>SRMA01026527.1:32642-110142 GCA_007224835.1 Danionella cerebrum | reverse complement strand
TTTGTTGATGACCGTGTTGTTCCTTTGGGAATAAACATGGTTTTGAAACTAATCCCATGCCCCTCTCTGTGCTTCCAGAGGAAAAAATGCTAGAATGTAATAATTTCACAATCAAAAACAAAGCTGTCAACAGGATTAAATGTGGTTTGAAGCTCTTTAAAGCTCCTAAATTATTCAAATACAAGGATTTATCTTGAGCTGCTGCAAGTAAATGGTGTTCTTTTTTTTGGAAATGTGCTTTTTTTTCTTATCGTAAGACATCACATTATATTTTTGGTCTGATGAGATATGGTTTTGTCTGTGTCACGTTCAAAAATCTTTCTATGAGTCCCCTTGTTCGGTCTGCGGCGGCATTCTTCTGGTAGCATTCACACTTACTCAAATGACAAAGACTAAGCAACTGCAAAAGGGTTTGTTTCAATTGAAGCAAGCCGGAACACACTCTTTAATGAGGCTTCTAATCATGTCGTCTGTATAAATGTCCCCTGGAAGCCAGGAATCTTGCTGATTGATGAAGTGTCGCATTGCAAATCCATTTATATCTTTTTAAAGATGCTTTAATCTGGATTTCTGTTCTTACCGTTGAAACAAACCAATCAGCAGGAGATCACTGCCTTAATTTGCTTTATTTTGTTTGTCTTGCATTTATTTTGGCTGCTTTTTTGATTCGATGCATCATAAAAATAATCCTGTGAATCCAAGGTTTCCATTATTTGTGCTGTAGTTTTAATTGAGAGCCGCTGAGCCTCTTTAGAGAATCATTTAAGGAAATAAACATATTTCAGGGGGATAAATAAATATAATCAGAGGGAACATTTCAATCCCCTGTTCTACTAAAAAAGGCTTTCCAATGAAATTTATGAATTGATGAAATTCATTAACAAGGAATCTGGAGACTTTGCAAGCAGCGACTGGCCCCCGTTTACAATGAGGACAGATTTTACATATGCAAACTTTATATTATAATGTAAATAGAATGTTGAAAAGAGGCTGCCATGTTGTTTTTCATTTACTCAAGGCAATAGCTCTTCTCAAAAGAGCCGAATCCCTGTTGGTGTGATGCAGATGCTTTTAAGTGCCATCTGTACCATGCACTGCTGCAGGCTGTTTGCAGCAGAGCAAGTACAAACACCTTCAAACAGTAACACCGCTGCTTGATGAAATCATCATCACCTACTGTATAGCTCCTCTTCTCCAAGCCTGCTCGTGGAGTTCAGACGCGTCCCTGCAATTATTAGCTGACTCCAGATCTCTTTTAACCCAGCATGCTCATGCTTGTTTAATGAGGTCTTCAGAGTGAGGTCCTTACTTAAAGTTGCTGTAAGCGATTCAGATCATTCCTGAGATTCTCTGGTTTTATATGAATAATGCAGTATATTGCACATAATGAAGTCAATGTAAAAGTCAGCTTGAAGAGTATGTATTTATTTTATTTTAAATATATTAATTAATAAAAAAACATGCACAAAACAGTTATATCCTAAAGGTTGCTGCATCTTGCATCTCTTTCTGAGAAAGGAATGAGGACCACTTCTATGTTTTGCTAAATGAATGTAAGGATTATAAAGTATTCACAGTTTTACCCCAAATAAATATTGTTAGGAAAAGTAGAACCACGCTGTTCACTCAAAAAGGTCTGGCATAATGTAACCGTGATTTATTTCAATGTATTTAATTTCATTTCAATTCAATTCCTTTCACAAGGTTTCTGTTCTTGGGTGACAATTCATTCAGAAAATCATCCAACACGTCGTTTAGACTCAACATGTGAGTGTGACCATTTGAAAAAACTGAGAATTACCGGTGAAAATAAAGGTCCAGTTTTATCTCTGGTATTTATTTACTTTAGCAGGAAATTTCTGAAAGAATGGAAGTGAATGATAAAAAGGCGGGAAAAAAGCACAGTGTTTAGAAATAAGAGATTCTTGTGATGACAAACTCAATGTGTGGGACTTTTTTTTTTTTTTTTACTTCCACCTCTACATCTGACCACTTTTTCATGTCGGGGGGTATAACCCACACCACTGAGTGAATCAATCAAATTCTCCCATTAATTTAATTTTCTATAAAGTTGTGTTTATTGCTTGTTTTTACCAGCTTTATTCATATGTACATGCTAACATATTTTAATTCATGCAAATGAAGAAAGGGACGGGGTGGGGTGTTGTGGTCTTGCATGTGCACTCAGTTTGCACTTATACTTTCTTTCAGCTTTCTCTTTGTGCTTTGCTTTAGTTTGAATTCTAGAAATGTCTCTCTATTTAAAAATTGTGATTTTTTTTTTCATCTAATGCCCCCTCTAAAAATATTCTAATTATGAAACCTTTTCTATTGAGATTGAAAAACTGCAGAACTTACTTTAAATTATTTAAAAGGAAGACACGTTTAATACACCACACCAGATTTAGACCTATTTTGTGCTTCAATCTCTTACTTTCTTTCTGACCCTCATTTTGTAACAATTCTATAGTTCGTCACTTGAACCTGAGCCCCTAAACTTCTCTCCTCCGTTCATAGTGATTCAGAGGAGCAATCAATGATATGAATATTTTGAAACCACTTGTATGCGATTGGACCACTGATTCTAGTCTTCTCTTGAGGATTCTGCAGCCTCAGATCCTCTTGGTGCTCTATAACCTCTCTGGTTTAAATAAAAGCTTTGGCATTGCCCCGAGGAGTATATTTCCTGTTGAGCATTACAAGACTGTAGGTAAAGATTTGGAGCAACTCTGGAATCATTTCAAAACACCTGCAGGATTTTCGCGGGCCCCATAACCTAATGTTTGAACATGATTCTATATGTTTTAATGATATGAAGTGAAACACTTGATTGGCGTAGTCATAATTTACTAAAGTAGACAGGTCTAGATGCGATAGTCACTTGAATTTAATTATTTTTATCCGTCACATGAAATTTAATGTAGGTAGTCAAACAAATATTTAACTGAAACATTTTGCCCTTTCACACTAGTAGCACGTTCAAAATAAAAGTCATAATTTTTTTTCAAGATATATTTTTCATTAAAGTTCACAACACAAAATCTAATATTTAAAGCCAAATATTTTAATTTAAAAAAGATTTTGGGGAGCTGTGCCATCTGCTGGTGTGGGCCATTTTCTGTTATGAAGTCAACTGCCAACCAGTAAGTTTTAGAACACTTCATGCTCCAAGCTTTTTGGAGATTTTTGTTTTATTTTCAAGAAGGTTTTGACGCCTACAAAGCAAAACTAAACTCACCAATTTTAACCAACCCTGTTAAAAGTCTATTGACTTGTCAAGGGGAAGTAAAGGAATCAGATTCCTCCAAATGCAGATGAGCTGACAAACTATATCAAAGTAACATGACTCTCTAGAACCACCTCAGTTGTATCAAAGCACCCTTGGTGCTGAAATTGGCACAAAACAAAGCCCAAAATATTACTGACGTCAACATGCGTTCAAGACCCTTTTTAGTATTTTTTTTTTATATTTATTCCATAGTGATTGAAATGAAAGCAAATAATGGCTTGGAGTTCATGTTGTGTGTGTGCAAATCTATCAAAACACATCAGTTGGTAACTATTGAAATATATTGATTCTCCATCAGTAAGTCGTTGTATTTTAAATACATTTGCGTACATTTTAAAAAGTAAATACAAATTGCTAAAATACATTAAATGTAATCAAACATATACACGCATGTTATTAAAATACTGTCCGTCGTTGCCTGTAATCAATGCACTCTGAAGACGTGGTGTCGTTCACCACAGGTTAATAAAATTAAGCACAGTCACTGTTGCATGATAATGGATAATTGTCTTCGTATTTAGCCTTCTATTTGGAAGACGCAAAGGGTGGGAAGAGAGAGGGTGGTACTTTTGAGATTTTCAAAGACGAGCAAGTGATCTGATGAGGGTTTCAGGACTCAGATGTGGAATGTGTTGGATTTTCCTGAGTTAGGGTTCATTATCTGTTCAGATTTTGGAAGGATTTTACATCGTTTTTTTACTCAGTCAGGAGAATCTTTTATTTTGTTTGGTTCTTTCTGCTTCAGAGACATGGGAGACATGTTGATGTGGAGCTCATAGATTTGGAAACAACTGTTATATAAAACAGAAAAAGGTAAAAATTGGAATTTTATTGCTCAACTCACCCAAATATTGTACATGACTGACCAAAGCAAGTTAAAGATCAATGTATGAACCATTTCAGTACAAAATTGACACCCCTGAGTGCCCTGAATCAGATCCACGGTGCATTTTTTTCATTTTTATTACTGTGTATTTTATTAATATTTTATTATTGTGATAACTGCTTCACATAATTGAAAAAAAATAATATATTTTTAACATTTTTGGAAAGAAAAAAAAAGTTTCAATGGAAGGTCTTATCGGGCATTTTTTTCTATTGAACTACTTTGTATTTTTTCAGCAAATCATCAAACACATTGATCATTTTATAATAACTGTAATCTATTTGTGAGATTTCTGACCATTCCAACCTCTTCTACTGCTTCCATCATTTGTGATTGTTTTGGCAGTGCTGGAACTGGGAAATCTTTACAGGTTGCAAAAGGGAATTTTGTTTACTTCAGATTCAACTAAACATCATTCTTTTCCGTCCGTCCGTCTGCCCATCTACCTGTTTACTCCTGATTTAGGTCACATGGGTCTGCTGCAGACTAACCTTAGCCCTCACTGGGAGAAAAGCAAGAGTGCACATCAATTTTACAGGCAGCAATCAACCTGGCATACATCCCTTTGTCTGTGGAAGTGAGGAAAGCGCACAAGATCCACACAAGGATGTGGAGAACATGATTTAATTATGACTATAGTTATGGTTTTTGCTTACTGGGATCTGATCCCAGATATGAAGTTACCAAACAAATCACTTTAAAGCTGTAGCTAAGAGGACCAGACTGGAAATGCATGTGGGCTGACTATACAGAACCATTGATATTACCTGAAATTTAACTTTTATGAAAAACAAATCTGTTTTTTTTTTTGGAGACCAAATTATAATTTCTTCAAAGTAAAGAAAAGGTATGAAAAACTATGTTATATGTATTAAAGTTCATTTAAAACATGACATTCATTATTAAAATCTAAATTAACAGGAAACTAAATTAGATTTTAGAAACGGTTTACCCTCAAAAACTAAAATCTCTGTAATTTGAGTCAAAAACAGCTTCAATTATTCACCAGCTTCAGATCATTCGTCCTTTTTCAGACGTAAAAGTGGTGAGAATGCGACCCAGTTGTTCCCAGATGTCTACTGCCATCTACTAGTGGAAAATAAAACAGCTTTTTGTATGTGTGAGATTCATACTGTGGTCCTGCTAGGCCTTAAACCTTAGAAGTCCGGGCCTTTTTTGTTTGTTTTTTTAAACTACTTTACAATTTTAAACTTTAAAGCTGTTTTGTGGCAAATCTTAATAAAACTGGTGTCTTTTCATTCTTTAACTCACACAATGTTTCCGCAACAAACCTGTAATTGTACGAAAACAATATAATTCTGGTTATTAAATATGTAATTATTTTACTCAAATAATGAGAACAGGTTTTATATTTTATAACATAAATAAACTGAAAGACGATTGCTTATTTTTTCATATTTAAATTTTAATTATCATACAAAATTATGTGTCATAACTCCTACTTTGGACATGTCTGTCCTATAGTAATTGTTGTTATGAATACATGGATATTCAAATGAACATATCTCATTTAGTTTTTCTTAGTTTTACTAAATTTGTTTACAGAAACTATTTAAAAGAGACTGTTTTCAAAATTGCACTGGTGATGTCTTTTTACGTTGTTTGCTTCAGTGTAAAAAGGGGAAAACAGATTGAATAAAGAAAATGCTATATTTTTAGCCCTAATGAAAGTACTGTGCCATTGAAATGAAATGCAAAGAATAAATAACCAGTAATAACAAAAGAGATGCTTCAAAGAGAAGGGGATTCTGGAGTAACCAACCATCATACATTGAACCAGTCTATTGATTCATAAGCTTGCACAGCACTGCTGGCAAAACAAGTCAATAACAACATCTGTTACAATAACAAAAAGTTGTGGAATTTCACAAAGACAGAGAGTCACCAAGACAGATTTGAACTCTTTGCTCTCTCAAAACTTTTGACCCCGGTGGCTTTCACGATTATGTTGGTTAAAACAAATGTAAATTATTAATTCCAGTTATTCGTCTTCATGTGATCATTTAAACCGCTGTTTTAAATATAGTGTCTCTGAACTCCAAACACCTCCAGAATTGGTTTCCATTGATTCTGTTCCACGAAGGATCCCCAGAGGAGCTACATTAAGATATCTCCTTTATCCTTGAGTGTCTCTCCACCGATCAGCCTCGTGACAGTTCTCTCTGCGTTTTCCTGCACTGCAACTTTTCAGACCCTTCACAAAGTCAAAGAGCTGAACACATTTAGCTGATAATTGTACAAGGAGATCAATGGGATGAAGGGGGGAGATAGCATCGAGCAAGGCTGTGAGAGCAGGGATGATCCAGCTGTCAGAGGGAAATCCTCCAAAGAGTTCATGTCAAACATGCACAATTCAACCTCTTCTCAAATCAGCGTGTCAGCCATGTCCACATGAACTCTGTTATTTTGAAACTGGGATTTTTCTGTGCGGTTATGGTGTTTGTCCACAATTAGCATGGTTTTCATGTCATCGAAATTTTCGTTTTGAAAATGTTGGGTACAGTATTATCATGTGGGATGTTGGGGTTGGTTTTGTTGGCATCACTGCTCAACGTGTTCTTTGTTTACAAAGACCAAATCAAATAGCGGATGAAACAAGGAATACATTACTGTTTCATTGTCGAATTTCGAATATCAACCATTTGGTATTGGCAAGTTAGTCATTAATTCAATGCAGACTTCTGATTGCCCGCTAAAACTTGATTGTTGAAAACGACTGCCTCCTGTTGGTTTAGTATAGTCTTTAGAACGTTTTCGTGTGGACATTGTTTGTTTTGTTGTTGTTATTCAAAACAAGAATGTGTGGAAACATTTTTTGGATATTTACATTGTTCTCCATGATTGTGAATGGGAAAAAGTAAGATGTACTGTATAATCACATATTAGATTAACTCAAAAACAATTACTTTTTTTTAGAAAAGCATCAAGAATAAAAAGTGATTCTGCTAAACAGAGCAAAGCTTTTAAAATGAAGGTTTAGAATAACAACACTTATGTTCATCCAGTTTTATAAGCGCTTCATACATGAGTTTTCATTATAGTCTTAATGAACAGTTTTTGAAAATGACATGTATCCCTGTTCAAAGCGATATTTTGGTTGGACTTAAATTGCCTCTGGAGGCGTATCAAAGTAGGCAGCAAAAGAAAAAGAACTTTGGCTTCAGACTGTAAAATTATTTTTTCATGTCTGCAATAATTGTTTGTAATAAAGAGCAAAACTTTATTTCAATGGAGTGTGGAACACAAAGACTTGATTTGGTATATTAGCAACAAATCAGATATTCAAGTGTTTTGAATTTGATGCCTGTAACTCATTCCAAAAGAGCTGATGTCGTGATTATTATTATTATTTTTTTGTTTTTGCAACTTTTAGAAAGTGTCGACAAAACCCATGTTTGTTTGGGGATACTTACTGTTGATTTTCTGTATTTGGGCTCATTCAAACTCAACAGTCTGGATAGATGTATCATACTTGTCTGGAGGTATGCAAACATGCTAACCCGCCCAACCTTGTATTTAATTGCATTTGTGGTGGGTACGAATGTAAAGGCCTTCCGTCACAGATGAGGTGTTGGACATAAAGAGGGGAGAATGCTCAGGCATAGTTAAAAGAGTGAGAGGTTGGTGTGATGTATATAGACGAGGGATAATAAGAAAAACGATGGCTCAGGGGTCACGCCCTAGTAACTCCTCCCAAACTACGTCTAATCCTAAAAAACTACTGAGTTTTTAGACCATATTTAAATTACAATTAAACAACGTTTGTTGGGTCTGAATATAATTGTTTTATGTGATTCAATTAAATGAAATAAAAATAGACTGAAGGAATGTTTCTTAAAGTGTCAGAAAAACTGAGCTCCCAGAGGAAAACCCCACTCCCACAATTCCAGTTCACTTAAGGAGCTATATGATGGTTCACTAAGAGAAAGTTTTTCCTGTAGGTGTGCCCAGTGGCGGCTACCATTAGCAATGCACAGATCATTGTGGCTTTCTCTGCAGCTACTCTCACATCCTATGTGGCCATCTTCTTTGCTTTCCAAGTGATACGCTCAAGGAGTTTATTAGTAATCAACCTGCAAAGGCTCTGCATCCTACTGCTGTGTGCTCATAAAATGCACCTGTATACTCCTGAACTAGTCCTGAGTTCTTAGCTTGAGGTTTTCCTTTTTTTGGTCTTGTCTGCCTTTGTTTTGTAGGGATTTTTGAACATGTTTCAGGAGGAGCAATCAGGGTGTGCCAATAGTGTTCCAAATGAAACCATTAAGCTTTCCTCACTATTTAAGCCAGTGCTACCTTTTCCTCATTGACTTTGTCCAAGCTTCACCCCACGTTCCTCACCGGGAAATTTAATCTGTGCCTCGTACTTTATGCTGACCACAAGGCAGGCCCTACTTGTCTTGTCTGACACTTCTAAAACACTATAATTTGAAGGATATTACACATAAAAACCAATGTAAACAGAAGGACATATTACTAATGGAAATATTCATGTATAGAAAAATAACTGGTTGCACTGGTTTACATTTTTTTTTATTAATTTATTTATTTATTTTTTTTTTTTCAAGTAATGTGAGTGTGATTGGCGGGTATATAATCGTATAGGGCTAGCGGTCTGAAAACGGATGGAGATCTATGATTTAACCTCTGTAATGTGTAGAGATGGAAGGTAGGGTTGCATGGCAGAGGTACTCTGGTTGATTAAGTTTATATAGGGAAAAGGTGATTAGGCAAGCCCTGATAACTCCTCCCAAAACTAGTTACTTAACCTCACTGATTAGACCACCATCGTCAGGTTTGCACAGCATTAAAGAAGCTATTTTGGCAATTATTATGCATTGGGTTCACACAATTAAAATGATGCATACGTTTTTAAAGCGAACATGTTCCCCACAGCTGGGAGAATTAACATGTTCTTCACCCAATTAGAGCTGGGATAGGCTCCGGCAGCACCCTCTGAGACTAATTGGCAATAAGCGGATTCTTTTAATGGGTGGCTTTATGCATTTGGATGTTTATTTAAATGTAAAAACTTCTCCAGCACAGATCTTTAACCACTATACTCCGCCATTCATTACATTAGTTTCATGGACAGCCTTGCGTAACACTGCAGAACATCAGCCACCTGATCAAAAGCGCCAGTGACTTTCCCTCCCCAAAGAGTGTCTGAACGGCTGTGAAAATGATCAATTTAAAAAGTGTGCACCTCATGGTATTAGTCTAGAATCTGCCAGGCTGCACATCTATCTTCAACAGGGTTTGTGAGCGGAGGAAAGAGGGCCTGCACATCCCACTTTCAGATTGCAGACTTGATTACCTATTGATTTTCGGCAGCGTCCCCATTATGAGTATATCTGTAACAAATGCATGGAGCTCATTTTTAGCTTGTGGCACTTGTTTATGGAACTCGTATCTCATCTACAAGCTGTCTGCTTATTTAGAGGAGTTAAGCGCTGGCACGGCAATATGTTTACATGAGTGATTAGTCATATTCAGCAGGCTGAAGGTTTTTTTATTTTTCTTAATTATAACTAATGATAATTCCACAACCATGAGGATTAAATAAGCAATGACAGAAAGCGTCCAGTGATGTTTTTCATTAGTCAGTCACCATGGTGTCACGTCTTATATCAGACTAAAATAAATGGATGCGGTAAGATGAAGAAGGCTTCTCTATTTAATCTGTTGTAGCAAATGCCGTAGCATTTACATGTTGCTGCTTTTCTCTGTTGATTCTGGATGTTACGGTTTGATATTTTAACAAGGCGTTTAGTTTTTCTGAAAACCCACAGACATTTTCTTGTTCCTCAGCTTCCATTTTTCATCGAAAGAAGTATCTCTTTTATATGTCTGTATTTAGTAACTCCTTTTATTCAAAACAAAATACAGGAAAGTAACATGCAGGTTGTCACAAATCGCCAATAAATTCCTTTTGAGCGTGTTATTTTACTATTTTACAACTTGCTATATTAGACTATTTTTTTTTTTGTGACCATGCTTGCAGTGTTGCCAGATTGGCCAGATTTCTACCCAAATAGTCTTCTTTTTGTTATGCTGGACTGGGAAAATTGGTGTATAAAATTTGGGCTGCTTTTAAAAATATTGAATGGGTTTTACTGTTTTTATTAGTTTTATCATTTTAAAATATTATGTAAAAATATATAATAATATTTAAAAAAATATTGTAAATTAAAAAAAAAATAAGTATATTTTCAAAATGTATATAATGTATATGTTAAAAAAACATTACATATTAAATGTTTACTATTTTTACCATATATTAAAAATGCATTTTGAAAATATGTTATTAAAATATATTTTAAATCTTTAACAATGTTTCACATTTTTGTGTATTTTTTTGTTATTTTAATATATTTAAATATATATAATTAAATATATTAAAATAAGAAAAATATATGCAAAAATGAGAAATGTAAATAATGCAAAATGCACAAACAAGCTTGGATGAATAAATTTTTCTGTGGGTACATCTATGCTTAAACGTTCGATATAACTTTTCTGCTAGATGGAAATTTGGGCTGTTTTTTTTAAGGGGGTGGGTGGGTTTTACATTCAGCTTCTGCTGGAAGGTGTTGCGCATATCTGGCAGCTCTGAATGCTTGATTTAATTTTTAAAAAATTAAACAACACAACAAAAAGTACAATTCAGAGTAAGTAATTTGTTACAGTGAAAATCTAAACAAAATGAACAGTTTTTATGTTTTATAACAAAATTCGAAACAATCATTAATCCCCCTCAAAAAAACAAAGACAATGTCAGAACAATGTGACAATTTTATAAATAAACAACACACAAAAATGAAAATGAGGCTTTTTAGGTTTAATTGAAGACCCAGAAAACAGGCAAAATAAAGACAAGTCTGTATGACACACACCATGGGGAATTGCAACTGACATGGGACAAAAATAAGGAAGTCATGCTGCATGTGTTTTTTTTTTGTTTTTTTTTTTTTGCATAAACCATGCTTGCTAGTGGTTTTTGGCTTGACTTTTTTTTTTTGACCAAATGTGGGCAGAGCCTCAATATTAGGGTCTACCAATCGGCTTCTTCCATTTCTATTTTTTTTAATAATTAACCAAATATAACACAGTATAGATAACAAAATATTAAATATTAAATATAAAAAAACATTATATTAAATAGGATTGGAGTGGTTTACTCTTATTCTCTCGGGGGCAGATACAGGTTCCAAACTGCCCTTCCATACAAAGAAATTAAGATAAGGTAGACTTGCTACCCTTTGTTGGTCTATAGCTCCAGGTCAGGGTGATGTTAAGGCCTTATCTGAGTTGAGTTCTGCAAGAGTCTTTGGATAGCTCATCAGCAGGGTGCTCTGCCTCTGGGTTGAGGAAATATTGTTGCAATGACGCTCCCTGCCTGAAGGTGGCATAAAACTCGCCATCCATTCCCCAGGCGATAGCGCGTCATCAAAAGAGCCAGCTTTCATTGGTCGTTCTCCTTGGGAAAAACAAATCCGATGTGGCCAGCGAAATTTTTTTTTATTGACGCCACTTGTTCGGCCAGATGTGTGTGCTCCAAGGTTTTCGAACGTAAAATTTGCATTATTTACGCACTATTGTACCCTACAAACAATTAATCAATATATCTTTGATGTCTATCAATTGTCACCATGGTAAATTACAGTGATTCATCTTCTTTTGTTACCATTATATACACAAAGAAACCCACTGGACCGAATATGCAAACACACATGTTGCTCCTTTCATACTTCTGTTTCTGTTGTGTTCAGATGCTCTAAATAAAAGCTCATTAAAAGTAAGCGTGATTGGAGCTGCACATCACATGATCCTCTTCTGTGTGAACAGTAAATACACCTGCCAGGTTCTCGCCTCTTAAGCACTCTGTTTTAATCTTTCCTGTTTAAAGTGAATGATAACAGGCAGCCTGGAAACTCGGAATTAGATCACAGCAATCATGCGACAGAGCCTCTGCTCACTTCCTTTGGTCTGATACATGTTGCCATGGCAACTCCTCACTTCCATACTCTTCAAAACAATTAGAATTCAGCACCATCTCCTATGCCAATCCAAAGCGCATCACGCTCCAGTCCGGGGCTGTGGATGGATAGTGCAAATTGTACACAGTTTTCTTTCTTTCTTTCTTTTCAAAAGCTCAACAGAAATAGAAGCGGGTCTTTAGAGGCTGTGAACAGAGCGGTAGAGTGTAATTTGATCGAGGGGCTCGGTTAATTGTTGCTTCTCGGTTGATCAGAGTAAATCAGATGTGCCAGTTTTATTCATTGGCTGCTTTGATGCCATTGACCGACCACACTCAAATTTACTTTAATGAGAGTCTGACTGGTAATGTTTTCTGACTTAATCTTAGAGAGATCTGAAATCAAGAAAGATTTAATCTTGCAAAATGGTAGTCAACTTCACTAATTAAACCTGGACAAGCCTGTTTCGTTCAGATATCAATAGAGCACATGATGTACATTTCCTACACTCCTAGTCCAATGTTTGGACAAACCTTCTGTTTTCAGCTTTACGAATACAACAACACTATTTGAATATTTATTATTCTTTTTTAATGGCCTGTACACATTTCCTTGGGGTCCTTTTTTAGCTGAATACAATTAAAGTGTATGCTTAAATTGTTTTGGGTGATACTGAGGTCACTAGGACATGTTATGGTTTTATAAAAGATAAGTCACATGGTTTACGGGGCAGTCCAAAGCTATAAAAGCTTGCATGTAAGTTGTCTATACTATATATGCTCCGTGGGCTCTCTCTTTATGCTCTCTCAGCTGACAATAGAGTCTAAGCAAAGGTTTTCTGTGAGATTGTCACAGGTTTTTGACAGTGAAAGTGACCGAGGAGAATGTGTCCAAGGATAATCTTGTGGAGGACCCTGACTCAGATAAGAATAAGATGCCTTGTGTTGACCCTCCTGTTTTCTCTCACCCTCCAGAAGATACGTGTACTTCCAAAAATTGAAAATTTGTATGGTGCCACTCCCCACTTGAATGACAGGGTAGACTTAGTGCCGTTAATTTCATCATAATGGTTCCAAGACCCACATGGTAGCTAATACATTCAGTTCTACATTTAATGCCATGTGCACTTTTTAAATTACCCCCCCCATAATCTAATGCAATGAACCACACAAGAGTACAGCCACACAGCCAGACTCTTGTCTGAACACATTTAAAACCACACACAACATTAAGATGATTTCTGGTCTCAACATGACAGAATGCATTATTTTGAATCCGTAGAGCCATATCTTTCCACACCATTATTTCACACTGGATACATTTAGAAACGCACTCACACACATTAGTAACTGTTCTATATTTCACATGCTGCTCTATCACAAATGCAACTTGGCTTAAACCATTTCTTTTTTTCATCTGAATCCTGCCTGATTGATTCTGTGTGATAACAGATAGTCTCTTAGCCAATCAGAGACATGTATATAAAAAAGTACAAGTTCTTATTTAGAAATAAAAAAATGGTTCAATATATGTAATAAACACAGGTGTAGTCTGTTAATTCCTGCTTTTCAACTATTTTCCTAATTTTAATTATTTTCTTAAACGTATGCTATTATTGTGCAATGGATGTGTAGCTCTTCGTGTAAGGTCAGCACCTGAAACCAGGTGTGAACAGGACTAGAAATGCTACATTTCTCTGTACATCTCCCTCTCCACAGCCTCATGTTTCCTGGATGAGCAGGATTCTGCGTGTCCACTAAAGGTCAGGAGTGTCTGAATTGAGCGGAGCTGTTAAAGGTGCCAGTGTAGGGTGAGAGACGGGCATTAGCATGGCTGATTGATTAGCTGCCAGCTCAGACCTGTTCCTGCCCCTCTATCTGCATTCACCGCTCGCTCCAGCAACCTCACTCACATGCACACACACTTTCAATTGAGTTAGCAATTCAGCAAAGATCCAATCAATTAAAGCTACACAGCCATCTCATCCAAGCTGCCATCTCAATGGAATTTCTACATTATCTCTTGAAGTATTTTGGCAGGGCTTTTTCATTTCTGGTGTGTTGTCAATTTAGAGCAACAGATGGAAAAAAGCTACTTTGGTTTTACAAGATGGGTTTTGTCTTCAATAGTTTGTTTGACGTCTTGTTCATACATGATACGTATACAAATAAAAAGATAAGTTACAAAATGAAGATAAATGACAGTCAAATTCCACATTTATATTCGGTTTATATTGGAAAGTGGAATCTATTGTCTTCGAGAAAGAAATGTGACACGAACGCAGGGCTATGATTAAGCAGCTGTGTGAATGGAAGTCAAGGGTTTGGGATGTGTAGCCTTTGAAAGGAAAGGGACTACTTTGTAGTTCCAGAGTGATAAATATGGTTAATGTTCTAAATTATTGTTTCACTCTCACTGATGTCAATAGTGATGTAATACTCAGGACGGGAATCATTTTTATGAGAGAAAATGGGAATATCAATGAAGCGTTTGTATTTTTAAAAGAATATTAATGCAGACAGGTAGACAATCATTTTTTGCATTTTTATTGTTTTTAAAAATATGACTGGATGACTGAGATTTTTTCAAGGGTTAAGGTCGGAGAAAAATATGTTTGCTCCAATCCAATAAAAGGTTTTATTGAATGTCAAAAGTTGTGGCTCATAAATGGGGACATTTTAGTTAAACATTTGAAATCTTGAAATAAAGTTATTTTCAGCTGAAACTTCTACAGCAGCCTTGCAGTTGTTGCAGACTCTGGACACTAACATGCTAATCCTAATATGCTAACAGCTAACTTCATGTTTGACAAAGGAGGAAGGGGCAAGAGAAAGGTGGGGAACGAGAGGGGCTTATTTGGAAGTTCAAAATAGGAAAGAGGGGGAGCATAACTTCCTGTTTGCGATATAACTTCTCAGGACAATATAATAAAAAAATGTTCACGTTAGTAGCTAAAACATTTAAGTATGTTCTTTTTCACAAGTGGATTTAACCATAAGCTGTCCAGGGTGTACCCCCGTGACCCCGAAAGGGAACAGTCAGGTAGATTAATGAATGAATTAATTAATTAATGACATAGTTTTTCAAAATGTTCTAACACACACAACCAAACCACTAGCAACATTTTGCTAAATGTTTGTTTTTTCTGGATATTTTTTAGTTCATTTTTGTAACACTGAGGAAACATGCAAATAATAATAACTTGTCATTTGGATGAAATGTCCCTAAAGGCACATATTTCCAAATGTGTGTGTTACTGAGTGTTTTTATTGCTTCCTCCTTTCTAAACAATTTCATTCATTTAGTGAAATCTCATTGTTTTTCGTTTCCGTATGGGTGGAGATCTGTGACTTCATCATCCACTTGCAGAGTTGCAGTTATTCTCGTCACATCTGATTGCTTAAAGCCAAACACATTCACTCATGGTGACAGAAGTGCAATCTGAATATATCTGAAATAATGAAACGACTTTTCTCTTCCAACCCTAATTTCGATTATATTATAAAGTGTAATTTTGCCAAGTAGTTTTCTTTGAGTGCAATGCATTATCAGAACAATGTGGCCTTCCAGCAAAGGAACACTCTACCCTTATTTCAATTCATCAGTCTGCTTCTTTGTATGTGTGAATAAATACATTACACATACATTTTTCTGTACCAATTCATTTTTGTACATTTTCCTTCCTTACTTTATAAAGTCTCATTTTTTTCTGCCATTGTTTTTAGTTTCCCGCTGTTTTCCTCACTAAATGTGTAAAAGTGCTTTGACTGAAAGTGCAAACATGTAAATGCCAGTTATGTGAAGTATCTGAGCTGAAATCGCTCTTTAGAATTAGATTAAAGGATCACAACAATATAGAACCCGCCCTTATCTTTCTTTTTATATACTAACATCTATAAATTGGTCTGTCTGCAGAACCTCAAACATTTACTTTATTTTCAACAATAAAAACAATAACTTTATTTTTTGGGGCACTTCCTGTTCTATTAGGAAACTTGCGTTTGCAGCGAATGCATCAGCTTCTTATAGGTCACAAAACAATCTGATGTCACCTGATTGTGTTAAAAATGCCATAAATATGCACAAAAGTATTGTAAATACTCACGTAATTTGTGTTTTTATTTTATTTTATTTTATTTTTTTGATGGAAACGAAAGGGACTCTTATTTTGAAGGCTCACGCTGGCACAACGGGAAAATGTGTGTATATATGGACGGTGTTCTTTTCATTGTGTGTGTGTGAACGGTTAGCACCCACCGAGCTAGCACACAGCTCTTACGGTGGTGACTTTTGAAATCAAGGAAAAGTTTGTAAGGAAAAATAAAAGACAAAAGGAACCATGTGTTTTGAGAGTTTCTCGGGGGGAATGCTACAGTATTGTTTTCAATCGTACACGGCTCTGAATTTGGTTTTGTAGAAAGATTATTCCAATTCTTGGTCAGGTAAACGTTTCTTTTATCTAACTTTTGTAGAGAGATGCATGAAACGATAAAAATACTAACGTTTAGAGTCTACCTGTAACTATAGTCTCAGACGATGGCCCTTTCCATGACTCGCAAATGAGGCAATACGAATGTATTGTTTTAATTCTCATGCTACACGAACCTTGTACGGCTGTGGGCACATGCAACAAATCCAATAGCACCCAGTTAATACATTGAGCTTGATGAGTCTGTGTGTTCCTGGCCTCTCTCTCTGTGTGTCGCGTATGGACAAGCATCAATGGTAGTAGACTGAAATTATACCTCAGTTTGCGGCTTATTTCGGTACCACAATATCTGCAGCTGTTTAATTGTGCTTCCACTGTTAACAATGATCCCCAGAGTATGTCATTTACAAATTTAAAAAGCCTCTGCTCCGTAATGTTGTAGAAGTAAAAATGGCAGTGTTTTTTTGCACACTTCTTTTTATGCAAACCTGCTCCCTGCTATCTACTTAATTCACAGCTGACCACACCCCTTTTCTCCTGGTTTTTTAAAACAGGTACAAATGCTGCCTGCAGAGTTTGGGGTTTCAGTCACGTCATAAGTGTTTTTTTTTTTTCAATTATTGTGGACAAGTAGCCAAGTGTATTTTATTGCATAGTCAGAAGAACATTCTATGATTTTTTTTCTTAGGGTTAAAGTTATTAGGCATTATCTTTGTTAGACATGCACGGTTAAAATTTGGATAAACTAAAAAGATTAAACCTGACTAGTTTTTTTCTGGCTGGTTGTTTTTAATTAAATACAGTGGAGTTAGCTGAAGTGAACGAACAAAGCTCTGTGTTTCTATAGATAACATTTGTGGCATGGCACCACACCATGGATGTACCGTGCCCTTGTCATCTTATTTGAGTAATTTATGGTAATTCATCAGCTGTTTGTGTCTCCAAGTCCCTATTTTCCACAAACCATGCATTTATAAAGCCGCCAATAGTGTGTTTTGCTAAACTTAATTATGCCACATTAAGCAAATTATGCACCACTAGTGGATTAGTTGTCAGGTGAATTAACATGAACGAACCATTAAAGATCGCTCTGAAAGACAGCAAGAATACCCAGGAAATCAAGAGCTTCAGATCAACTGGAGACAGGGTTGCCAGAGTTTAGGATCAGTGTGTCAACAGATAAAGAGCAATGCTAAACGACCTGCATAACCAAGCCAATGAGCTCTTCTCCAGGAATCTGATGACCTGGCTCCCACTGTTAGGGATTCTGCTGAGCCAAGTCTTTGCAGGGTCTTCAGGGAGCCATGTGGGGGGCGTTTGTGCTTCTACAGTATTTGCTCATCTTTGCAGTAGTTGGGCAGTATTGGCTTTAGTTGTTGACGAGACAAGACTAATGCTGCCCTCTGAGTTGCTAATTCACTTCCTCCGAGCAGAAAACAGTTTTGGGCAGTCGGATTTATGAACTTTAAGAACCCAAAACCTGCCTGGTTCATTAACTGCGTGTATGGATCTTTATACGTGTATGTATGTAGGTGTGTAGGCATGCACAAAGTGTACTGCACATTTCACACTTGTGAATCTTTCCTTCTCGTCTACATCCCTCATTCACTTCCCTATTTCTTTTTCACACCCTCCTGTCCTGACATAAATAATGCAAACTGGTCCATGGGAAAAATAAATAAATAATTGCCTACATAAATTCACTGCTTCCATACAGAGGAGGGAACACCACATCAGGTGTTCGCTCCCCTGGAGATAACAAAACTGTCCGAATCACAGGAAGCACCTACTCCCCTACGTGGTGGCTTCTACGCAGGACAGGACAAGTAAAAAAATAAATAAATAAATAAAAAAGAAGAACCAAAAACTCCAAAAAACTGAAGGTCTATTATTTTGAGTGCTGATTAAATATTTTATTTAAAAATTTCACAGCACTTGGTTTTCCATTACAAAATCAAATAGAAGCACAATTGGAACATTCGTTTTTTTGGGAGGACACTTACGATCTCCATTGAGAAATGCCTTTGTCGAATGGATTTGTGAACCATCTGTAGAGCAACTTTTTTGTTCAGCTCTAGGGGAGATTATAATTCAAGTGAAAATGTGAGAAAATGTGCGACCGTCTTTTAGGTTCATTTTACAAACCGCAAATCAATGCCACCAATGCCATCGATTTTTTTATGTAATTTAAAGAAAATAAATATCGCAAAAAAAGAAGCTGGTGTTGTACTAAAAAAAAAAGTCAAACATTTCCGCAAAAACAATTTAAAAGTATTTATTAGGACAAATTGTAAAGTAGTAGAAACCACCCAAAAAGGCCCCAGAATTTTAAGGGTTAAGCAAGCTCTTTCACAATATAGGGGTCACTTATTAACATAAAAATATACTTTTAATGTCAAAGGACAAACAAGACATATTGAACATTTACCACTATTCACCCTTTGAAGAAAGAGTCATGTAGTCGCTTTTGTGCTGATAAGGTTTTACTTTTACACTTTAGTTCCAGCGCTTTAACAGTGACTGCTTTAAGAGAGAGAACACGTGTGATCTCGCATCTTCATATAATTTGCGGCAGCCACCTAAATGAGCCTTGAGCTATTTTCAGTGGAAAGCAGAAGTGTCCAGATGTTTGAAGCTGATAAGAGCAATGTCTAAACAAACTTGAGATTTTAATTATTACCTGGGGAACACTGAGTGAATAATTATGTACACAAGAGAGAACGTTTAGGCAAACAGTAAAAAAAAATCCCTAATGAATCTTTTACTTATCTAAGCTACTTATTTGATTTAGTTTAAAGTGGAATTTATGAAGAGGTGCTGGTGAACAGAATACACTGTGATTGTAAATGCTCTACATTCACTCTGTTGTCCCTGTGCCAGGATACACTGGTCAATCCTCTACAAATATTCAATTATTAGAATAGTTTACTATAAGCAATGTGCACAATGTTGTCATTATTTTATTAATGTCCTTTTCTAATGCCATTTTACGGCCGGGGCACGCCACTGAATGTTTATGTTGAAGCTCGATTTTATATGCTCATTGTTATCTTTGTTTTCTGCGTCTTTCGTTATAGATTTGACTTCTGCAGTGTGGCGTGTTTTTGCGAAAATCTAGAGGAAATCCACCATTTAAAAAAAAAAAACATCACCTTGCACTTTCGCCAAATTCCTTCTAGGCGAAGTTTCTAAACCAGCTGAAAATTGGCGTGGATACTTGTAAGGCACTTGTGACAAAAGCTTATAAAAAGTGCAGAAGTACATCACATGGTCTTGGTGTGGTTCCCCCACCAATTTCACTCCTAGAAAATATGCCAAAATTTGATATGAGTCACCACGACTCCTCTCTAAGAATGGGCTCTATAGCGCCCCCTTAAATGTAACCAAAATCATAGTATTAGCTGTTTTGACCCCGTAAACCTGTGTTATGGAAAACCCTCGAAAAATTGCGCAAAGGCATGCTCAATAAAGATGATAAACTGGCACCTTGGTGGGAGGACCCACCCATCGCTGCTTGCAGCTTTAGTTTCAGTTGTTATGCTGTTTCTTGACAGAAAGTGTCACTTTTAATTGCAAACCCTGACTGCACCCCAAAAGCCCTATAGTTTTATTTCATTTTATTTATACAAAATGTAATTGTTTTAATATATTTTTTACAAATCAAATGAAATAAAACAATAGCAACAATCATTAAAAAAGACAAAGCAACACTTTTTAATTTGGCATTTACTTTTAAATAATGCAGTCAGACAAGGGGTTTGGCACCCTCGCGGGCAGCTATTAAAGTAGAGGCAAGATAAATGCCAATACAATTAAGAAGAATCAAAATTCTGATGAACTATTGGGTGCTAATTCAAGGGTAAGACATTTAAAGAAATATTAAATAAAAAAATTAGGTGTAATTTATTATCATTGTCGAATGGATCTTGAATATAATGGCAGAAAAATGTGATTATTCATCTTTTGTGCCTCATATTTGAGGGAAATTTGCATATGCAAATTCGAATTTATAAGTTGAAATAAAGAAAATTGAAGATAAAGCTGTCTTACACTTTTCACAACAATTTTGAGAGAGTTTTTTTTACAGAATTTGTACAAAACGAGGAAAAATGAAGTAGTGATCCCCTAAAATAAAATAGTAATAAAAGATATCTTAAATGCAGTGATGTGGATGGATAGCTCATCTGCTTTGATGAGTATTAAAACTCGTCGACCAGAAACCAGACAAGACTAAATTAATCAATACAATAGATATTAATACAAGGCACAATTCAAATAAAATATAAAACATGTTTGTATAAAACTCTGTGTGACTTCCCAGCGTTTGACTGGGAAATGGATTTTTTTTTTTGTTAAAATAAAGGTCATTTTGAATAAAAACATGAATGATCCTGAACACTAAAACACTTTAAACGTGAGGCCATAAACGTAAGTCTAAGCAACTATTTCTTGTTTAGACCGTTTCAAACAAGATTTGTGATACTAAATGGTTTGGGAACAAATATTAAAAACACTTTCAGCCATCTGTAAAGGCTGTTGGCAATGCCTGTGATCCAAGAGCAAAAGCGCTGTTTGCGTGGCATCCTTTTTGCTCTGCCATCACTGCACTAGCTTTGCTTTGAATCCTTTGAAGTTAAAGCCATTTCAATCCATCTGTCTCGGAACGAAAGTAACAATAATGCAGCCATTAGCATAAAGCCCAACTACCATCCGTCACTCTCTCAAGGTTATTACTTCTGCACATGTCCCACATTATTTGCCATTTACAATATGTCAGGGAGCTGATTGTGTTGTAACAATACCATTGGGTTGCCAGTTGCACGACAGCAGAAGTGCTTCATAATTGAATTTTTTTGGCAAGACACTATCAAGTCACTGCTGGAAACGAGCAATTAATCAGCATTACAGCGGAACATGACACTTAGCTCACTAGGGAAAATATTCAGCCGCAAGTTGGGTGAAAGAGTTTAGCTGATGAAGACATTGTTGTACTTTTTGTGCAATGAGAGCAGCTGCCACAATTTGTTCTTTCGTAGACGCCGTAAATGACTCTTACGGAGTTGCACAATGAAACAGTTTTTAGGCAGTTTGAGATAAGGCTTTATTACTGCCTCCACGCTATTCTAAAGCTTCACATGAATGTCTCTCACCCTTGGCTCAAAAGGGTTTATTAGGTCCAAATGCCAGGCGCTGGTCATTAACCTGTTTGGCTCTGTAATTTTCAGAGAAGGTCAAAGATATTATTGGGATTGGTCCTGATTGTGAGAGCCTGGAACAGCTAATCATGCTCTATTTTGGAATATTAATATGTTCATTTCAATGGCCTAAAGCTGCTTTTTATGTTGAGCAAAAAAGTTTTTTGAGGATCATTTTTTAGAAATTGGCTTGCATCATTTGATTCATCATTTAAAAAAAAATATACTTCAGTTTGGCCACTTTCCTGAGATGAGCGTGAAACATTTAGCCTCTTAATTCTGCAAACCTCTCTTGGTTAAAAAAATCTTTTTGGATCTAAGATGAAAAAAGATGAATAGAGTAATATTTGACTCTCTGATTCTAAACATAGGCATAATTCTGTTTTTTTATTTGGCAAAATTGCTTATTTCAGCTGAAATACATAATTTTCATAAATTACAGTTCATTTAGTCGGGGCTATATGCACGTATACTCCATATTCCTACTTTTCTGTTTGGGTACTTCTGATGATCATTAATTGCTTTTTTTAATTGCTGCTTAATTAGTTGCAATTGGTGACTTTGGTTTGAATTCTGTAATGTTTGCAATTTGTTTTAAATGGGGGATGACTCATTAAACATTATTATTGTAATATTGCGGTCGAGCCATCCGGCACTTCAAAAAAACGCTCATGATTTATATCTTTGCCTCATTGTTTCATTGGTTTAAAACAAGCATGCCTGAGTCTGTCAAGTCACCAGCACCCCAGGACTGAGTTTGGGCACCACTGAATATACACAAAGTTAAAAAATGCACAAGTGACACATGAAAATGTAATTCATGTTAAATTAATTCATTGCTAATAAATCAAAGATCCTTGAATTTCTGATTTTTTTTTTTACCCACTTGAACATACATTTTGGTTTTGCTAAGTTAAGGTGGAAAATAGTACACAGGAAGATTTAACAGAAAACGCAGCTTTATTTAGCTTCAACACTGATGAACTATATAATAATACTGCATTGAGGAAAGAGGTAGACAATAAAGGTGGCTACTTGGCTCTTTGAAAGCTCAAATTGTGATGTTATGGCAATCTAATAGACTGACCGTATCACATAAAATACTTTGCCAGTTTTTAAATAAATGACAGCATTTGGCGAGATATATCATACAAGTACGGATTACCAAATGGTGAATCCCGTTCGTCGTGCTGCGGCTCTCAGTGAATTATAATTGGAAACAATGACCATAGACAAAATTTTCATTAATCAAGATATCAAACAGTTCCAAATAAATCTGGTTTTATGTTAGATAATTTGCCAGTGAAAATGAAACATTTATTTAGCAAAAGTTTTTTAATGTGGATAAAAAATTGTGAATCTGCAGAAATCAGAAACAATACTAGCAGACAAAAGAGGACCGTTTTCTGCAATGCCATTGAACATACAGGAGATGTTAGAGTTGAAGTAGTGTTTTTTTGTTTTGACAATGCAAAGTGAAATTTAAATTAGAATTTGAAAAAAAAGACAAAATTTTTGTTTGTAAGCTTATAGTGAAGCTATTCAATCAAACAGGGATAAATGGTGCTGAAACTGACTTCTTCTAATTTGGTAAAATAAAATAAAAAAGTTATTTTCTCACTTTAGTTTTGTTGGGGTTTTACATGGATTAAATCTGATTAATATCAAAATATTAAAATAACATAAAATTATTTGAAATTACACGTGTGACTCAATAGTAGTTTTTTTTTTTTATTGAAACAAACATTTTATTGGGACAAATTGGGCTGGAAAACCATAACCCATCAACAACCGAGCTAAAATGATCAGGGAGGAATGTACAGTGTTCGAATAACTCTCCCGACTCTTCACTGAGTTCTCAGACGGTTACGTAATCATGAAGGCCCTGAACTCCAGGATGTCTAAAACTGAACCTTCCTCTGAGATATATTTACAGAGAAACTGCTGCTGTTGCTCATTGAACTCGTCGAATATAAACTTTTAAACCACGTTTCTTGTCTCTCACATTGTCTTGACATGGCAGCAGTTGTAAACTCCCTGAAGTAGCTCAACTCTGCAGAATGCACATGCAACTAGTCAATAACAGGAAGTGTGTTTAATTTTTAAATTGAGAGGAACAAATGTTTATTACTGCAATCTTATATCCAAGTATGCAAGACATCCACAAAAAATTAACTATTTAACACAAAAACTAAGGTAAAAAACAAAATTACATGATATCTTGCATCTAAATGTCTCTAAATGTCCAAAGCTAAGGGACTTCAGGAGGCACGGTCAGCAACCAATCACCTCAATGAATCGACATCCAATCACAGAGCACCTCCAATCCTGCACCAGCCCCTAAAAGAAGACGTCAGACCTACAGTACACAACACCTGACTCTCCCTAAATGGATTACGCCTCCTCTGTTCTACTGCTACTACCCCAAACTGTGTCTCTACTAGACTAAACCCTCTGCAGCTTCTCACCTGCCCTCGACCTACTTCCATCGACTCACCTGTTCACCTATCTGCATTCCAATTCACTCCAGACGCACTTCCTTCCATGACTTCCTGGTTCAACGACTGATGTTATGCTGAATTAAGGAACATTATTGCTCTGCAGAAAAATGGCTCAAACTTGGTTCCTTCTTCGGAATTGTTAATTAAGTTCCTATTGAAGACATAAAAGCAAATTAATCTAATGCTGTTTTAACTAACCCTGAATAGTTCCTTATTTACAGCATGTTCCTAATAAAAACACTGTAAAAGTTATTTATTTATTCATTTATTTATTTATTTAATTTTTTTTTATTCTTGTCCTGTCCTGCTCAAAAGCCATCACATGGGAGAATATATGCCTTGATGAGTTGGACAGTTTTGCTTTCTCCAGGGGAGTAAAACACCTGGTGTGGTGTTTTCTCCTCTGGATTGGAGCATTGAATGTATGTAAATATTTATTAGTTGTGGTTCCCGCGAGTTTACATCAGTTGTGTCAGGACAAGATGTCTTTGGACTGAAAGGGGGAGTGGATAAAGGGTTGGGGAAGGTTCACAAGTGAAAAAGAAAGAAAGGAAGAGCAAAAGAGAAAAGAAAAAAAATAATAAAAGAAAAAAAATCAGTAAATGAATACAAAAAAAAGTTATTATATAGCAAATGTAGAAGTGGCTTTGTGGGACTTGTTGTGGTTTTATTCGTTGAGGTTGTTTGCTTGGATGGAAGGACGCTAAATATATGCTTAATAAATATATTCACAGATCCAACATAATTAATTTGCTATATTGTCTTTTTAAGCATAATTTAGGTCATTCACACCCAGATCATATTCTGAAACGAAATAATACCCACATCTAAGCTGGTTTACAAGTGACATTTATAATGAAAAAGGAGATTTTATGTGCACTTATTGGTCATCTGTCATACAAATCAAGTTTATTATCTTTAAGTTTTACACGGACAGCAACTGCAGCATGGAGCCATGACTGTATTGATTTCAGACTTCATTGGAATAACATTTTGCTTCTGCCGTTCTTGACAGCTGTGTCAAATATAACACGCGCACACACTTGTCCTGTAGCTTGATATTACACCGACTGGCCGTTTAATTGCATTGACCTCTTTAATTGGCTTGCGGTGAAGTAAATGGTCTGCTCCCTGGGTGCTGTTAAAAACACTATCTCATGCATGGGATGACAGCTTTATTAAAATGGAAACGCATCAAGTCGAGTGAATCTTGTAAAACTGTTGATTTTAGTCAGCATCTTGTCACAGTTGTCTAGGCCCCTCAAGTGTGCACCTCAAAGGGACTGTCAGTGGTTCGGTATGAACTGTGTGAAAGTTTTCCCTTTCTTTCTGTAGACAAATGCAGGGTTGTTTACAGATGTGCAGCCTGGATTCAAATGGAAATTCAAATAGACATTTTTAAATAGACATCCTGTGTGAATTTGAGATATAAACTATACTCTGGCAGAGGAGAGACACATTTACACCAGGGATTCAAAGCAACAGAACAGTCACATGGTAAACTGTGCTGGGGAAGCAGGATAACACACAGGAAGTAAACAAACGCTGCGTGCAGCTCTGTGTTTTGCAGATGCTCTACTTTTCTCAAAGAGGGTGAATACACAGAAGACCGAACAAAGGAAATGCACTGCACTAAAAATGCAGAGGAGAGGGTGATGGTCCACGGATAACCAGATTTCCCATGATAAAGTTATCAGAGTGCTATGCTCAGTGCTTAATTTGTCCACAAGTAGGTCCTGGAGCAACACGAGGGTGTCAAAGAGAGAGAAATAGTTCTGGGTCTGGAATTTGTTTCACCACTTTGCTCATTGTCATGATCTCATGGAGGAGCAAGGTGATCCACTGGAGATCAAAAGGTTGAAGCTCCACTGGTCGAAGGTGGGATGAGTGTTGAATTGTGGAGGCCTTGAGCAAGTCACCAGTTTCCCCACAACTCCCCGGGCGCCGCAGCTATGGCTGCCCACTGCTCCGGGTGTGTGTTCACAGTGTGTTTGTTCACTGGTGTGTGTGTGTGCGCACTTGGATACAAACGCAAACTCCTTGTGTGGGACACTCCATACATGGTCCTAATGTCACTTTCACTGTCATACATTTGTTGGAACAGGGTTCCTGAGAAAGTTTCACAACTTTAAGTCTTTATTTTGGTGCAACAAGTCAGTCTTGGAGCCTACTGAACTTTTTTTTTTCAAAATTTTCTGGGTAAATTGCTTTATTTTTGGCGTTTGTAGGTTAAATAAATTCAGTTGAGTCATTTTTGGCTAAAAATGTTATCAGATTTCCTTCAGGCTGCATGTTGACCGCTCAGCGCTTTCACACCAAACACGGGGCAAAGCATAATTGAGACTGCTGCGAAAGCATGGGTGTCTGGCCTTTTTTGCAGTTTTAAGAGTGCTATCTAGGGCCGTCTCACAGGAGAGACATGGGTTAAGTGCCTTGTACACTCTCTTGTGAATGAATCAGCCATTCTGTGATTTGCAGTCAGGACCTTTTGAGTTCACAAACCTTTTAGTGCTATCCTAACCACAGACTGGGAACCAGAGCAACAGAGCCCGAAAAACATCAACAGGAAATTATATTATTTGATTTAGTTTTGATATTTTTTCAAATCGCAAAACTCTACCATCTTCAAAACGGCCCTTGCACATATATACATTTACATTTAATTTTCCTTGCCAAAACAACAAAGCAAGCACAGAAATCTGTCAAGAAGGAAACAATCAAAAACAAATTGATGTCTTTGTTATCTTTGCAAAAACACCTCGCTTTTCTAGGCATAGACGCTGAACCATCTAAACACAATTATATCGGTACAAAAGGTGGCGCAAAAATTGCTCCAACAATGTGTTTTGCTGTTGTGAAATACTTTCAACATGCAGCTCACACACAGATAAACAAACAGAATTAATC
The DNA here is from genome assembly GCA_007224835.1 of Danionella cerebrum. Classification (NCBI taxonomy): domain Eukaryota; kingdom Metazoa; phylum Chordata; class Actinopteri; order Cypriniformes; family Danionidae; genus Danionella; species Danionella cerebrum. The sequence goes on along the minus strand of SRMA01026527.1, from coordinate 82,938 downwards.
GAGAAACTGTACAAATATTGATGCCATACTCACATCAGCCCCAGAGCTACCTGAATCCAATTAGCCCAACACCAGCCAATTTCCACACGGTGTTCTAATCATGACGCCGCGCCCCTAGCCATGGGTTTATCTTGTTCCCTCTTCCACTTGCACCTTGTCTGTTCTTTAGTTTGCCACACTGTTCTCGAATTTTGCTCATCATCACAGTTCTTGTTCCTCTGCTTCTGGGAGTCCTCTCTGTCATATCGACACGATGATGACCTGAGATTTTAGACTTTTCCACCAGGGGGTGCATGTGTGAGTGAATTTGGCCCAGATGGATGGATTGTCAAATGGAGGGACAAATGATTGGATGGATGGACAAATAGAGGGATGAATGATTGGATGGATGGATGGACAGACTGACCAACAGATGGATGGATGGAAGGACTGGGGAACGAACATAAAGATATATGGATGGATGGATAGAACTGAGCAATGTATGATAGATGGACAGGGGGACGAATGGCTGGAAGGAATGATGGGTGGATGGATGGAACGATGGATGGATTGGTGGATGGATGGATAGCTTAACAAATGATCAAGGGACGAATGGATGGATTAGTGGATGGATGGATGGAAGGACGGATGGATGTCATTGTTACTACCCATACAAAGATTTGTTGAAGACTCGGCTTTAATTAGAAGTGCATTCACACAGTGCACCTGACATTTAGTTCTAAAATCTCACGGTGTGTTGAACTCACCGCCGCGGCCACAGATATATTTGCCCTGCTTCTGCTGCATGATGAAAGATTGGTGGATGAGATAGACTTGACATGCACAGACAGACAGATGCATAGACGTGTAAATGTGCCATTGTGAAACAAGGAGCACAACATCTTGAGAACTCTTTATTTGACGCACATTATTCAGTGTTTTGTTATTGTTTAGTCCGAGATTAACATCAGGTTCATTGTTCATCACAAAGAATCTGATCATTGTTCAGCATTCCAAAAAGATAAATTATTTAGCGAATGGACTTCAACATAAATGCAAAGAGATTGAATATATAATGCCAAAAGCTTTATTGAAATGCCTCTGAATGACAACCAATTAATCCACCAATGTGATTGTTCTTCAAGTGTACGGCACTATTCTCTGTGTGGGAATAATGAAATATTCCTTTAAAGTAATATCCAGCAAACACTTGTTCAAAGGGAAATCTTTGCATTTCCTCGTTAACAAACCACGAGCTAGCACCTTACTTTACATTTTTGAAACTTTACATTAAAATATCCATAATTTACTTTTTACTGATTTATTCATATATATATATATATATATATATATATATATATACAGTATATCATCATTTATAAATTCCTCAGCGCCATCACTTATTAACTACCATGGGCAAAACTGATGGCCATTCATTCCCCTTGTGTTTTTATTTGATATCATAAATATGATTTTATAACCTGAGCTATAAACACCAAATCATATATGATCTAGCCTCAAATCTGGCGTGAAAAACCACTGACTGAATTAAATATAAATATTATATTACCCGTTTTCTCTTCCACTTTATCGGTCTTCTTACTTCGCCAGGGTTATCCTGGGACATGTCAACTCCCCTTGAATTTTTCATGCAAATTCCCTACTTCTCCGGCCTTTTTCATTGGTTTCTGTAAATGGTGATTCTCCGATAATCCTGTCTCATGCATATACTGTAAACCAGCCTTACTTCGAGTAGAGGATAATTTAGTTCACATTTACTACAGCTCTGCTTATAAACCAGGAGGGGAGGCGGCAGCCATTTAGTTTTTACTTGTCTGAACGGCTTCTGTTAGTGGAATTCCTCCCACTCGATGACAGAAAGCAGCATTATAACGATAGTTTAGTGTTAAATCTTGCTTGAGATTTACTGTGTCTAGTTCAGTCATCTTTTTGGAGAGAAAATTTTATAATCTTACTTATTTAAAATGTGCTTGAGATTTAGTGTCTTGTTGAAATGAGGCATTTCATTTAGTTTATTTTCTACTAAGGTTGTACCGATACACTCTGCTCACGATACGATCCATATCTCGATATATTGTCCATGATACATTATGCATCACAGTGTTTGACTAAATTACTTTTAACTATTGAAACCATTATTGGGAAAATGTTAGTTTAAAAGTCAAGACCAAAGCTAAGAAGGCTAGGATCTAGTTTGGTTTGTATGAGAGCATACCACCCATCCACTAGGGGGCAGTGTTAAAGTTTGCCTTCAGTCATCTTTTTGGAGTGAGACAAATTTATAATTGTACTTATTTAAAATGTGAGTTAAAAAATAACAGTCAGTAAGTTTAGCGTAAAACAAGACGTAGTTTCAGAAGTAACTAGAATCACAATCACACCAATACACTTCAGCTCCTAGACGATATCTTGCTGTAGCTCCACGATACGTATTGTGACAATTTTGTATTGCGATATATTGTGCTAGGGCTAGCCATCTGTTAATGACTAGCATTAAATATTATGAATATTTAAACATGTTCATTTTAAATGAACTAAAAGAATTAAAAAGAATAAGAAAGTATTATAATGGATGAATTCCACACAGAGCCATATATTCTGGAAATGTTTCAAAATAATGCAAGAACTAGCCTGTTTGTGATCTTTTTATATTTTGCCTATGGCTTCAACATCGGCTATTTTCCTGCATATTATATAAATGATTTTCATGCAAATTTACTGACTTGAAAGATGTAAAGTGCACAAAAACAGCCGATATTTGAAATAAAATGAAACACTTTTTCTTGTTCATGCTGGTCACTGTGAGAAAGGCATGTTTTAGATTACACAAGAAAGGTATACCCCTTTAAAAAGTCTTTGCAGGAACAGCACATGGACTTCTTTCAAGTACAAGATGCAAGTATAAAATGCATATGTTCTAGAAATTAGGAGGAAAATACTTTGAAATCCTTTTAAAGTAACATTATAAGTGATGGGCTACGTAAGATATAAGGCACTAATGATGGACGATTTTTTTGTGTTTATTTGTTTTTTACTGATGAGCCATTCACTGATGTTATCATAAATTAAATGTTTGTGAGATTGTGTGCTTGTATAAAGATGCCGTTTATGAAGAGAAAGAAAGAGTAGCGTCGTTGTTCTTGAATAAAAACCAACATCATCCAGCCAGCAAACCAACACACTCTGGTCAGATAACTTTGCTTGACATCCAACACTATTCGTCAATGAAGTTTCCCGTTTACTGAAGAAATACATTTATTTAATTCAATAAAATCTGAATCTAATGTAAAAGAAAAACAACCAACATAGCATGGATAACCACATTAGTATAGTTTTCACTTACAAGATTTTTAACTCCATGGACAGAGTGGACAGAGCTCTGGTTCTTACTTATATTTGAGCTAACCCAGTCTCTAATTGTCCAAGCTTTCTAAAAATTGAGATGAAAAACATTGTTCTTCCAAACGCTGGCTCACTCCTTGTTACCCACTTTTCTTTTAAAATAGGCTCTGATTGTACGCTGAATGTTTTGTAGCGTATGACTCGATGTTCTTATAAAAGTGTGATTTCAGCCCATGGATGTCTAGCTGTAGCTTTTGACTGATGGTGTTGGCAAGAATGAAGGTGGAGCTGTGAGTATAGGATATCAGGGGACTTCATTTCTGCTTCTAATAAAATCACATTTTAAATAAAACATTTTGAGGCCTGAAACAGCTCTTATGTGTTACAAGAGCAAAAATTTGGGTGTCCAAGACTCCTATAATAATTATTTGGGGTTAGCTGTTGCATAAGTTAGTGTTTCCAAAAATAGATTCATTGAGCAAAGGAGGAAGCACATCAGTATTTATTTTTCTCACATTTAGCGTCACCTACAGGAATGAGTTCGACAGATGCAAGCAGGACCCTCTGATGTTTGTGATGGAGAGACTGGGTGTCTTTTGGGTCGGCCGTGATGAGCTTTTTTGTGTTTTGGAAGATTATATGAAAAATAGAGGTCATGTCCACTGAGAAAGCAGCGGGGGGAATATTTGGGTTCATGTCAGGCTATTAGTCTGAATGGATCAGACAGGAGAAGGTGATAATGGCAATTAAAAGCCATGCTAAAAATATCCAGACAATTTCTCCTCTCCACCTCAGTGTGAGCTGTCATGTAGCTGAATGCACTCATGTTTATTGGTTCGGGGTTGAACTACGCATGGGCTCAGCAGTGATCAGGTTCATTTTGATTTGGTTCTGCAAGTCCTCCTGACTCTTTTATTTAACCCTGCTGATGAGCATCAATGTGAAGGTTTCATTAGCTCCAGGCGTCTGGTTTGAGATGAATGGACGGATTTAACCTTACGTACTTTTTACGTTTTGAACAAACCTTCAACCAACAGTCCTCTAACTGCTTTTACAAAGGAGGCTTATTCGAGTATGTGTTATAATTAAATTTGCCTATAGATTAATTTTATAGAAAAAAATTACAATTATTTTTTTCTCACTAATTTGAGTAAATAATTTGAATAAAAAAATTGAATTTGGTTCACAATCACCAGATGCTTGTACTAGAAAGTGATTTTTAAGAATTTACCAATTATTGGTGTTTCTCCTCTATTTCTAACATAGTTTTGCAACTTTTCATGCCATGTTTTAATTTCCAGCTGAAATTAATTTTCTAAAAACCAATTTCCAAATTTTAGCTTTTAAGTCTTCGAGAAATCCAGTACTTTTGAATTTAATGTAGCATTTGAGTTCTAAATAAATAAATAAATAAAATGCTTCAAATAAAAAAAAAATATATAGATATATAAAGATTTCTGCAAACACTTTCAATATATATCAATATATACAATATATATTTCAATTTCCCCCAAATGTGTCCAAAATTCATGCATTTCTTACATAGTTTGAACCTTTGAAGACATTATTTAATTTCTATTTGATCTCTCCATTGCACATGAATGCTTTATAGCATTTTAAACCCAATGAAATGCTATGTTTAACTTTTTTTATGTCACATGCAGGAATCTGATATATAATAAAGCCTTAGACTTGTGTCTAAAATCTTAGTTTACAGGTTTCATTTAATTTTCAACAAAAAACATTTCATTTGACAAGGTAAAATGTGCTTTATAAATGCATATGTACATTAACCAGCACTTTGAGGCTTGTTAAAACCACATAGATTGAAGCTCATGAATATTGATAAATATTGAATGACATTCTGTTTTGAAGTAGTGAATGATAGTGGTTCAAATTATGAAATTGAAAGTGGAAGGCGAAGTTTGAAAGTGATGCATCAGTGGCCTGAAAACTGTAAGTTCATTAAATATTTGAACGTTTGTAATAAAATAAAGACCCGATCTTTGGTGCATTGCTCTGATGGAAGGTTTTCACCTCATTCAGCATCAAAACTCAAAAAGCTCTGTGTCTTCATTTTGTGACTGAGCATCAGGAATACTAACATAGATGCTGATTATTCCTCATAGAGACAGGAGCTTTTCACAAAATTATTTTCAGTGCATGCTTTTGTGAAAACCTTCAAGCTGCAGAAGGCAGATGCCAAATTCAACAAAGAACTACCACTCCAAGATTTTGGATTCTCAGTCACAGAGCAAGAGAAAATACCAGAGCATACGGAGGCAATATGAAAATGGCTCTGGAGCCAGTGACGGTGAAATATAAAGGTTTATGAGCACTATGACAGCTGTCAAAGAAAAAGGTCTGGGCAGAATTTAAACCAGATTTTTTGTAATATACGGTGCATGCATTATAAAATCTATATATCCTGTTCAAGACATGCTAAGAAAACTATAAAAAAACAACATTTTAAAGCATTTAGAGTAAGCATAATAAATTGAAATGCAATAGTTGCATTGCTTGATACACTTTAAACAACATCCAGCTGCTATTTAATTGCCAGTTGTGATTTGCTCACTCATTTCTTGCCATATCTCTTCATCACACTCTATTGGCTTGCAATGTTGCGTTGCTATATTAAGTCGACTTTGTATTGATTGGCTTCCTGCATTGTCCTTTTTCAAATCCAGTCAGCTCTATCTCAAAGCCACCCCTCTCAAAGAAAAGAGCTCTTTTACTTGCCACGGCTTTCCCTGGCTGGCAGAAAGTGAAAGGTAGTTGTTGTTTTTTCTTTTCTTTTTTTTTTGGTGCATGATGAAATCAATAGTTTGATGTTGAAGGCAAGACTGATTGAACGCCTCTTCTTTTCACCGGATTAAACCAAAGACATTTGTACATTTCTGTAATAAAAACCAGGAAACAATAAAGAGAAACATTCTTAAAAGCCACTAATATACAAATCTCAACGATTCATACTGTTCCTATAAGATGCAGGAGTGAGCTAATGTTTTGAATATGTAATTAGTCAACAGCGCCTCTTGTGGCGAAGTATTTTGTACTGCACTGTTAACCTAACTAAATGATAAATACCTTTTGTCATAAATTAAGATAAATATTGAATTCTTGGTCAGATCGATCCAGTGGGGCATGGCGGGGGATGGGTTGTGCAGATCAGGTTAGGATAGGTACTGATGTCAGTATTGGATCGATACTAGCCAACCAAGAGCGATATTTAAGCAACTGTTTTTTTTTTATAAAAAGGCAGTTCATTAACAAGTTTACCTGTTTCCAAAAGATTATAACTACATGATTCAACAGCACCATGCAAGCACAAGCTCTGAACAGGAATCAGAAATAAAGATTTCAGACTGTGTACAAGAATATTTGTTGTAAACCAAGTAAGACGATTTTGAAAGCAAGACTTTAAGAAGATTTAACATGAAATGTGGCTTTATTTAACTTAAACATGTAGACATAATACAGTCAGAAGCAAGTGGCCATGAGTGAGGGGAGAATCATGGCAGAGATGGAGACAGACAAGCTACCTGACATGGGTGGAAAACAAAAGAGAGCTTTAACTAGTGCGTGCGATTTAACCTTTTGCTTGTCACACCCCTTTGTCTTACGTAAGACATGGTACACTTCCATTTTAAGATCAATCAAAAGTATTACTTCTCTTCTACTTCTGTCCAGCTCCTGGACACCTCGTCATTTTGTTCTTGAGTGCCGCCTCCCACTGCCTTTTTCAGTGGAAGACATATGAACAAACAAGCCAACAGTTTGGACTAATAGATGCACTGCATTTTTTCCAGCTGGTGTGTAAGATCAGATTAGCACTTATGCACTTAGAAAGTTCTCTTCTCTTCTCTTCTCTTCTCTTCTCTTCTCTTCTCTTCTCTTCTCTTCTCCTCTCCTCTCCTATAACAGAATAACAGATCCCTGCTTGCAGCAGATGCATTGGTGTGTCGGCATTTGAAAAGGAGACTTATTACAAAAATTAAATAAAATAAAATCTGGCAAAACCTTTTCCTGTACATCTGTACATTTTCCTGTACAAATGAAGATCTTTCTGGCATGCAGTGGAGTATATGTAGATGCCTCTATGACTGCTGGGGATTAATTATAAACTCTTTTGAATATAATTTTTGCATTAATTCTCATTTATAGCGAACATGGCCAGCATGTCCATTTCCTGCCGGTGGCTTATATATAAGAGTGTCATAACAACATCTACTTGACCTCTTTTAAACAAACACAACGTCTGGAACACTCATCATGTGTTGTTTACCCTAATGTTTTTTTCCAGTCAGTAATGGTAGAACACCACTTCACTTGTTTTGTTCATAAATATTTGTACAGGAAAGCTTCTTATCACCTGAAAGCCTGAAGAATGTATTTTAAAAACAATTTAAAAGCCTAAGGTTTTGTGGAACAGTGGAAGTGGAAGAGAATGTGCAAGAGTGTGTTAGCAGCTAAAGCTTCAAGCCTCCGGCAGGTTAAGGGGTCAGGTAAACATCTCAGAAGTGCCTTGTTTTCAGTGTATGTTTCTAAGAACTATGACAGTAGTCGAAGTCAAAAGATTTTTTTTGGGTGTTTTGGAACCACCATATCTTCCAGCGCTGCATATACTACAATATTTCTGAAATGTGTGAAATGAGTCTCTTATGCGATCAGACGCTTCTTTTGTACTGGATATCAATCATCTTACCGACATCACACATATCACTCTAATGTTGACATGAATTTTCAGCTGTAATCTCTGACCTTAGGTCACTTTGCATATATGCAGGTTCATTTTTTTTTGTGTGAATTGATGAGATGTCACAGAGCAGGTTTGCATAAAATAGTTTCTAAAAATTTTCACTTCACTGACCGAGTATGTGTGCTTCAGAGAGCAGTGTAGGAGTGGAGGATTGCTCAGATGCTTCCGTACCGTCTTTGGTGATGATCATTGTTAACAATGGGAGCTGCAGATATTGTGGTACTGAAATATGGTAATTTACACATAATCTGAGCCTGTTTCCATTTCTCACACGAGAGACACCCTGCAAATGGAAAATAATCAATTTTATTTACCAGACTTGAATTGATTTGTAGGTAAAGTCAATGTTTGCTTAAGTTCCAATCTTGCTTCCCCCAACACTGCGAAAATTCTGGTACCAAGCTCAGGGGTTATCTTAGGATGAATTTTTTTTTTGTTGTTTTCAACTTGGAGAATGTGTTCAAACTCTGAAAATACATGACAATTTGTGGATAATGCGTGCACTTTTGACTCTTAAATGTAATATAATAATAAGCATTTCAATCAAAACATGTTTAAATCCTTGTCTTCTGTTGGGTTTTGCGTAATAGATAAAAAAGCTAAACTGTTTTTATTTAAAATTTTATGGATCTGAAATCTAATTTCAGGATTAATTTGTTGTGAAAGCATTTTTTGTAGGCCCATAAACAATATATTTATGATGCAATAACAGCTTTTCCACAAAGTGGTATTATAGTAATGAGTTTGTTAAAATGAACACTCCATTATTTACTAACTAATGTCTAGAAGTTCTTCTCCCCACATGCATTGTGCAAACACAGATTTCAGAAACTCGAGATGTTTGCTACACAACTTTCCATCTTTGCAATTCCAGACACATTCAATCACTACAATCACCTTTCTATGATAATATCTATTCATAAGGCAGCAGGGTGTACCCAATCAGATTTTGATGTGTTATTTCTGTCCAACAATATTGTTTATGAAATAGTCAAACTTGTCTGTCCGAATTAACTGTCTAAGAATAGAGATAAAATCAGATGTGAGAAAACATGATGATGTGGCTCTATTAGAAATGACATGGGACATGGATCAAACGCTGTTGGTTTAATTGCACATGGCAGATCCAACAGTGGACTTAATTGAAGAACGTAGACAATAAGTCAATAACTGTAAAAGGAGTCGCTGTTAAAATTGAAAAAGCTACTTGATGCGGAGCAACACATAGGAGGAGCTACATGGAACATCAGAGGAGGGGCTGAAGGACATCAAAAAGGTGGTTAGGTTCTAGACAGATTCTGACCATAGATTCTACACAGATTCTGTGGCTCCACCCCTCTGATGTTTTGTATATGTTCTGTAGCTCCTCCCCTCTGATGTTCTGTATTTGTTCTGTAGCTCCTCCCCTCTGATGCTCTGTATATGTTATGTGGCTCCTCCTCTCTGATGCTCTGTATATGTTCTGAAGCTCCTCCCCTCTGATGTTCTATATATGTTCATTAGCTCCTCCCCTCTGATTCTCTATATATGTTCTCTAGCTCCTCTCCTCTGATGCTCTATATATGTTCTCTAGCTCCTCTCCTCTGATGCTCTATATATGTTCTGTAGCTCCTCCCTTCTGATGCTCTATATATATGTTCTGTAGCTTCCCCCCTCTGATGTTCTTTATATGTTCTGTAGCTCCTCCCCTCTGATGCTCTATATATATATATATATATATATATATATATATATATATATATGTTCTGTAGCTCCTCCCCTTTGATGTTCTGTATATGTTCTGTAGCTCCTCCCCTCTGATGTTCTGTATATGCAGTTTTGCTCATTTGTTTTCTTTGCAAATAGACATAAATCACTGCACACAACAGTTTATTTTTACCCGTTAATCAAATAATGAGTTAGAAAATTCAGAAGATAATTTACATGTACTACGATGGACTGGCGACCTTTCCAGGGTGTACCCCGCCTCTCGCCCAATGTGCGCTGGAGATAGGCACTGGCAGACCCCTGTGACCCCGAAACGGAATTAGCGGATTGGAAAATAAATGAATGAATGAATTCATGAATTAATTTACACTTACATTTTTGTTTGCCATTTAAACAACCTGTGCCTTTCTTGCTGATAAGCAAACCAGTCCTGTTACAGTTCACCTTTACATTTACAGGACGACATCATTTCTCACTGCCTAATCCTGACAGTCGCAATTATTAGCACCCTGCCCTGCTAAAGATTAGTCAAAAGCCATGTGTCCCGAAGCAGGCCATCTTTTCACAACCTTGTCACTTTCATAGTGCTATAACTCAGTGTAAGGTCAGCCAAGAGTCACTCAGCTAAAGAGAAACAGGCCTGGGGTTAATTGAAAGACTTTATACCTGGCATCAACCACCATTTCGATAGCACCAGAGTCCCAGGTGCTTGCTGTGTCCACTAGGTGTTAAAAGCATCATGGCATTTAATAGGATCCTCTTCCTGTAATGTAAAAAGCTTTTACAAGACACAGCGATGTGTCTGAAACCAGAGGGTCGATTTGCAGAATTTCAGCCAATGTTAGAACGGCAAGCAGAGGAAAGAGGGATTGAGCAGCTTAATTATCCTTTAGTTTGCAACATTTCTAAATAAAACTAAGTGTACATTGAGGGCTGTACATTAATTTGAAAGAAAATGATCTGTTTTCAGCTTTACTTACTCAGTTAACTTGTGTAGCACATGTATGTTTGCGCCGACTGTGCTCGCTGTACAGATGCAGTCTGGTTTGATCAGCAGATGTTCGCAGTCTTCAGCTTTTTGTACTCTCTCCACGTATGTCTGCTCAGATCAGTCATGATGGATGAAAGGCTGGCTGAGCCGGGCTGGTCGCCAGCTGACTACTGGGCAATGGATTCACCTGGTGTCACCATGATTATCTGTAGAGCTGCAAGCATATTTAAAGGCCATGCACACTCTCATGGTTCCCTGTGTAACTGGAAAACAGGAATCCAGCTGTGTGCTGAAGTCGTGATGCATGCGGCACACATAGTGCAGGTACTTTGTGGGACCCGTACAGCCCAGTGTAGCTAAATATTCTGTTCAGAATTATTGTGATAAGCACAGATAAAAGTGAGCGCAATCTCAATTTGGTGTCGCAACTAGAGAGATTTTATGTAATTTTCAAATTTGATCCGTATACATAATTTTCAATAATTACAAAAAAAACACGCATGTATTTTGAGCTTACGTGCATTTTACATGTATATGCCCCTAATATGTTTTAGACGTGGTTTGCTAAATCATCACTAAAGGAAGAAAGAGGCATTTCACATTTTAATGGGGGAATACAATTTATCTATACAGTAGGTGGATAACACAAAACCATTAATTTTATTCAATAAAGTCAATCAATCAGACCGTCAGAATCAACATGTCTAATAGAATGACAAAACCATAAAATATGTAAGTATAATACATCAGACTCGAGATTCAAACGTATATGTGGGAGACTTGTAGGACTCGAGCATATTCTGTTCTCTCCAACGGAGACTTAAAATTAAGGTTAAATTCTCTTGCTTCTCCCAAAACCTTGCTTTACTGTAAACTATATTCAGAGACTTGTTCCGAAGTTTTCCATTTTGCTTCCACAGTCAACCAAAGTCGATGTAAAAGGCTGTCATGTTCATACGTTAACAGCGGACTTTTTTATTAATTTGGCAGGCCTTTAAAAATGAAGGCCATCAATTAATCAACCAATCCTTTATTTGTCAGCAAATCTGATTGGCTAAAAAAAACAACGTCTATTTTTGAATTGATGAGGTCACCATTTGACCAGTAAGTTGACACTGAAACAAAAAATCTGGAACCTGATTGGACAAAAAAAAACAAAACAAAAAAAAGTTCGCACACTTACTGGAAACAGTGGAGCCAGGATAAATGTTAGAAATAAATAAAGACTTGCTGAGTCAGTAAAATTAAAAAAAGTAGAAAACAGTTTAGTATATCTTAAAAATATAAAAAAGTATTTAAAAAAATTGTTGTGAATTGTTAAAGAAAGCCTAATTAGTTAACACAATAAATCAGAGTATGTAACTTTTTTAATTGTTGTATATAAATTGTGTAAAATATGAGAGCCAGAGGGTTTAAACTTGAATATTTGTAGTCGAGAGGGTCAGCCAATGGGCAGTGTTGGTCTTTTTTTTTCTGTTTGCCTGAAGAAACGACCAAGCTTGTGTGAGCTTTTGTCAGAAAACTGAGTTTAAGGTGTACTAAAGATTCAATTAACTGTTATTCTCTGTTTTCGGCTCCAAGGCATTTCACACTCATCTCTTTGGTGCATAATGTAGGCGGGTTTACGGGTGGGTTTAAGAAATTAGCTGGAAGGCGGACAGCCAGCGACCGAGAAGCACTGAGGCTTTTGGGAAACACCACATCAGTGCTAAAGCAGCAAGTTTGCAAACCAAACAAAGTTAAACTTTTCATGCATCTGTGTGTTGCATAAAAGCTTGAGATAGTCACCATTTGGAAACGAGAAAGTCAGCATGACGTCACTTCAAATCTGACTTTCAGATACATACATCATGACTGGAGAAAAATCGTCGGTGGTCAGACTTTAAAACTTTTGCCTCACGTGCTGAGCTCTTAACATCTCCATTGAAATGACAAAAGAGATGAAAACGGTGTGTTTGCGGATCAAACAGCTTCTCTGTGAGATTGCGTGGCACTAATGCGCTCCAGCAACTAATTGAGTCTGTGTAATTGTCTCAGGAGACCTTCATATATTATCTATGCTGAAAGCTCTGTGTAAGCCGCAAGAAAAGACTTAATCACACCACAGGAGGGGACCGCGAACTGTTTCTGTGGCCAAAAAGTTTCCGCAGTCTTTTCGACAGCTACCAGCGAGGTTGCTGTATTAATGAAAGGCTACTGCACACGAGGTATTTATCTTCTTGACAGCCGCATCCCAGTTGAGCACTTATCAAAGGTTTCACAATGCTTTTAGAGTTTTATTTGGGTTACCTCTGCGCTCAAGTGCATTTCTCTGGTCTGGACATCAAACGATGCTCAGGCAATTGGTGATTATTGTACCTTGTTTCTATTTGAGACAGTAAAGTGAATCTGCCTTGTTTTAGCCACACGCTACTGTTGCTTGTAGAAATTCAATGCATATGTCGATTGCTTATTTGTGAAAATACGCTGTTGGACTTGTACCAGTTGGAAGTCGATTTAATGTTTTATACAAAAAGGTATTAAAGAAATGAACTAGAGAGATGCAGTAGAAATATTTACATTTCTTACAAACCTACCAATTAATTTGTAGACCAGTGGTTTTCTTTTTTTTTTGACAATTATATTTTAGTTTTCAACTTGACGCGTATACACAAAGTAACAATCCCTATAAATCCACAAACTAAAGGAAAAACAAAAACACACAGCTCAGATTCACGTATAACATGACCCATGTATCAAAAATAGAGATGGAGAAATAAAATATCCAGAGAGGTCCAAATTCATAATACTACTTGTTTCATGTTTGCTTGAAGATTAGGTGACATAAAGTCCAGATAAGGAGTCCAAACATTAAAAACTGGCCTGCTTTATGATGGAAAACATAGATGAGATGCATAAGAGGTGAGAACTCCAAAATTATTATTATATGCCAGTCTATCACTTAAAGGAGCTCTGTTACTAATCCATTGAATATTGTAGAGTTTCCTAATATACATGTTTTTTCAGCCCTAACTGTAACAAAAAATAGTTTTTGTTATATAATATAAAAATATATTTATAATGGGCAACAAGGGTGACAGTAATAAGCATAAGCAACTAATATTATAATTATTACAGTATTAAAAGTGCAGTATTCCATTGGTTGAGTGCTTGGAAATAATACAAGGTGAGGAAAATACGATGGTTACGATGATGGTCATATATTTGTAAAAAAAAATAATAATAATCACAGTCCTTGACCAATCACAGTCCTTATTCACTTCATTCACCTTTCCTTTATAAGCTACCGGATTCCTTCCAGTGTTTCACTGTGTGGGGGTTTTCCTACCCATGGATATTTGCCAATCTCCACTAAACCAGTAGTTCTGGCCTTGCTGGTTCTATCTCCTTTCCATGTTCATTGTATGTCTTTTCAAGGCAATCTCAAGTTTACACCAATGTTCTTACATTTTTGTGATGCTGTTACACATTTAAGTCAAACTACAGTGTACAAAAGTGCAGTATTCAGTTGGTTGGGTGCTTAGAAAAAATAGGAGGTAAGGATAAAAACTAAAAAAACGATGGTTATGCATTTGTAAAAAAAAAAAAAAAAAATCTGTCATAAACAAGTTTTTCCTTGTTGAGGTCTACTGACATGGGTCTCTGTCTTTTTTCATAAACTTTGGCATGAATTACCGCTCTGATTGGCCAACACATTTGAAAATCCTTGTGTTCTAAAGTCGAAATGATCTGATAAGAGACCAAACAGCAGCCAGCATTTACCATCGAGATGTAGTCTGACTGAAAATCTTTTCTAATTCAGTTTATCTGGTTTACAAACCAATGTTTCCCCTACATTTTTAGAATTTCATTAAAAAATAATAATGATTAAAAACGACCCCTTTAAGCTAGTGCATATGTATAATAAAAAAGCAACTTAAGGGCCAGCTTATTGTTTTAGCTATGTGCTTAATCGCAAAAGAATGGAAAATGAACAAGTAAAAGTGGATTCTGACAGAGCTAAAGAGGATAAATGACTGCTCTGGCGTTTGGGTGAAAAGTGCTTTTCATTTTCAAGCATTTATGCAAGAAATTTATTAGGCGCCTCTTGTTGCCAAGTTCTCCAGAATATTGTTGAAGGGTGGATATTAGTGCAGGTCTTATTCATGTATTCTCTTGCATATCTATGGAAGAAAGGTGGAAAAAGGGGGATTTTTTTCAGAAGTGAAACTTTGTTTATCCGTGTTGGTGCACGCTGCATTTTTAAATATCTTACCATTTTCAATTCCTCTGTTGCAAGCATTAGAATGATTATTCTAAAGGCTGACCAATCAATGACTGTCCAATGAACCTTCCACCATCCTTTTGTCTGATAGTTTAGAATGGAAGAATTAAACTTGAAATGCTTGGTAAAAAAAAAATCTAAATTTTTGCTGTATTAACTGGACATATTTTGTGAAAAGTGAAAAAATAGCATCCGAGTGCTGATGGTTGAAGTGGTCAGCTGCAGTCATAAAGGAGATGCCGAGCAAAGTCAAAGCTGTGAACGGGTGACTGCGCGCTTCAAGGAGATTCCTCATGTGAAGCTGGAGACTCTTGAAGAATGAGGTGCTGGAGACACCTCGGTCCCCCTGTGTGCTTCCAATGAGGCTCTCCACCAGTCTTTCTCATTCTTTTCTCACCCCATGGACTCCTAATGACTCTTTTCCGCTGATCTGTGAAGGTAAAAAGAAAATGGCCCATTTAGAGCGAGAAATGGCCAGCCTGTTATTTCTTATCCATTGTCCTGACTATAATTGAGAAAATCAATTTGTCATGACACTTTGCCAATAGTGCAATTCCCGCCTTTCTCATGGCTTCCTCATCTGCACATAAGGAAAAAACCTGAAAGCACTGGAAGCTGATACTTGGGGGTGCCCTGTTGCTTATTTGTTATCCTCCTATTCCGGTCATTAAACACCATCATGATGACTCGAAACACTGGCGGCAGTGGTTCCTAGTGTATGGATTCACCACATGTTTGGATTTGTTTTGGGACTGTAAGGAACATCCCTTACATTACTTTTGAGAAAACTGTCAGAAATACTTTTGTCTTGTTGTTTTAAAGAAAAAAAAATGTTATGAGCTGTTTATCTGCAACTTGTTTGGGTGGAAATCATTCACTGCTCTGATTGGCCAACACTTTTGTATAAGAGACTAAACGGTTCCCGGCTTACAAAGAACCTTTTCCTAAGGCAGCAACTCAATTTTTTCTTATGGTGTTTGGCACCAATTTATCAGGAAGTGACTGTTTTGTTTTCTTAGACTTGTTGTAGGGAAACGATCATGTATTCACACATTTTGCTTGCAATATTCCATCTTTGGCTGGAAACATGGCATTTTTTTAGAACTTTGTCTTTTGCTGGTAATAATAAGGAGGAAGATAATAGAATTTTAGAGTTTGTTTGATACAGTCGACAATATGGGTTTTGAAAACCACCTGGATGTTGTGGAATTTCAAAAAGAGAAGAATTAAGTTTTTAGTCACAACAGAAAACCATTAGGGCATATGATGAATTAAAACTCACATTTACCATTTATGACGGGGTTGAGTGGACTATTGGTAGAGTATCTTTCAAACAATTTGGAAATAAATTCCTGAAAATAAATCTAAAATTGAATCTAAAACTAAAAATTGATTGTATTATTACCATTTTTATAGTGACAACCACATGTCACGGTTGCGTCTGAATGGCTTGCTGTTTTTTTACTGTGCATTCACAGATCCTGGGTCAGTGCCGAAGCGATAGACTTAACTGAACTTCACTTTCTATTTCACTTCCTCACCTTTACAGAAATAAATGAATGCCTGGCGCAAAGCTGGCGACGAGAAATGCACATTGAAACGTTGATTTTAGTAAATAAATGTGATTGTGTAACATTCTTGATACGTTGAAATGTTGATTCATGAGACTCCAGGTTTAAATCAATTGGAGCAAAAACATATAGTAACAAATTCACAACACGACTGTACGGCAAGAAATACGCCGAAATGGGTGATTTCAACGCAATAAAATCCAGATATATCCAGTCATCTAAAGAATATTGTGGGGATTTCTTGCATCACGCTGCATAGCTCTACAATTTGGAGTTAGAGCAATGATTGTGGAACCATAATAATCATAAAACCCAATAATTTTTAATTCTCCATCAAACGAAACACAGACACTTCCTGATTGCAAATACACCTATGACGTATCCGGTCAAGAAATCTTGACACATCCACTGATTGGCACATCTGATCACACACTCTTGTGTGTAATTTCATCAAATTTAAATCACTGCTATGTCACTCCTTTTGCATCCTCTTTTCCGACTGTTAAAAGTCAACAGAACAGCTCTCCGTCCTTCGCTTCAAACAGCCAATCAGCAGAGGCTAATAAGCCAGCATCGTTTGCACTTCGTGTTTGCACTGATCACATTAATTTAACAGTTACCTTGAGTGGCCTTTGAATAGAGACAGATTAGTACTGTTCATCCGAGGGCCGCCTGTATCTTTATCGAGCACAATAGTTGCTTGATTGCAGTTTTGACTTTGACAAGCTCACTTGATTTAGCTGCCTCTTCCTGCCACCCGAAAACTTTAAGATCTCTCTTCCAATCTTTCCTCCCTCTGTTCCTCTCTCTCCCTGTGTCAAAACGACAGCGGCTGTGAGTAATAAGCACGTGCTCTCTCTGTGGATTTTAGCTCAGTGTCCTCTCATGGAGGACGCGAGTGATTGATTGGATCGAGGCAATTTTTTGTCAGTTGGCTGTGCTTAAGGAGATAAGGCTGCTAATAAATTTCCCACCAGCGGCTTTTGACACGTGTCAGCTGGTGAGCTCAAATAAAGCATGGTGTCGGCCAGGGGCAGATAAAGCACTCCCCAAAATCCCCAGCGTCCCCCTCCTGAGTCCTGTTGCGAGTGGGTTCGGGGATGAGTTATTTTGGGTATGCAATCCCTCATTTCGAGACCAACATATTCCATGGTGTAGGGGAGGGGTTCTCAAACAAACTCTGCTAATCTATTAAATCACAACAGAGATAAAGACTTTGGAGAACAATAAATCAAGCATCACCATTAGTTTATGGCAAGCCACAAACTCTGCTATTAGCTGATTGGAAAGTCAATCTCAAACATTATTGACTGATTGCATTCTGAGTTACTCTATTGGATAATCAGAAAACATGCTCCTCCCATGCAAAAATCCACTTGATACAGGTTCAAACAAGGTTCAGGAGGAGTGTAACAGAACTAGATTATTAACCCTCCTGTTACACTAAAATCTGCAACACATTTTTTTTCCTCAAATTGACCCCAGCAATTAAAAACATGTATATGATAGATATTTTTTTTTATATTATTTTGTTGTTGCTAAAACTGAAAATGACTGACAGCATATCTTTTAGACCCTTGAACTATTATAACCACACTAGCAGCACTAACTCTACCCTGTCATTCAAGTTGGGAGCGAGACGATAATATTATAACATTTTTGGAAGTATATGCGTCTGGGTGAGACACAACAGGAGGGTCAACACAAGGCATCTCATTCTCATCTGAGGAGGATGCCTCAAAATTAGGGTCCTCCTCAAGATTATCCTCTGTCTCTGACACATTCTGCTCTATGTCACGTTCACTGTCAAAGACCTCTGACAAAATCTCACTGACAGAAAACCTTTGCTCAGAGGCCATTTTCAACTGAACAAGCATATAGAGAAAGCTTTTGTGCAACCTTTTATCGCTTTGAACCCCCCCCCCCCACTCTCCGCCCAACACCAGATCGGCCCGTGCTGCCATGTGATTGGCTGATTAGAAATTTGAGTTGACGAGCAGTTGGACACTGGTGAGCGTACACTGTACATTGTGGTAAGGGCGGTGGTACCTGTTGCTTTTGTATTGATGCAGAAAACGAGAGACTGATAAAGAAAGCACACTTTTGTGTGAAGATCAAAGGTTCCGTAGAGGAGGCTGCTTGACATTTTTCTGACCCTGAACCTGAACAGTAGAGGTCCACTTGTACTGTTGCATTGTAACCCGGTGGTACAAAGAGTGGGATAGCATCGTCACCTTCACTGCTGTTGTGGGAAGTGGCATTACGTCTTCTGAGAATCAGAGCATGTATTTGGGGTTCTGGGGAAGCTAATGGTGGGTTACATGCTGCCCTCCAAACCAGGAGACTCCTGAGTTTAAGCTTCTGGAACCTCATTCATGGACTAGAATCAGCAATGACACTCGAGCATATGCCATGGCTTTGCAAAATATCACCTTTTCTTCCTTTTAAAGAAGTAATCTGGGTGCCTCTGCAGTGAAAATGTCACACCATTTATATCTCATTATGTGTGTGCACGTATTGCACATTTTAAGGGCTAAAGGCTTTTGGGCTGGATATTGTATTTCTTGAATCTATATTCATCAAATGTTAAAGCTTACAGACTGTGACTGTGTTATTTTTAAATCATTTTCTTCACGTGACAGCTGCCCTTCTGCTGCAGTCCACTCACGGCTAATACTGGCTTCCTTGTAAACAGCTGGTGAAAGAGAAGTAGCCAGTTAGTAGACGGCACTTAGAAGATTTCTTGTACTAGAGATTGGGAATTATACAATTATACAATACACTATAGATACAAGATATATGGATTTATGTAAAAATGGAGCATAAATAATTTGCATATGTGTATGTTCAGTTTCTATATTTCTTTTTGTATTTAATATAATGTAAACAGATACAAATATATTTTTAAACTGTCTACGTTGTTTCTAAAATGCTATTTACCCACTGTGAGACATTGTGTTATAATTATATAGATTTACTTTTAATTTTTACATGGCATTTTTTCAAGTAGATGAAAGTATTATTATTCTTTTTGTCTTGGGTATATTGGTAAATGTTTACCAAGCGTTTTTATTAGTACATAATTTAAAATACAATGTTCTATTTCTACATAGCATAACACTTCTTGGATAACATTGTTTATACGCATGAAATGACTTTTTTTTTTTGGTTAGATGTTCAGTCTCTGCTCCATTAATCTCTCTCCTCTACTCGCCTCTAAAAGATGGATCTTCTCTAGCTCAAAGCTCTCAAAATGGCAGAACTTCTCAGTGGTGCTGGTACTGATGAGGATGATGATATACTTGTGCTCAACAGTTTAAACACCCTTTTCTGATTTCTTGGTCATTTTTCAGAAAATATGAATAATGACTAAAAAGTATTTTTCTAACTAAAGGTTGAAGGTTGAGTGAAGCCATTTAAAGCCACTGTTTACTCTTTTTAAATGAAACTTTAGTAACATGTCACACTTCTGTCAGATCCCGGAGATCTTCTAATCAGCAACTTTTAACAATTCCCAGAGCTAGATCAAGACTTAAGGGTGACCGCGCTTTCTCAGTTGGAAACTGTGGAATTTGTTACCTTTGAGTATTAGAACAGCTCAGACCATTTTTGTTTTAAATCATTGATAAAAACTTATTTATTAACTCAGGCTTTTAATCTTTCTGAGTGCTGAATTTTAGGTTTTCCCTGTGTAGTGTTATTGTTTTTGTATATTAATGCTAATTTTTTCTTTTGTTTTGTCTTTTTTTTGTTGTTTTTTTTTTTGGTTTTTCTATCTTTGCACTTGGGGGAACAATGGTCGTATTAAATTGTGCTATATAAATAAACTAAACAAAAAACAAACAAACATAATGGAACTTTCCAAAAGACACGGATCAAAAGTTTACACACCAAAAGTGATTTTGGCCTAAAACACAAAAACTGACTCAAAAAGGTTTGAAAGGCTTGTAAAGGTAACCACCTGCAGCCAGTTGTAAACCTGGTAAATCAATGTTTTCCCAGTTACAATGCGGAGGCAGGTCTCCAAATTTGTGGAAAAAAAATATTTGGAGAGCTGAGACCAAAATGTAACCTATTGGACCCAATCAAAACCGTGACATTCAGAGAGGAGTCAACAAGGCCTATGATTAACAGAACACAATAATCACTGTGAAACATGGAGGCGGGTAACTGATGTTTTGGGGGTGTTTTAGCTCCAAAGGTACAGGACACTTGGTCAAAATTGCTGGGGAGATGAATGCAGCTTGTTCTCAAAGGATACTGGAGGAAAATGTGCATCAGCTGCATGCGGGACATTACTGGACACCATTCCAACACCACAATGATCCAAAACAAAAAGACCAAATCCTCGGGTTGTGGGTTACACCAGAGCAAAGCGAAGGTTCTGGAGGGGATCTCATTCTTCTGATCTCAAGATCACAGAACCACTCTGGGGAGAACTCAAATGTGGAGTTCATTAAAGACAGCGCGAGAATGTTCACCAACAGAGAAGATTAAGAACCTCATAGACAACAAATAATAAATATTAAAGCATATTTATAGTGATATACTATATTAATATAATATACTATACTTTTATTGTTTTATTTATTAATTGCTGGTTAAATAAATGAATACAAAGCAAACAACATTTTTAAATAATTAAATGTTAAAACCTCAAGTTATTTTATAAGGTTTTAAACAGAATGTTAAGTTGTTTTGTGTAGGTTTTAATACACAGTTTGAGGAAAGCAAGTCATTTACTGACTGATAATTATGTGAAAAGCAAGGCAAAGTAACTTATGCATGAATTAATAAAGTGAATGTAAATTAATGGCATTATATGAGTGTTTTTTGAGTGTTCCTATTGAATCCTTTATGCTGTTGCTCTTTTAGTGATCATAGTGGCAGAAATGTATAGCAACCATATTGTCTGTGTGCAGTCTGAAATGCTAGGTGGCACTGTTTTACCTTATACTTAACACTTTTTGCAAAAAAAAAAACATGCATTTATTCATCCAGGCAATTTTCTGGCTCTCCAGTGCTTGGTCTTATGGACACTTTGTTTTTTTCCCCCTCTTCCTGCATGCGTGCCTGAGTTTTGTATTATTCCTTTCTCATCTTAAACAGCTCCCTCTGATACACACTCTCATAGAACCAGTCAGGATTGTTTTGCCTTTAGCCAGCTCTGCAGTTTGCTATTATCAAAGATGTTAGATGTGATCAATAGGTTCAACTGTAAATCAATTACACCATTCTGAAGGTGTGCATTGGCAAAGTATTTTATGCCAATATTCTAAAAGTGTTGTAGTCGTGTTCTTTGTGTCTTGTTTGGAAATATCTCAATATTGTGCTCTTTCTAAGCAATGGAATGGAATTGGTTTTATAGGTCCCCTCCCTTAATAAAGGAGTGCACAGCATAATGGAGTGAATCATCATTTTCAAAACAACAGTGAATCAAAAGAATCGACATTTTCTATCACTTAACAAAGAAAAGCCATTGCTCCCCATGGAAGAAAAATGTCACAAAATCTGAGAATACTTTTTTATACTACAAGATCAGCAAAGCTTTACACATCAGTCGAAATACTGTAGTAAAAGTGATCCCTGGTTGTCCATGGAAGTCATCATCTCGACAGGAGCGTCTTCGGATGAGAAGGATTGAAGAAAATATCTGAAAAAAGTTCTCTGCCGTTAGCTAAAGCAGTAGAAGTCAAACTGGAGTGACTTTTTCTTGTGACCTGTCAAAATATTGCTATTAGTTATTAGATGAACTCATCAAATTATTTTTAAAAACACTGCATGACGTATATTAGGTTTCCAAAGAATAAAAGTTCATGATTAAACACACAGGATTCTATAAAGAAACAGCTACATAAAAATTAATTGCAAATTGTAAACCTGGTTTGCTTTACTTTAAAAATAAAATCTTTTTAGCTGGGTTTATTGCATAAAGTAGCAAAGGACTAATTCATACATACACAGAAAATGCCAAAATCCAATAGAGCTTCCTGCGATTGTAAACCTTCGTTTTAAAATCCAGACTTTCTGTTTTCAATGTAACATTTAAATTTTCATTTTTTTAGAAAAACAATGAATCTATGTTGATTTTATAAGATGAGCTTAGATCTAACTTAATTCCTTTAAAAAATCCTTTTTGAGCTCCTTTTTTGCTATTTACTCAAAAAATTTTTTTTAAATAATATCAATAACATAATATAACATAATTTTTAATACTATTAAAAATAGTTTTTACACATTTTTTTAACAATTATTTTTTTCGATACATTACACAATAGTTTTACTTTATACCTGAAAAAGTTTGCAAAATGATACTCATAACCTAAATTCTGACCACTCCCCCCGAATACCCCCTAAAAAAAAGACCCGGGCAAAACAATGTGAAAATTTTATCATATAAAAAACAGGCAAAACATTTTTGTTCCATTATGCTTTTTTTGTGCCAAAAAACTTTGAAACACACAAGCCATATCACAGGTCTTGTACTTCTAAGGGGTATCCCTTATTTTTGCCACTAAATGGCACTGATTTGGGGTCTGTAAAATGAAACTGAAAGACAATTGTGCATTTTCTCGCATTTTAATTTGAATTACCTTTCAAATTATGTTTCAGAATTTAAAATCAAAACTTTTTTGAAAAACCTACACATTATATTAAAAATTAAAATGAAGCAATAGGTGGATCAAGTCGTTTACAATTAATTCAAAACATCCGCTGTGACTGGCACATACACCGGTGCAAGAAATGTGCAGTCCCTTTACAGAAGACAAAACAGAAGGAATATCTAAAGAAGGCTGAGAGAAGCATAAAATCACATTCTTGACTTTAACTCATTAGATTTTCTGTGCTCAGGAGGGTGGAAATAGTTTCTACATCACTCCTTTTGTTTTTCAGAAACCCCCGTGGAGTCCAATGGCCACCTTGGGAGTCTGGGAAATGGGATCCTTGTGTATCAATATTCTCTTTCCAAAACCCATCTCAGAGAAGCACTCAGGAAGAAGACCGTGCAGAATATGAAGAATGGTCCTACAGGAGAAGGTAGGAGATTGTGGGGGCGAAAAATGGCTCGGTTGTGGGATGTTCTTCATTCTGAAGTGTTTTGATAGTGTTTCGAGTTACAAATCTTACACAAGGACAAGAGTCCAGTAGCACGGATCTCACTGCCCAACGTTCTGACACTTTTACCTCACTGATTTAAAAGTGCCTTAAAATACCTTGATTTACGGTTTCCGAATGGTGATAGTGTTGTTGAACAAATTGAAATGGTACTTATTGCTTTTGCCATAGGCGGTGGGCAGGGTTTAATGTGGATTTCTAGTGACAAGAGTGAGCTCTAAAAGCTCAGGGAGCTGTAACCAAGTACTCTAATGATTTAGAACGGTGGCCAGAGGGTTTTGGAAACATTTAGTGAGCTCAGTAAATTGAAGGCATGATGCTAGTTTAGAAATGGGATCTTTTACTTGCAATGCTGAGGCAAACAGTTTTTCACTGAGCAATGTTCTGGGAACTCATGCAATGCTGTGGAATTTCTCGTGGTGTTTTGAAATCGTGAGCTGTAGAGGGTGCTTTCTTCTTAAATGTTGCATTTATTTTTTTTCTGTCAATTTCATGTGCAATTCTGAATAGCTTTTTTTGCAGTCCTAAAAGGTCTGGGATATAATAACCTTAAGAAAAAAAGGTTATTTTACATTGAAAGTACTTCCTTTGCTTCAAAGTGTTAATTTACTTTCATAAATTCTAGTGCTTTCAGCTCCACGGGGAGTGTCTTTAACCTTCCAACTAGTCCACTCCAAGAGCTTGCTGAACAAAAATGTTCCCTGAATCTTGTTGATTTTATTCAATATATACAATGTTCCACATGATCAGAATGAACATATTCTTAAATTAAATGAACACTGTAAACTTTTGAAATGTATTAGTTTAACCCTAAGAAGTTCTTTTTTATTTGGTAACACATTTGCTCTAATAAATTTTTGACTATGCTTAAAAATTTGTAATTTTTTTTACAATCCAAGCTTCTTTTTTTACATTTTTGTTTCATTACATTACACAATTATTCCACCACAAACCTGAAACCTTTTGTACAAACCTTGTATAAAAATTACATTCTGAGCTTTACATTTTGACATTTTTTACTGCAATAATCTCAAAAATTGAGAACAAACTGTTTTTTTGCTTTATAATAAAAAAACAAACAGTTAGTTGTTGAAAACAACGTTAAAACATGGTGAAAATTATATAAAAGCACTTTTTGTGCAAGAACTTTGAAAAGTTCACACAAGCCATATCACAGGTATTGTACTATTGTATTGTACAGTATACTAATGGTTATACTTTCTTTTCACCACTAGATGGCACAGATGGCATAGTTTTGGGGTCCTTGAAATGAAACTGAGAATTTTTAATTTGAATTACTTATATTTCATAACTTTTGTAATGTAAATGTTTAAAACAAAACAAAAAAAAAAAACTAACATTTTGAAACCTATATATCAAATTTGACATCGAAATTAAACAATAGCTGGTTTGAAGACAGAGACTTCTAAGGGTTAACATATTCTGAACATGTGGAATAATGTAAACCAGTGTTTTTTTGTTTTTTTTTTATTCAAAGGTCCAAAGATTAAGTCTGCTAGAATGAATGATCAATTTAAAATTTAATTTTATTTATTTGCTATTTAAACAATCACTGTTTGACGATTATTTGCATATTAAAAACATTCAAATGTGTTCAAAGCTAGTGCAAAGTAAATGTAATTGCAGAACTTTTTTTTATAAAATACTACCATCATGCCGCGCCCTGTTGGCTTCCTCCTTTTCCCTCCTTTTCATCTCTGCGCTGTGCCCAGTTTACAGTTTGTTCCTCAAATCTATCACTTGTTTATGTTTTGCCGTGTCATATGCTCCTTTTCCCCGCTCTCATTAGCTTTCATTGCTTTCACCTGTTCCTTGTTTCACCTGTTTCCTTGTTCTATTCTTCATTGTCGGATCCTACTTCACTGTGCTTTCCCTGTGTTGTTCTACCAAGATGTTCTTAAGTAATTTGACCCAGATCTCAAAGCACTCCACACACCCCGGAAACAACATAGCCTGCAAACACAGGTGCTTCACCAAGTGTATGTGCTTTCTAAATCATTTCCAGGAAAGAGTGTTTCTCAGCAATGTATTCCCTCAGTGACATAAAGTCTTTTTTTGCTGCATATTAATTATTTAATATTATACAAGGGGCAAGTTGTCAGTCTGATAAGCTCTTCATCTACATCCCTTTCACATTAGGGAAAAGCACCTTGCCTTAAATAAAGTAACGTTGTTCATTACGATAGTAGCCTTTTTTTTAGAATAGGTTCTCAGGACATTATAAAGTGCATTTTTAAAGGTACAGACTTTAACCTCTTAAGCCCTGAGGCCTATTTTCCGAAAATCCTATACTTTTACTTTTTAAGGCATTTCTCAGCTTTACAAGGCCTAAACTGCAAATCTTGGTATCAAAATGAAGATAGGTTCTTGGGGAGTGGTGTGGATGAGTTAATTTGACAGTCAAGAACACAGGGTAAGAGTAATTGATGTTGGAATGGCCAAAAAATGAACTCCGCCTAAAAAAAAAACACATGTTTCCTCCAATATCTCCTTATTTTACTTATAACTAAGCAAATAAACACAATCAATTGTAACCACTACATGTCAAGAACATCTGTAGCAAGTTTGGTGTTCATACTACAAGAAACTAATATTCTGTACAGGTTTTGATTGAACAAAGTTCAGGCTTAATCCATGTTGGCACAGTTTGGCACAATTTGGCACAATAATTGAAATATGGAAAAAATCTTGTCCAAAGCTTCAGCTACGTTAATAGTCTTCTTTTGTTGCTTATGGGACATGATTTCAGCAAAAAAAACTCCTAAAGAAACGCTGTAAAAGGGGGGGTAGAAGCTCATTTACTCCATCTTGCTGCGCTTTTGGGAACGTTTCACTCACAAACGCTTTGACATCAAGCTTCTGCTTGTCCCTACCCCCCCACCATCTGTCCAATCCAGAAGATCTATATATCGACGGAAAGCTCTGATTCTATGGAAACCAATCAGCTCAACCATTTTGAGACTGACGGGATCGCCGACGAATCACACGACGCGCAGCGTGGAGAGACGTGCTCTTACGCGCGGGGAGTCATTCCATATTTGGTGACGTAATGACGCCACAAAGCTAAAGAAACAATCCAAAATGGCGCTTGCACGAAGCTATTGACCGGACATAACAACAAACGGACTTTTATCGCTATGGAAATAACTTTTTTGTTGAAAAAACGGCAAAGGTAAGACAAGATTTACATGCTTGCTTGGTTTTTGCTGGCGTTTTTTCGGGGAACTTTCGCTCCCTGCTCTGAAATACTTCATGCAATGTTAATGAGTTGCATATCACTGGATTCAGCTGGTTGTTAGCTTTCATTTAATGTAATGGTTTTGGTGTTTCCGTTTATATTGTGGATACATATCGCACATAAACAAAAACGTGGTCATGAATTATACTCCGACATGTTGTTGTTTATTTGCATGGCGTTCGAGCTGTGGTTAACGGATATGAAATTGAATTAGATACGCTTTTAGAGGAGTTTCCGCTGAACACAACAGTATTTAATATGTGTGGGTTATTCTCAGGGTTCGTGAGCTATGAGTGAAAATGTAACGCACAAGGGGGCAAGTCCCTGGTACCGGGGACTCTCGGGCTTAACCTCTTAAGCCCTGAGGCCTATTTTCCGAAAATCCTATACTTTTACTTTTTAAGGCATTTCTCAGCTTTTACAAGGTCTAAACTGCAAATCTTGGTATCAAAATGAAGATAGGTTCTTGGGGAGTGGTGTGGATGAGTTAATTTGACAGTCAAGAACACAGGGTAAGAGTAATTGATGTTGGAATGGCCAAAAAATGAACTCCGCCTAAAAAAAAAACACATGTTTCCTCCAATATCTCCTTATTTTACTTATAACGAAGCAAATAAACACAATCAATTGTAACACTACATGTCAAGGACATCTGTAGCAAGTTTGGTGTTCATACTACAAGAAACTAATATTCTGTAAAGGTTTTGATTGAACAAAGTTCAGGCGTAATCCATGTTGGCACAGTTTGGCACAATTTGGCACAATAATTGAAATATGGAAAAAATCTTATCCAAAGCTTCAGCTTCGTTAATAGTCTTCTTTTGTTGCTTATGGGACATGATTTCAGCAAAAAAAACTCCTAAAGAAACGCTGCAAAAGGGGGGTAGAAGCTCATTTACGCCATCTTGCTGCGCTTTTGGGAACGTTTCACTCACAAACGCTTTGACATCAAGCTTCTGCTTGTCCCTACCCCCCCACCATCTGTCCAATCCAGAAGATCTATATATCGACGGAAAGCTCTGATTCTATGGAAACGAATCAGCTCAACCATTTTGAGACTGACGGGATCGCCGACGAATCACACGACGCGCAGCGTGGAGAGACGTGCTCTTACGCACGGGGAGTCATTCCATATTTGGTGACGTAATGACGCCACAAAGCTAAAGAAACAATCCAAAATGGTGTTTGCACGAAGCTATCGACCGGACATAACAACAAACAGACTTTTATCGCTATGGAAATAACTTTTTGTTGAAAAAACGGCAAAGGTAAGACAAGATTTACATGCTTGCTTGGTTTTCGCTGGCGTTTTTTCGTGGAACTTTCGCTCCCTGCTCTGAAATACTTCATGCAATGTTAATGAGTTGCATATCACTGGATTCAGCTGGTTGTTAGCTTTCATTTAATGTAATGGTTCGGGTGTTTCCGTTTATATTGTGGATACATATCGCACATAAACAAAAACGTGGTCATGAATTATACTCCGGACATGTTGTTGTTTATTTGCATGGCGTTCGAGCTGTGGTTAACGGATATGAAATTGAATTAGATACGTTTTTAGAGGAGTTTCCGCTGAACACAACAGTATTTAATATGTGTGGGTTATTCTCAGGGTTCGTGAGCTATGAGTGAAAATGTAACGCACAAGGGGGCAAGTCCCCGGTACCGGGGACTCTCGGGCTTAAGAGGTTAAAAAATCATATAAAAACAATGCTTCATTAGATCATCACCAAACTCCAGATGTATTATCAGGTCCCTAAGGGACACACTATAAGCCCTCAATGATTAGGCTGGGACCTTCTTAGGTTCCACATGAGCCCATCTCATTCGTATTTTAATGCGTTTTCATTGAAGTAAAGTATCGTTTGGGCCCTCACAGCCTAAAACTTTCTCCAATCAACTTAATCCTCTACATTCAGACTGATGAGGTCAGTCTGAGAAAAAAGAACCCTCAATGACCTCTCTAGAACCTTCCTAGCCTTAGTTAGAGCCCCTTGAACTCTTAAAAACGCACTCTGGCCTTTTTTCCAATGTGAGTTTTAAACCTTTAAAAAATCATATAAAATCAATGCTTCATTGGATCATCACCAAACTCCAGATGTAGTGTTAGGGCTTTAACGGGCACAATATAAACCCTCAATGATTAGGCTGAGACCTTCTTAGGTTCCACATGAGCCCATCTCATTCGTATTTCAATGCGTTTTCATTGAAGTATCGTATCGTTTGGGCCCTCACGGCCTGACACTTTCTTCAATCAACTTAATCCTCTGGATTTAGATTCCTGAGGTCAGTCAGACAAAAACGAGCCCTCAGTGACCTCTCTGCACCTTCCTAGCCTTAGTTAGAGCCGCTTGAACTCAATGCTTCATTGGATCATCACTAAACTCCAGATGTAGTATCATGGCTCTAAGGGGCACTATATTAGCCCTCAATGATCAGGCTTCGAGATTCTTAGGGTCCGCAAGAGCCCATTTCATTCATATTTCAATGCATTTTTATTGAAGTATCATATCGGTTGGGACCTCACGGCCTAACACTTTCTCCAATGAACTCAATACTCCACATTCAGATTCCTGAGGTCAGTTCGAGAAAAAAAGAGCCCTCAATGACCTCTCTAGCACCTTCCTAGCCTTAGTTAGAGCCCCTTGGATTCTTAAACACTAATTTGGGCCTTTTTTCCAATGTGAGTTTTAAACCTTTAAAAAATCATATAAAAACAATGCTTCATTGGATCATCACCAAACTCCAGATGTATTATCAGGTCTCTAAGGGACACAATTTAAGCCCTCAATGATTAGGCTGGAACCTTCTTAGGTTCCACATGAGCCCATCTCATTCGTATTTTAATGCGTTTTCATTAAAGTATAGTATCGTTTGGGCCCTTACGGTCTAAAATTTTCTCCAATCAACTTAATCCTCTACATTCAGACTCCTGGGGTCAGTCTGAGTAAAAAGAACCCTCAATGACCTCTTTAGAACCTTCCTAATCTTAGTTAGAGCCCCTTGAACTCTTAAACATGAACTCTGGCCTTTTTTTCCAATGTGAGTTTTAAACCTTTAAAAAAATCATATAAAATCAATGCTTCATTGGATCATCACCAAACTCCAGAGGTAGTATCAGGGCTCTTAGGGGCACAATTTTAGCCCTCAATGATTAGGCTGAGACCATCTTAGGGTCTGCAAGAGCCCATCTCATTCGTAATTCAATGCATTTTCATTGAAGTATCGTATCGTTTGGGCCCTCACGGTCTAAAACTTTCTCCAATCAACATAAACCTCTACATTCAGACTCCTGAGGTCAGTCTGAGAAAAAAGAACCCTCAATGACCTCTCTAGCACCTTTCTAAGCCTTAGTTAGAGCCCCTTGAACTCTTAAAAACTCACTGGGGCCTTTTTTCCAATGTGAGTTTTAAACCTTTAAAAAAATCATATAAAATCAATGCTTCATTGGATCATCACCAAACTCCAGATGTAGTGTTAGGGCTTTTTTATCGGGCACAATATAAACCCTCAATGATTAGGCTGAGACCTTCTTAGGTTCCACATGAGCCCATCTCATTCTTATTTCAATGCGTTTTCATTGAAGTATCGTATCGTTTGGGCCCTCACGGCCTGACACTTTCTTCAATCAACTTAATCCTCTGGATTTAGATTCCTGAGGTCAGTCAGACAAAAACGAGCCCTCAGTGACCTCTCTAGCACCTTCCTAGCCTTAGTTAGAGCCGCTTGAACTCTTAAAAACTCACTCTGGCTTTTTTTCCTATGTGAGTTTTAAACCTTTAAAAAATCAAAGAAAATCAATGCTTCATTGGATCATCACCAAACTCCAGATGTAGTATCATGGCTCTAAGGGGCACTATAGAGGCCCTCAATGATCAGGCTGGGACCTTTTTAGGTTCCACATGAGCCCATCTCATTCGTATTTTAAAGCGTTTTCATTGAAGTAAAGTATCGTTTGGGCCCTCACGGCCTAAAACTTTCTCCAATCAACTTATTCCTCTACATTCAGACTCATGAGTTCAGTCTGAGAAAAAAGAACCCTCAATTACCTCTCTAGCACCTTTCTAGCCTTAGTTAGAGCCCCTTGAAGTCTTAAAATCTCACTCGTGCCTTTTTTCCAATGTGAGTTTAAAACATTTAAAAAATCATATAAAAACAATGCTTCATTGGATCATCACCAAACTCCAGATGTATTATCAGGTCTCTAAGGGACACAATTTAAGCCCTCAATGATTAGGCTGGGACCTTTTTAGGTTCCACATGAGCCCATCTCATTCGTATTTTAATGCGTTTTCATTGAAGTAAAGTATCGTTTGGGCCCTCACGGCCTAAAACTTTCTCCAATCAACTTAATCCTCTACATTCAGACTCATGAGGTCAGTCTGAGAAAAAAGAACCCTCAATGACCTCTCTAGAACCTTCCTAGCCTTAGTTAGAGCCCCTTGAACTCTTAAAAACTCACTGGGGCCTTTTTTTCAATGTGAGTTTTAAACCTTTAAAAAATCATATAAAATCAATGCTTCATTGGATCATCACCAAACTCCAGATGTAGTGTTAGGGCTTTAACAGGCACACTATAAACCCTCAATGATTAGGCTGAAACCTTCTGAGGTTCCACATGAGCCCATCTCATTCGTATTTCAATGCGTTTTTATTGAAGTATTGTATCGTTTGGGCCCTCACGGCCTGACACTTTCTTCACTCAACTTAATCCTCTTGATTTAGATTCCTGAGGTCAGTCAGACAAAAAAGAGCCCTCAGTGACCTCTCTAGAACCTTGCTAGCCTTAGTTAGAGCCGCTTGAACTCTTAAAAACTCACTCTGGCTTTTTTTCCTATGTGAGTTTTAAATCTTTAAAAAATCAAAGAAAATCAATGCTTCATTGGATCATCACCAAACTCCAGATGTAGTATCATGGCTCTAAGGGGCACTATATAGGCCCTCAATGATCAGGCTTGGAGATTCTTAGGGTCCGCAAGAGCCCATCTCATTCATTTTTCAATGCGTTTTTATTGAAGTATCATATCGTTTGGGACCTCACGGCCTAACACTTTCTCCAATAAACTTAATACTGCACTTTCAGATTCCTGAGGTCAGTCCGAGAAAAAAGAGCCCTCAATGACCTCTCTAGCACCTTCCTAGCCTTAGTTAGAGCCCATTGGAGTCTTAAACACTAATTTGGGCCTTTTTTCCAATGTGAGTTTTAAACCTTTTAAAAATCATATAAAAACAATGCTTCATTGGATCATCACCAAACTCCAGATGTATTATCAGGTCTCTAAGGGACACAATTTAAGCCCTCAATGATTAGGCTGGGACCTTCTTAGATGTCCACAAGAGCCCATATCATTCGTATTTCAATGCGTTTTGATTGAGGTATCTTATCGTTTGGGTCCTCACAGTCTAAAACTTTTTCCAATCAACTTAAACCTCTACATTCAGACTCCTGAGGTCAGTCTGAGAAAAAAGAACCCTCAATGACCTCTCTAGCACCTTCCTAAGCCTTAGTTAGAGCCCCTTGAAGTCTTAAAATCTCACTCGTGCCTTTTTTCCAATGTGAGTTTAAAACCTTTAAAAAATCATATAAAAACAATGCTTCATTGGATCATCACCAAACTCCAGATGTATTATCAGGTCTCTAAGGGACACAATTTAAGCCCTCAATGATTAGGCTGGGACCTTTTTAGGTTCCACATGAGCCCATCTCATTCGTATTTTAATGCGTTTTCATTGAAGTAAAGTATCGTTTGGGCCCTCACAGCCTAAAACTTTCTCCAATCAACTTAATCCTCTACATTCAGACTCCTGAGGTCAGTCTGAGAAAAAAGAACCCTCAATGACCTCTCTAGAACCTTCCTAGCCTTAGTTAGAGCCCCTTGAACTCTTAAAAACGCACTCTGGCTTTTTTCCAATGTGAGTTTTGAACCTTTAAAAAATCATATAAAAACAATGCTTCATTAGATCATCACCAAACTCCAGATGTAGTATCATGGCTCTAAGGTGCACTATATAGGCCCTCAATGATCAGGCTTGGAGATTCTTAGGGTCCGCAAGAGCCCATCTCATTCATATTTCAATGCGTTTTCATTAAAGTATCATATCGTTTGGGGCCCCCTTGGCCTGACACTTGCTCCAATCAACTTAAACCTCAACATTCAGACTCCTGAGGTCAGTCTGAGAAAAAAGACCCATAAATGACCTCTCTAGCACCTTCCTAGCCTTAGTTAGAGCCCCTTGAACTCTTAAAAACGCCCTCGTGCCTTTTTTACAATGTGAGTTTTAAACCTTTAAAAAATCATATAAAAACAATGCTTCATTGGATCATCACCAAACTCCAGAGGTAGTATCAGAGCTCTTAGGGGCACAATGTAAGCCCTCAATGATTAGGCTGAGACCTTCTTAGGGTCCGCAAGAGCCCATCTCATTCGTATTTCAATGCGTTTTCATTGAAGTATCGTATCGTTTGGGCCCTCACGGCCTGACACTTTCTCCAATCAACTCAATACTCTAGATTCAGATTCCTGAGGTCAGTCAGGGAAAAAAGAGCCCTCATTTACTTCTCTAGCACCTTACTAGCCTTAGTTAGAGGCCCTTGAACTTTTTTAAACTCACTCTGGCCTTTTTTCCAATGTGAGTTTAAACCTTAAAAAATCATATAAAATCAATGCTTCATTGGATCATCACCAAACTCCAGAGGTAGTATCAGGGCTCTTAGGGGCACAATTGAAGCCCTCAATGATTGGGCTGGGACATTTTTAGGGTCCGCAAGAGCCCATCTCATTCATATTTCAATGCGTTTTCATTGAAGTATCATATCGTTTGGGGCCCCCTTGGACTGACACTTTCTCCAATGAACTCAATAGTCCAAATTCAGATTCCTGAGGTCAGTCTGAGAAAAAAGACCCATCAATGACCTCTCTAGCACTTTCCTAGCCTTAGTTAGAGCCCCTTGAAGTCTTAAATCTCACTCGTGCCTTTTTTCCAATGTGAGTTTTAAACCTTTAAAAAATCATATAAAATCAATGCTTCATTGGATCATCACTAAACTCCAGATGTAGTGTTAGGGCTTTAACAGGCACAATAAAAACCTCAATGATTAGGCTGAGACCTTCTTAGGGTCCGCAAGAGCACATCTCATTCGTATTTCAATGCGTTTTCATTGAAGTATCGTATCGTTTGGGCCCTCACGGCCTGACACTTTCTTCAATCAACTTAATCCTCTGGATTTAGATTCCTGAGGTCAGTCAGACAAAAACGAGCCCTCAGTGACCTCTCTAGCACCTTCCTAGCCTTAGTTAGAGCCGCTTGAACTCTTAAAAACTCACTCTGTCTTTTTTTCCTATGTGAGTTTTAAACCTTTAAAAAATCAAAGAAAATCAATGCTTCATTGGATCATCACCAAACTCCAGATGTAGTATTATGGCTCTAAGGGGCACTATATAGGCCCTCAATGATCAGGCTTGGAGATTCTTAGGGTCCGCAAGAGCCCATCTCATTTGTATTTCAATGCGTTTTTATTGAAGTATCATATCGTTTGGGACCTCACGGCCTAACACTTTCTCCAATGAACTTAATACTCCACTTTCAGATTCCTGAGGTCAGTCCGAGAAAAAAGAGCCCTCAATGACCTCTCTAGCACCTTCCTAGCCTTAGTTAGAGCCCCTTGGAGTCTTAAACACTAATTTGGGTCTTTTTTCCAATGTGAGTTTTAAACCTTTAAAAACTCATATAAAAACAATGTTCATTGGATCATCACCAAACTCCAGATGTATTATCAGGTCTCTAAGGGACACAATTTAAGCCCTCAATGATTAGGCTGGGACCTTCTTAGGTTCCACATGAGCCCATCTCATTCGTATTTTAATGCGTTTTCATTGAAGTAAAGTATCGTTTGGGCCCTCACGGCCTAAAACTTTCTCCAATCAACTTAATCCTCTACATTCAGACTCATGAGGTCAGTCTGAGAAAAAAGAACCCTCAATGACCTCTCTAGAACCTTCCTAGCCTTAGTTAGAGCCCCTTGAACTCTTAAAAACTCACTGGGGCCTTTTTTCCAATGTGAGTTTTAAACCTTTAAAAAATCATATAAAACAATGCTTCATTAGATCATCACCAAACTCCAGATGTAGTATCAGGGCTCTTAGGGGCACAATTAAAGCCCTCAATGATTAGGCTGAGACCTTCTTAGGGTCCGCAAGAGCCCATCTCATTCATATTTCAATGCGTTTTCATTGAAGTATCATATCGTTTGGGCCTCACGGCCTGACACTTTCTCCAATGAACTCAATACCAAATTCAGATTCCTGAGGTCAGTCCGAGAAAAAAGAGCCCTCAATGACCTCTCTAGCACTTTCCTAGCCTTAGTTAGAGCCCCTTGAAGTCTTAAACACTAATTTGGGTCTTTTTTCCAATGTGAGTTTTAAACCTTTAAAAAATCATATAAAAACAATGTTCATTGGATCATCACCAAACTCCAGATGTATTATCAGGTCTCTAAGGGACACAATTTAAGCCCTCAATGATTAGGCTGGGAGCTTCTTAGGTTCCACATGAGCCCATCTCATTCGTATTTTAATGCGTTTTCATTGAAGTAAAGTATCGTTTGGGCCCTCACAGCCTAAAACTTTCTCCAATCAACTTAATCCTCTACATTCAGACTCCTGAGGTCAGTCTGAGAAAAAAGAACCCTCAATGACCTCTCTAGAACCTTCCTAGCCTTAGTTAGAGCCCCTTGAACTCTTAAAAACGAACTCTGGCCTTTTTTCCAATGTGAGTTTTAAACCTTTAAAAAATCATATAAAATCAATGCTTCATTGGATCATCACCAAACTCCAGATGTATTATCAGGTCTCTAAGGGACACAATTTAAGCCCTCAATGATTAGGCTGGGACCTTCTTAGGTTCCACATGAGCCCTTCTCATTCGTATTTTAATGCGTTTTCATTGAAGTAAAGTATCGTTTGGGCCCTCACGGCCTAAAACTTTCTCCAATCAACTTAATAGATACAACTTAATCCTCTACATTCAGACTCATGAGGTCAGTCTGAGAAAAAAGAACCCTCAATGACCTCTCTAGAACCTTCCTAGCCTTAGTTAGAGCCCCTTGAACTCTTAAAAACGCACTCTGGCGTTTTTTCCAATGTGAGTTTTAAACCTTTAAAAAATCATATAAAAACAATGCTTCATTAGATCATCACCAAACTCCAGATGTAGTATCATGGCTCTAAGGTGCACTATATAGGCCCTCAATGATCAGGCTTGGAGATTCTTAGGGTCCGCAAGAGCCCATCTCATTCATATTTCAATGCGTTTTCATTAAAGTATCATATCGTTTGGGGCCCCCTTGGCCTGACACTTGCTCCAATCAACTTAAACCTCTACATTCAGACTCCTGAGGTCAGTCTGAGAAAAAAAGACCCATAAATGACCTCTCTAGCACCTTCCTAGCCTTAGTTAGAGCCCCTTGAACTCTTAAAAACGCACTCGTGCCTTTTTTCCAATGTGAGTTTTAAACCTTTAAAAAATCATATAAGAACAATGCTTCATTGGATCATCACCAAACTCCAGATGTATTATCAGGTCTCTAAGGGACACAATTTAAGCCCTCAATGATTAGGCTGGGACCTTTTTAGGTTCCACATGAGCCCATCTCATTCGTATTTTAATGCGTTTTCATTGAAGTAAAGTATCGTTTGGGCCCTCACGGCCTAAAACTTTCTCCAATCAACTTAATCCTCTACATTCAGACTCATGAGGTCAGTCTGAGAAAAAAGAACCCTCAATGACCTCTCTAGAACCTTCCTAGCCTTAGTTAGAGCCCCTTGAACTCTTAAAAACTCACTGCGGCCTTTTTTCCAATGTGAGTTTTAAACCTTTAAAAAATCATATAAAATCAATGCTTCATTGGATCATCACCAAACTCCAGATGTAGTGTTAGGGCTTTTTTATCGGGCACAATATAAACCCTCAATGATTAGGCTGAGACCTTCTTAGGTTCCACATGAGCCCATCTCATTCGTATTTCAATGCGTTTTCATTGAAGTATCGTATCGTTTGGGCCCTCACGGCCTGACACTTTCTTCAATCAACTTAATCCTCTGGATTTAGATTCCTGAGGTCAGTCAGACAAAAACGAGCCCTCAGTGACCTCTCTAGCACCTTCCTAGCCTTAGTTAGAGCTGCTTGAACTCTTAAAAACTCACTCTGGCTTTTTTTCCTATGTGAGTTTTAAACCTTTAAAAAATCAAAGAAAATCAATGCTTCATTGGATCATCACCAAACTCCAGATGTCGTATCATGGCTCTAAGGGGCACTATATAGGCCCTCAATGATCAGGCTTGGAGATTCTTAGGGTCCGCAAGAGCCCATCTCATTCATATTTCAATGCGTTTTTATTGAAGTATCATATCGTTTGGGACCTCACGGCCTAACACTTTCTCCAATGAACTCAATACTCCACTTTCAGATTTCTGAGGTCAGTCCGAGAAAAAAGAGCCCTCAATGACCTCTCTAGCACCGTCCTAGCCTTAGTTATAGCCCCTTGGAGTCTTAAACACTAATTTGGGCCTTTTTTTCCAATGTGAGTTTTAAACCTTTAAAAAATCATATAAAAACAATGCTTCATTGGATCATCACCAAACTCCAGATGTATTATCAGGTCTCTAAGGGACACAATTTAAGCCCTCAATGATTAGGCTGGGACCTTCTTAGGTTCCACATGAGCCCTTCTCATTCGTATTTTAATGCGTTTTCATTGAAGTAAAGTATCGTTTGGGCCCTCACGGCCTAAAACTTTCTCCAATCAACTTAATCCTCTACATTCAGACTCATGAGTTCAGACTGAGAAAAAACAACCCTCAATGACCTCTCTAGCACCTTTCTAGCCTTAGTTAGAGCCCCTTGAAGTCTTAAAATCTCACTCGTGCCTTTTTTCCAATGTGAGTTTTAAACCTTTAAAAAATCATATAAAATCAATGCTTCATTGGATCATCACCAAACTCCAGATGTAGTGTTAGGGCTTTAACGGGCACAATATAAACCCTCAATGATTAGGCTGAGACCTTCTTAGGGTCCGCAAGAGCCCATCTCATTCGTAATTCAATGCGTTTTCATTGAAGTATCGTATCGTTTGGGCCCTCACGGTCTAAAACTTTCTCCAATCAACTTAAACCTCTACATTCAGACTCCATAGGTCAGTCTGAGAAAAAAGAACCCTCAATGACCTCTCTAGCACCTTCCTAAGCCTTAGTTAGAGCCCCTTGAAGTCTTAAAATCTCACTCGTGCCTTTTTTCCAATGTGAGTTTTAAAACCTTTAAAAAATCATATAAAAACAATGCTTCATTGGATCATCACCAAACTCCAGATGTATTATCAGGTCTCTAAGGGACACAATTTAAGCCCTCAATGATTAGGCTGGGACCTTCTTAGGTTCCACATGAGCCCATCTCATTCGTATTTCAATGCGTTTTCATTGAAGTATCGTATCGTTTGGGCCCTCACGGCCTGACACTTTCTTCAATCAACTTAATCCTCTGGATTTAGACTCCTGAGGTCAGTCAGACAAAAACGAGCCCTCAGTGACCTCTCTAGCACCTTCCTAGCCTTAGTTAGAGCCGCTTGAACTCTTAAAAACTCACTCTGGCTTTTTTTCCTATGTGAGTTTTAAACCTTTAAAAAAATCAAAGAAAATCAATGCTTCATTAGATCATCACCAAACTCCAGATGTAGTATCAGGACTCGTAGAGTCACAATTTAAGCCCTTAAAGATTAGGCTGAGACCTTCTTAGGGTACGCAAGATCCCATCTCATTCGTATTTCAATGCGTTTTCATTGAAGTATCGTATCGTTTGGGCCCTCACGGCCTGACACTTTCTTCAATCAACTTAATCCTCTGGATTTAGATTCCTGAGGTCAGTCAGACAAAAACGAGCCCTCAGTGACCTCTCTAGCCCCTTCCTAGCCTTAGTTAGAGCCGCTTGAACTCTTAAAAACTCACTCTGGCTTTTTTTCCTATGTGAGTTTTAAACCTTTAAAAAATCAAAGAAAATCAATGCTTCATTGGATCATCACCAAACTCCAGATGTAGTATCATGGCTCTAAGGGGCACTATATAGGCCCTCAATGATCAGGCTTGGAGATTCTTAGGGTCCGCAAGAGCCCATCTCATTCATATTTCAATGCGTTTTTATTGAAGTATCATATCGTTTGGGACCTCACGGCCTAACACTTTCTCCAATGAACTTAATACTCCACTTTCAGATTCCTGAGGTCAGTCCGAGAAAAAAGAGCCCTCAATGACCTCTCTAGCACCTTCCTAGCCTTAGTTAGAGCCCCTTGGAGTCTTAAACACTAATTTGGGCCTTTTTTCCAATGTGAGTTTTAAACCTTTTAAAAATCATATAAAAACAATGCTTCATTGGATCATCACCAAACTCAAGATGTATTATCAGGTCTCTAAGGGACACAATTTAAGCCCTCAATGATTAGGCTGGGACCTTCTTAGGTTCCACATGAGCCCATCTCATTCGTATTTTAATGCGTTTTCATTGAAGTAAAGTATCGTTTGGGCCCTCACGGCCTAAAACTTTCTCCAATCAACTTCATCCTCTACATTCAGACTCATGAGGTCAGTCTGAGAAAAAAGAACCCTCAATGACCTCTCTAGAACCTTCCTAGCCTTAGTTAGAGCCCCTTGAACTCTTAAAAACTCACTGGGGCCTTTTTTCCAATGTGAGTTTTAAACCTTTAAAAAATCATATAAAATCAATGCTTCATTAGATCATCACCAAACTCCAGATGTAGTGTTAGGGCTTTAACGGGCACAATATAAACCCTCAATGATTAGGCTGAGACCTTCTTAGGTTCCACATGAGCCCATCTCATTTGTATTTCAATGCGTTTTCATTGAAGTATCGTATCGTTTGGGCCCTCACGGCCTGACACTTTCTCCAATCAACTCAATACTCTAGATTCAGACTCCTGAGGTCAGTCAGGGAAAAAAGAGCCCTCATTTACCTCTCTAGCACCTTCCTAGCCTTAGTTAGAGGCCCTTGAACTATTTTAAACTCACTCTGGCCTTTTTTCCAATGTGAGTTTAAACCTTTAAAAATCATATAAAATCAATGCTTCATTGGATCATCACCAAACTCCAGAGGTAGTATCAGGGCTCTTAGGGGCACAATGTAAGCCCTCAATGATTAGGCTGAGACCTTCTTAGGGTCCGCAAGAGCCCATCTCATTCTTATTTAAATGCGTTTTTATTGAAGTATCGTATCGTTTGGGCCCTCACGGTCTAAAGCTTTCTCCAATCAACTTAAACCTCTACATTCAGACTCCTGAGGTCAGTCTGAGAAAAAAGAACCCTCAATGACCTCTCTAGAACCTTCCTAGCCTTAGTTAGAGCCCCTTGAACTCTTAAAAACACACTCTGGCCTTTTTTCCAATATGAGTTTTAAACCTTTAAAAATCATATTAAAACAATGCTTCATTAGATCATCACCAAACTCCAGATGTAGTATCAGGGCTCTTAGGGGCACAATTAAATGCCCTCAATGATTGGGCTGGGACATTCTTAGGGTTTGCAAGAGCCCATCTCATTCATATTTCAATGCGTTTTCATTGAAGTATCATATCGTTTGGGGCCCCCTTGGACTGACACTTTCTCCAATGAACTCAATAGTCCAAATTCAGATTCCTGAGGTCAGTCTGAGAAAAAAAGACCCATCAATGACCTCTCTAGCACTTTCCTAGCCTTAGTTAGAGCCCCTTGAAGTCTTAAACACTAATTTGGGTCTTTTTTTCCTATGTGAGTTTTAAACCTTTAAAAAATCATATAAAAACAATGTTCATTGGATCATCACCAAACTCCAGATGTATTATCAGGTCTCTAAGGGACACAATTTAAGCCCTCAATGATTAGGCTGGGACCTTCTTAGGTTCCACATGAGCCCATCTCATTCGTTTTTTAATGCGTTTTCATTGAAGTAAAGTATCGTTTGGGCCCTCACAGCCTAAAACTTTCTCCAATCAACTTAATCCTCTACATTCAGACTCATGAGGTCAGTCTGAGAAAAAAGAACCCTCAATGACCTCTCTAGAACCTTCCTAGCCTTAGTTAGAGCCCCTTGAACTCTTAAAAACGCACTCTGGCCTTTTTTCCAATGTGAGTTTTAAACCTTTAAAAAATCATATAAAAACAATGCTTCATTGGATCATCACCAAACTCCAAATGTATTATCAGGTCTCTAAGGGACACAATTTAAGCCCTCAATGATTAGGCTGAGACCTTCTGAGGTTCCACATGAGCCCATCTCATTCGTATTTCAATGCGTTTTCATTGAAGTATTGTATCGTTTGGGCCCTCACGGCCTGACACTTTCTTCACTCAACTTAATCCTCTGGATTTGGATTCCTGAGGTCAGTCAGACAAAAAAGAGCCCTCAGTGACCTCTCTAGCACCTTCCTAGCCTTAGTTAGAGCCGCTTGAACTCTTAAAAACTTACTCTGGCTTTTTTTCCTATGTGAGTTTTAAACCTTTAAAAAATCTAAGAAAATCAATGCTTCATTGGATCATCACCAAACTCCAGATGTAGTATCATGGCTCTAAGGGGCACTATATAGGCCCTCAATGATCAGGCTTGGAGATTCTTAGGGTCCGCAAGAGCCCATCTCATTCATATTTCAATGCGTTTTTATTGAAGTATCATATCGTTTGGGACCTCACGGCCTAAGACTTTCTCCAATGAACTTTATACTGCACTTTCAAATTCCTGAGGTCAGTCCGAGAAAAAAGAGCCCTCAATGACCTCTCTAGCACCGTCCTAGCCTTAGTTATAGCCCCTTGGAGTCTTAAACACTAATTTGGGCCTTTTTTTCCAATGTGAGTTTTAAACCTTTAAAAAATCATATAAAATCAATGCTTCATTGAATCATCACCAAACTCCAGATGTAGTATCAGGACTCGTAGAGGAACAATTTAAGCCCTTAAAGATTAGGCTGAGACCTTCTTAGGGTACGCAAGATCCCATCTCATTCGTATTTCATTGCGTTTTCATTGAAGTATCGTGTCGTTTGGGCCCTCACGGCCTGACACTTTCTCCAATCAACTCAATACTCTAGATTCAGATTCCTGAGGTCAGTCAGGGAAAAAAGAGCCCTCATTTACTTCTCTAGAACCTTACTAGCCTTAGTTAGGGGCCCTTGAACTATTTTAAACTCACTCTGGCCTTTTTTCCAATGTGAGTTTAAACCTTTAAAAAATCATATAAAATCAATGCTTCATTGGATCATCACCAAACTCCAGAGGTAGTATCAGGGCTCTTAGGGGCACAATTTAAGCCCTCAATGATTAGGCTGAGACCTTCTTAGGGTCCGCAAGAGCCCATCTCATTCGTATTTCAATGCGTTTTCATTGAAGTATCGTATCGTTTGGGCCCTCACGGTCTAAAGCTTTCTCCAATCAACTTAAACCTCTACATTCAGACTCCTGAGGTCAGTCTGAGAAAAAAGAACCCTCAATGACCTCTCTAGAACCTTCCTAGCCTTAGAAAGAGCCCCTTGAACTCTTAAAAACACACTCTGGCCTTTTTTCCAATATGAGTTTTAAACCTTTAAAAAATCATATTAAAACAATGCTTCATTAGATAATCACCAAACTCCAGATGTAGTATCAGGGCTCTTAGGGCCACAATTGAAGCCCTCAATGATTGGGCTGGGACATTCTTAGGGTCCTCAAGAGCCCATCTCATTCATATTTCAATGCGTTTTCATTGAAGTATCATATCGTTTGGGGCCCCCTTGGACTGACACTTTCTCCAATGAACTCAATAGTCCAAATTCAGATTCCTGAGGTCAGTCTGAGAAAAAAGACCCATCAATGACCTCTCTAGCACTTTCCTAGCCTTAGTTAGAGCCCCTTGAAGTCTTAAACACTAATTTGGGTCTTTTTTCCAATGTGAGTTTTAAACCTTTAAAAAATCATATAAAAACAATGTTCATTGGATCATCACCAAACTCCAGATGTATTATCAGGTCTCTAAGGGACACAATTTAAGCCCTCAATGATTAGGCTGGGACCTTTTTAGGTTCCACATGAGCCCATCTCATTCGTATTTTAATGCGTTTTCATTGAAGTAAAGTATCGTTTGGGCCCTCACGGTCTAAAACTTTCTCCAATCAACTTAATCCTCTACATTCAGACCCATGAGGTCAGTCTGAGAAAAAAGAACCCTCAATGACCTCTCTAGAACCTTCCTAGCCTTAGTTAGAGCCCCTTGAACTATTAAAAACTCACTGGGGCCTTTTTTCCAATGTGAGTTTTAAACCTTTAAAAAATCATATAAAATCAATGCTTCATTGGATCATCACCAAACTCCAGATGTTGTGTTAGGGCTTTAACGGGCACAATATAAACCCTCAATGATTAGGCTGAAACCTTCTTAGGTTCCACATGAGCCCATCTCATTCGTATTTCAATGCGTTTTTATTGAAGTATCGTATCGTTTGGGCCCTCACGGCCTGACACTTTCTTCAATCAACTTAATCCTCTGGATTTAGATTCCTGAGGTCAGTCAGACAAAAAAGAGCCCTCAGTGACCTCTCTAGCACCTTCCTAGCCTTAGTTAGAGCCGCTTGAACTCTTAAAAACTCACTCTGGCTTTTTTTCCTATGTGAGTTTTAAACCATTAAAAAAATCAAAGAAAATCAATGCTTCATTGGATCATCACCAAACTCCAGATGTAGTATCATGGCTCTAAGGGGCACTATATAGGCCCTCAATGATCAGGCTTGGAGATTCTTAGGGTCCGCAAGAGCCCATCTCATTCATATTTCAATGCGTTTTTATTGAAGTATCATATCGTTTGGCACCTCACGGCCTAACACTTTCTCCAATGAACTTAATACTCCACTTTCAGATTCCTGAGGTCAGTCCGAGAAAAAAGAGCCCTCAATGACCTCTCTAGCACCTTCCTAGCCTTAGTTAGAGCCCCTTGGAGTCTTAAACACTAATTTGGGTCTTTTTTCCAATGTGAGTTTTAAACCTTTAAAAAATCATATAAAAACAATGTTCATTGGATCATCACCAAACTCCAGATGTATTATCAGGTCTCTAAGGGACACAATTTAAGCCCTCAATGATTAGGTTGGGACCTTCTTAGGTTCCACATGAGCCCATCTCATTCGTATTTTAATGCGTTTTCATTGAAGTAAAGTATCGTTTGGGCCCTCACGGCCTAAAACTTTCTCCAATCAACTTAATCTTCTACATTCAGACTCATGAGGTAAGTCTGAGAAAAAAGAACCCTCAATGACCTCTCTAGAACCTTCCTAGCCTTAGTTAGAGCCCCTTGAACTCTTAAAAACTCACTGGGGCCTTTTTTCCAATGTGAGTTTTAAACCTTTAAAAAATCATATAAAATCAATGCTTCATTGGATCATCACCAAACTTCAGATGTAGTGTTAGGGCTTTAACGGGCACAATATAAACCCTCAATGATTAGGCTGAGACCTTCTTAGGGTCCGCAAGAGCCCATCTCATTCGTATTTCAATGCATTTTCATTGAAGTATCGTATCGTTTGGGCCCTCACGGCCTGACACTTTCTTCAATCAAAATAATCCTCTGGATTTAGATTCCTGAGGTCAGTCAGACAAAAACGAGCCCTCAGTGACCTCTCTGCACCTTCCTAGCCTTAGTTAAAGCCGCTTTAACTCAATGCTTCATTGGATCATCACTAAACTCCAGATGTAGTATCATGGCTCTAAGGGGCACTATATAGGCCCTCAATGATCAGGCTGCGAGATTCTTAGGGTCCGCAAGAGCCCATCTCATTCATATTT
Organism: Danionella cerebrum; assembly: GCA_007224835.1. NCBI lineage: Eukaryota > Metazoa > Chordata > Actinopteri > Cypriniformes > Danionidae > Danionella > Danionella cerebrum. The sequence continues at coordinate 38,089 of SRMA01026527.1, read as the reverse complement.
CAATGCATTTTTATTGAAGTATCATATCGTTTGGGACCTCACGGCCTAACACTTTCTCCAATGAACTCAATACTCCACTTTCAGATTCCTGAGGTCAGTCCGAGAAAAAAGAGCCCTCAATGACCTCTCTAGCACCTTCCTAGCCTTAGTTAGAGCCCCTTGGATTCTTAAACACTAATTTGGGCCTTTTTTCCAATGTAAGTTTTAAACCTTTAAAAAATCATATAAAATCAATGCTTCATTGGATCATCACCAAACTCCAGATGTAGTGTTAGGGCTTTAACGGGCACAATATTAACCCTCAATGATTAGGCTGAGACCTTCTTAGGGTCCGCAAGAGCCCATCTCATTCGTATTTCAATGCGTTTTCATTGAAGTATCGTATCGTTTGGGCCCTCACGGCCTGACACTTTCTTCAATCAAAATAATCCTCTGGATTTAGATTCCTGAGGTCAGTCTGACAAAAACGAGCCCTCAGTGACCTCTCTGCACCTTCCTAGCCTTAGTTAAAGCCGCTTTAACTTAATGCTTCATTGGATCATCACTAAACTCCAGATGTAGTATCATGGCTCTAAGGGGCACTATATAGGCCCTCAATGATCAGGCTTGTAGATTCTTAGGGTCCGCAAGAGCCCATCTCATTCATATTTCAATGCATTTTTATTGAAGTATTATATCGTTTGGGACCTCACAGCCTAACACTTTCTCCAATGAACTCAATGCTCCACATTAAGATTCCTGAGGTCAGTCCGAGAAAAAAAGAGCCCTCAATGACCTCTCTAGCACCTTCCTAGCCTTAGTTAGAGCCCTTTGGATTCTAAAACACTAATTTGGGCCTTTTTTCCAATGTGAGTTTTAAACCTTTAAAAAATCATATAAAAACAATGCTTCATTGGATCATCACCAAACTCCAGATGTATTATCAGGTCTCTAAGGGACACAATTTAAGCCCTCAATGATTAGGCTGGGACCTTCATAGGTTCCACATGAGCCCATCTCATTCGTATTTTAATGCGTTTTCATTAAAGTATAGTATCGTTTGGGCCCTCACGGCCTAAAACTTTCTCCAATCAACTTAATCCTCTACATTCAGACTCCTGAGGTCAGTCTGAGAAAAAAGAACCCTCAATGACCTCTTTAGAACCTTCCTAATCTTAGTTAGAGCCCCTTGAACTCTTAAACACAAACTCTGGCCTTTTTTTCCAATGTGAGTTTTAAATCTTTAAAAAATCATATAAAATCAATGCTTCATTGGATCATCACCAAACTGCAGAGGTAGTGTTAGGGCTTTTTTAGCGGGCACAATATAAACCCTCAATGATTAGGCTGAGACCTTCTTAGGTTCCATATGAGCCCATCTCATTCGTATTTCAATGCGTTTTCATTGAAGTATCGTATCGTTTGGGCCCTCACGGCCTGACACTTTCTTCAATCAACTTAATCCTCTGGATTTAGATTCCTGAGGTCAGTCAGACAAAAACGAGCCCTCTGTGACCTCTCTAGCACCTTCCTAGCCTTAGTTAGAGCCGCTTGAACTCTTAAAAACTCACTCTGGCTTTTTTTCCTATGTGAGTTTTAAACCTTTAAAAAATCAAAGAAAATCAATGCTTCATTGGATCATCACCAAACTCCAGATGTAGTATCATGGCTCTAAGGGGCACTATATAGGCCCTCATCGATCAGGCTTGGAGATTCTTAGGGTCCGCAAGAGCCCATCTCATTCATATTTCAATGCGTTTTTATTGAAGTATCATATTGTTTGGGACCTCACGGCCTAACACTTTCTCCAATGAACTTAATACTCCACTTTCAGATTCCTGAGGTCAATCCGAGAAAAAAGAGCCCTCAATGACCTCTCTAGCACCTTCCTAGCCTTAGTTAGAGCCCCTTGGAGTCTTAAACACTAATTTGGGTCTTTTTTCCAATGTGAGTTTTAAACCTTTAAAAAATCATATAAAAACAATGCTTAATTGGATCATCACCAAACTCCAGATGTATTATCAGGTCTCTAAGGGACACAATTTAAGCCCTCAATGATTAGGCTGGGACCTTCTTAGGTTCCACATAAGCCCATCTCATTCGTATTTTAATGCGTTTTCATTGAAGTAAAGTACCGTTTGGGCCCTCACGGCCTAAAACTTTCTCCAATCAACTTAATCTTCTACATTCAGACTCATGAGGTCAGTCTGAGAAAAAAGAACCCTCAATGACCTCTCTAGAACCTTCCTAGCCTTAGTTAGAACCCCTTGAACTCTTAAAAACTCACTGGGGCCTTTTTTCCAATGTGAGTTTTAAACCTTTAAAAAATCATATAAAATCAATGCTTCATTGGATCATCACCAAACTCCAGATGTAGTGTTAGGGCTTTAACGTGCACAATATAAACCCTCAATGATTAGGCTGAGACCTTCTTAGGGTCCGCAAGAGCCCATCTCATTCGTATTTCAATGCGTTTTCATTGAAGTATCGGTTCGTTTGGGCCCTCACGGCCTGACACTTTCTTCAATCAAAATAATCTTCTGGATTTAGATTCCTGAGGTCAGTCAGACAAAAACGAGCCCTCAGTGACCTCTCTGCACCTTCCTAGCCTTAGTTAAAAGCTTTAACTCAATGCTTCATTGGATCATCACTAAACTCCAGATGTAGTATCATGGCTCTAAGGGGCACTATATAGGCCCTCAATGATCAGGCTTGGAGATTCTTAGGGTCCGCAAGAGCCCATCTCATTCATATTTCAATGCGTTTTTATTGAAGTATCATATCGTTTGGGACCTCACGGCCAAACACTTTCTCCAATGAACTTAATACTCCACTTTCAGACTCCTGAGGTCAGTCTGAGAAAAAAGAATCCTCAATGACCTCTCTAGCACCTTCCTAAGCCTTAGTTAGAGCCCCTTGAAGTCTTAAAATCTCACTCGTGCCTTTTTTCCAATGTGAGTTTTAAACCTTTAAAAAATCATATAAAAACAATGCTTCATTGGATCATCACAAAACTCCAGATGTATTATCAGGTCTCTAAGGGACACAATTTAAGCCCTCAATGATTAGGCTGTGACCTTCTTAGGTTCCACATGAGCCCATCTCATTCGTATTTCAATGCGTTTTCATTGAAGTATCGTATCGTTTGGGCCCTCACGGCCTAAAACTTTCTCCAATCAACTTATTCATCTATATTCAGACTCATGAGTTCAGTCTGAGAAAAAAGAACCCTCAATGACCTCTCTAGCACCTTTCTAGCCTTAGTTAGAGCCCCTTGAAGTCTTAAAATCTCACTCGTGCCTTTTTTCCAATGTGAGTTTTAAACCTTTAAAAAATCATATAAAAACAATGCTTCATTGGATCATCACCAAACTCCAGATGTATTATCAGGTCTCTAAGGGACACAATTTAAGCCCTCAATGATTAGGCTGGGACCTTTTTAGGTTCCACATGAGCCCATCTCATTCATATTTCATTGCGTTTTTATTGAAGTATCATATCGTTTGGGCCCTCACGGCCTAACACTTTCTCCAATGAACTCAATACTCCACTTTCAGATTTCTGAGGTCAGTCCGAGAAAAAAGAGCCCTCAATGACCTCTCTAGCACCGTCCTAGCCTTAGTTATAGCCCCTTGGAGTCTTAAACACTAATTTGGGCCTTTTTTTCCAATGTGAGTTTTAAACATTTAAAAAATCATATAAAAACAATGCTTCATTGGATTATCACCAAACTCCAGATGTATTATCAGGTCTCTAAGGGACACAATTTAAGCCCTCAATGATTAGGCTGGGACCTTCTTAGGTTCCACATGAGCCCATCTCATTCGTATTTTAATGCGTTTTCATTGAAGTAAAGTATCGTTTGGGCCCTCACGGCCTAAAACTTTCTCCAATCAACTTAATCCTCTACATTCAGACTCATGAGTTCAGTCTGAGAAAAAAGAACCCTCAATGACCTCTCTAGAACCTTCCTTGCCTTAGTTAGAGCCCCTTGAACTCTTAAAAACTCACTGGGGCCTTTTTTCCAATGTGAGATTTAAACCTTAAAAAATCATATAAAATCAATGCTTCATTGGATCATCACCAAACTTCAGATGTAGTGTTAAGGCTTTAATGGGCACAATATAAACCCTCAATGATTAGGCTGAGACCTTCTTAGGTTCCACATGAGCCCATCTCATTCGTATTTCAATGCGTTTTCATTGAAGTATCGTATCGTTTGGGCCCTCACGGCCTGACACTTTCTTCAATCAACTTAATCCTCTGGATTTAGATTCCTGAGGTCAGTCAGACAAAAACGAGCCCTCAGTGACCTCTCTGCACCTTCCTAGCCTTAGTTAGAGCCGCTTGAACTCAATGCTTCATTGGATCATCACTAAACTCCAGATGTAGTATCATGGCTCTAAGGGGCACTATATAGGCCCTCAATGATCAGGCTTGGAGATTCTTAGGGTCCGCAAGAGCCCATTTCATTCATATTTCAAAGCATTTTTATTGAAGTATCATATCGCTTGGGACCTCACGGCCTAACACTTTCTCCAATGAACTCAATACTCCACATTCAGATTCCTGAGGTCAGTCAGAGAAAAAAAGAGCCCTCAATGACCTCTCTAGCACCTTCCTAGCCTTAGTTAGAGCCCCTTGGAGTCTTAAACACTAATTTGGGTCTTTTTTTCAATGTGAGTTTTAAACCTTTAAAAAATCATATAAAAACAATGCTTCATTGGATCATCACCAAACTCCATAGTATTATCAGGTCTCTAAGGGACACAATTTAAGCCCTCAATGATTAGGCTGGGACCTTCTTAGGTTCCACATGAGCCCATCTCATTCGTATTTTAATGCGTTTTCATTAAAGTATAGTATCGTTTGGGCCCTCACGGCCTGAAACTTTCTCCAATCAACTTAATCCTCTACATTCAGACTCCTGAGGTCAGTCTGAGAAAAGAGAACCCTCAATGACCTCTTTAGAACCTTCCTAATCTTAGTTAGAGCCCCTTGAACTCTTAAACACGAACTCTGGCCTTTTTTTCCAATGTGAGTTTTAAACCTTTAAAAAAATCATACAAAATCAATGCTTCATTGGATCATCACTAAACTCCAGATGTAGTGTTAGGGCTTTAACGGGCACAATAAAAACCTCAATGATTAGGCTGAGACCTTCTTAGGGTCCGCAAGAGCCCATCTCATTCATATTTCAATGCGTTTTTATTGAAGTATCATATAGTTTGGGACCTCACGGCCTGACACTTTCTTCAATCAACTTAATCCTCTGGATTTAGATTCCTGAGGTCAGTCAGACAAAAACGAGCCCTCTGTGACCTCTCTAGCACCTTCCTAGCCTTAGTTAGAGCCGCTTGAACTCTTAAAAACTCACTCTGGCTTTTTTTCCTATGTGAGTTTTAAACCTTTAAAAAATCAAAGAAAATCAATGCTTCATTGGATCATCACCAAACTCCAGATGTAGT
>SRMA01026527.1:0-30450 GCA_007224835.1 Danionella cerebrum | reverse complement strand
TCATATCGTTTGGGGCCCCCTTGGCCTGACACTTGCTCCAATCAACTTAAACCTCAACATTCAGATTCCTGAGGTCAGTCCGAGAAAAAAGAGCCCTCAATGACCTCTCTAGCACCTTCCTAGCCTTAGTTAGAGCCCCTTGGAGTCTTAAACACTAATTTGGGTCTTTTTTCCAATGTGAGTTTTAAACCTTTAAAAAATCATATAAAAGCAATGCTTCATTGGATCATCACCAAACTCCAGAGGTAGTATCAGGGCTCTTAGGGGCACAATGTAAGCCCTCAATGATTAGGCTGAGACCTTCTTAGGGTCCGCAAGAGCCCATCTCATTCGTATTTCAATGCGTTTTCATTGAAGTATCGGTTCGTTTGGGCCCTCACGGCCTGACACTTTCTTCAATCAAAATAATCCTCTGGATTTAGATTCCTGAGGTCAGTCAGACAAAAACGAGCCCTCTGTGACCTCTCTAGCACCTTCCTAGCCTTAGTTAGAGCCGCTTGAACTCTTAAAAACTCACTCTGGCTTTTTTTCCTATGTGAGTTTTAAACCTTTAAAAAATCAAAGAAAATCAATGCTTCATTGGATCATCACCTAACTCCAGATGTAGTATCATGGCTCTAAGGGGCACTATATAGGCCCTCAATGATCAGGCTTGGAGATTCTTAGGGTCCGCAAGAGCCCATCTCATTCATATTTCAATGCGTTTTTATTGAAGAATCATATCGTTTGGGACCTCACGGCCTAACACTTTCTCCAATGAACTTAATACTCCACTTTCAGATTCCTGAGGTCAATCCGAGAAAAAAGAGCCCTCAATGACCTCTCTAGCACCTTCCTAGCCTTAGTTAGAGCCCCTTGGAGTCTTAAACACTAATTTGGGTTTTTTTTCCAATGTGAGTTTTAAACCTTTAAAAAATCATATAAAAACAATGCTTAATTGGATCATCACCAAACTCCAGATGTATTATCAGGTCTCTAAGGGACACAATTTAAGCCCTCAATGATTAGGCTGGGACCTTCTTAGGTTCCACATAAGCCCATCTCATTCGTATTTTAATGCGTTTTCATTGAAGTAAAGTACCGTTTGGGCCCTCACGGCCTAAAACTTTCTCCAATCAACTTAATCTTCTACATTCAGACTCATGAGGTCAGTCTGAGAAAAAAGAACCCTCAATGACCTCTCTAGAACCTTCCTAGCCTTAGTTAGAGCCCCTTGAACTATTAAAAACTCACTGGGGCCTTTTTTCCAATGTGAGTTTTAAACCTTTAAAAATCATATAAAATCAATGCTTCATTGGATCATCACCAAACTCCAGATGTAGTGTTAAGGCTTTAACGGGCACAATATAAACCCTCAATGATTAGGCTGAGACCTTCTTAGGGTCCACAAGAGCCCATCTCATTCGTATTTCAATGCGTTTTCATTGAAGTATCGTATCGTTTGGGCCCTCACGGCCTGACACTTTCTCCAATCAACTCAATACTCTAGATTCAGATTCCTGAGGTCAGTCAGGGAAAAAAGAGCCCTCATTTACTTCTCTAGCACCTTACTAGCCTTAGTTAAAGGCCCTTGAACTTTTTTAATCTCACTCTGGCCTTTTTTCCAATGTGAGTTTAAACCTTAAAAAAATCATATAAAATCATTGCTTCATTGGATCATCACCAAACTCCAGAGGTAGTATCAGGGCTCTTAGGGGCACAATTTAAGCCCTCAATGATTAGGCTGAGACCATCTTAGGGTCCGCAAGAGCCCATCTCATTCGTAATTCAATGCATTTTCATTGAAGTATCGTATCGTTTGGGCCCTCACGGTCTAAAACTTTCTCCAATCAACTTAAACCTCTACATTCAGACTCCTGAGGTCAGTCTGAGAAAAAAGAACCCTCAATGACCTCTCTAGCACCTTCCTAAGCCTTAGTTAGAGCCCCTTGAACTCTTAAAAACTCACTGGGGCCTTTTTTCCAATGTGAGTTTTAAACCTTTAAAAAAATCATATAAAATCAATGCTTCATTGGATCATCACCAAACTCCAGACGTAGTGTTAGGGCTTTTTTATCGGGCACAATATAAACCCTCAATGATTAGGCTGAGACCTTCTTAGGTTCCACATGAGCCCATCTTATTCGTATTTCAATGCGTTTTCATTGAAGTATCGTATCGTTTGGGCCCTCACGGCCTGACACTTTCTTCAATCAACTTAATTCTCTGGATTTAGATTCCTGAGGTCAGTCAGACAAAAACGAGCCCTCTGTGACCTCTCTAGCACCTTCCTAGCCTTAGTTAGAGCCGCTTGAACTCTTAAAAACTCACTCTGGCTTTTTTTCCTATGTGAGTTTTAAACCTTTAAAAAATCAAAGAAAATCAATGCTTCATTGGATCATCACCAAACTCCAGATGTAGTATCATGGCTCTAAGGGGCACTATATAGGCCCTCAATGATCAGGCTGGGACCTTTTTAGGTTCCACATGAGCCCATCTCATTCGTATTTTAAAGCGTTTTCATTGAAGTAAAGTATCGTTTGGGCCCTCACGGCCTAAAACTTTCTCCAATCAACTTATTCATCTATATTCAGACTCATGAGTTCAGTCTGAGAAAACAGAAACCCTCAATGACCTCTCTAGCACCTTTCTAGCCTTAGTTAGAGCCCCTTGAAGTCTTAAAATCTCACTCGTGCCTTTTTTCCAATGTGAGTTTTAAACCTTTAAAAAAATCATATAAAATCAATGCTTCATTGGATCATCACTAAACTCCAGATGTAGTGATAGGGCTTTAACGGGCACAATAAAAACCTCAATGATTAGGCTGAGACCTTCTTAGGGTCCGCAAGAGCCCATCTCATTCATATTTCAATGCGTTTTCATTGAAGTATCGTATCGTTTGGGCCCTCACGGCCTGACACTTTCTCCAATGAACTCAATACTCCACTTTCAGATTTCTGAGGTCAGTCCGAGAAAAAAGAGCCCTCAATGACCTCTCTAGAACCTTCCTAGCCTTAGTTAGAGCCCCTTGAACTCTTAAAAACGAACTCAGGCCTTTTTTCCAATGTGAGTTTAAACCTTTAAAAAATCATATAAAATCAATGCTTCATTGGATCATCACCAAACTCCAGAGGTAGTATCAGGTCTCTAAGGGACGCAATTTAAGCCCTCAATGATTAGGCTGGGACCTTCTTAGGTTCCACATGAGCCCATCTCATTCGTATTTTAATGCGTTTTCATTGAAGTAAAGTATCGTTTGGGCCCTCACGGCCTAAAACTTTCTCCAATCAACTTAATCCTCTACATTCAGACTCATGAGGTCAGTCTGAGAAAAAAGAACCTTCAATGACCTCTCTAGAACCTTCCTAGCCTTAGTTAGAGCCCCTTGAACTCTTAAAAACGCATTCTGGCCTTTTTTCCAATGTGAGTTTTAAACCTTTAAAAAATCATATAAAATCAATGCTTCATTAGGTTATCACCAAACTCCACATGTAGTATCAGGACTCGTAGAGGCACAATTTAAGCCCTCAATGATTAGGCTGAGACCTTCTTAGGGTACGCAAGATCCCATCTCATTCGTATTTCAATGCGTTTTCATTGAAGTATCGTATCGTTTGGGCCCTCACGGCCTGACACTTTCTCCAATCAACTCAATACTCTAGATTCAGATTCCTGAGGTCAGTCAGGGAAAAAAGAGCCCTCATTTACTTCTCTAGCACCTTACTAGCCTTAGTTAGAGGCCCTTGAACTATTTTAAACTCACTCTGGCCTTTTTTCCAATGTGAGTTTAAACCTTTAAAAAATCATATAAAATCAATGCTTCATTGGATCATCACCAAACTCCAGAGGTAGTATCAGGGCTCTTAGGGGCACAATGTAAGCCCTCAATGATTAGGCTGAGACCTTCTTAGGGTACGCAAGAGCCCATCTCATTCGTATTTCAATGCGTTTTCATTGAAGTATCGTATCGTTTGGGCCCTCACGGTCTAAAGCTTTCTCCAATCAACTTAAACCTCTACATTCAGACTCCTGAGGTCAGTCTGAGAAAAAAGAACCCTCAATGACCTCTCTAGAACCTTCCTAGCCTTAGTTAGAGCCCCTTGAACTCTTAAAAACACACTCTGGCCTTTTTTCCAATATGAGTTTTAAACCTTTAAAAAATCATATTAAAACAATGCTTCATTAGATCATCACCAAACTCCAGATGTAGTATCAGGGCTCTTAGGGGCACAATTGAAGCCCTCAATGATTGGGCTGGGACATTTTTAGGGTCCGCAAGAGCCCATCTCATTCGTATTTCAATGCGTTTTCATTGAAGTATCATATCGTTTGGGGCCCCCTTGGACTGACACTTTCTCCAATGAACTCAATAGTCCAAATTCAGATTCCTGAGGTCAGTCTGAGAAAAAAAGACCCATCAATGACCTCTCTAGCACTTTCCTAGCCTTAGTTAGAGCCCCTTGCAGTCTTAAATCTCACTCGTGCCTTTTTTCCAATGTGAGTTTTAAACCTTTAAAAAATCATATAAAATCAATGCTTCATTGGATCATCACCAAACTCCAGATGTAGTGTTAGGGCTTTAACTGGCACAATATAAACCCTCAATGATTAGGCTGAGACCTTCTTAGGGTCCGCAAGAGCCCATCTCATTCGTAATTCAATGCGTTTTCATTGAAGTATCGTATCGTTTGGGCCCTCACGGTCTAAAACTTTCTCCAATCAACTTAAACCTCTACATTCAGACTCCTGAGGTCAGTCTGAGAAAAAAGAACCCTCAATGACCTCTCTAGAACCTTCCTAGCCTTAGTTAGAGCCCCTTGAACTCTTAAAAACGAACTCTGGCCTTTTTTCCAATGTGAGTTTTAAACCTTTAAAAAATCATATAAAATCAATGCTTCATTGGATCATCACCAAACTCCAGATGTAGTATCATGGCTCTAAGGGGCACTATATAGGCCCTCAATGATTAGGCTGGGACCTTTTTAGGTTCCACATGAGCCCATCTCATTCGTATTTTAAAGCGTTTTCATTGAAGTAAAGTATCGTTTGGGCCCTCACGGCCTAAAACTTTCTCCAATCAACTTAATCCTCTACATTCAGACTCATGAGTTCAGTCTGAGAAAAAAGAACCCTCAATGACCTCTCTAGCACCTTTCTAGCCTTAGTTAGAGCCCCTTGAAGTCTTAAAATCTCACTCGTGCCTTTTTTTCCAATGTGAGTTTTAAACCTTTAAAAAATCATATAAAAACAATGCTTCATTGGATCATCACCAAACTCCAGATGTATTATCAGGTCTCTAAGGGACACAATTTAAGCCCTCAATGATTAGGCTGGGACCTTTTTAGGTTCCACATGAGCCCATCTCATTCGTATTTTAATGCGTTTTATTGAAGTAAAGTATCGTTTGGGCCCTCACGGCCTAAAACTTTCTCCAATCAACTTAATCCTCTACATTCAGACTCATGAGGTCAGTCTGAGAAAAAAGAACCCTCAATGACCTCTCTAGAACCTTCCTAGCCTTAGTTAGAGCCCCTTGAACTCTTAAAAACTCACTGGGGCCTTTTTTCCAATGTGAGTTTTAAACCTTTAAAAAATCATATAAAATCAATGCTTCATTGGATCATCACCAAACTCCAGATGTAGTGTTAGGGCTTTAACGGGCACAATATAAACCCTCAATGATTAGGCTGAGACCTTCCTAGGTTCCACATGAGCCCATCTCATTCGTATTTCAATGCGTTTTCATTGAAGTATCGTATCGTTTGGGCCCTCACGGCCTGACACTTTCTTCAATCAACTTAATCCTCTGGATTTAGATTCCTGAGGTCAGTCAGACAAAAACGAGCCCTCAGTGACCTCTCTAGCACCTTCCTAGCCTTAGTTAGAGCCGCTTGAACTCTTAAAAACTCACTCTGGCTTTTTTTCCTATGTGAGTTTTAAACCTTTAAAAAATCAAAGAAAATCAATGCTTCATTGGATCATCACCAAACTCCAGATGTAGTATCATGGCTCTAAGGGGCACTATATAGGCCCTCAATGATCAGGCTTGGAGATTCTTAGGGTCCGCAAGAGCCCATCTCATTCATATTTCAATGCGTTTTTATTGAAGTATCATATCGTTTGGGACCTCACGGCCTAACACTTTCTCCAATGAACTTAATACTCCACTTTCAGACTCCTGAGGTCAGTCCGAGAAAAAAGAGCCCTCAATGACCTCTCTAGCACCTTCCTAGCCTTAGTTAGAGCCCCTTGGACTCTTAAACACTAATTTGGGCCTTTTTTCCAATGTGAGTTTTAAACCTTTAAAAAATCATATAAAAACAATGCTTCATTGGATCATCACCAAACTCCAGATGTATTATCAGGTCTCTAAGGGACACAATTTAAGCCCTCAATGATTAGGCTGGGACCTTCTTAGGTTCCACATGAGCCCATCTCATTCGTATTTTAATGCGTTTTCATTGAAGTAAAGTATCGTTTGGGCCCTCACGGCCTAAAACTTTCTCCAATCAACTTAATCCTCTACATTCAGACTCATGAGGTCAGTCTGAGAAAAAAGAACCCTCAATGACCTCTCTAGAACCTTCCTAGCCTTAGTTAGAGCCCCTTGAACTCTTAAAAACTCACTGGCCTTTTTTCCAATGTGAGTTTTAAACCTTTAAAAAATCATATAAAATCAATGCTTCATTGGATCATCACCAAACTCCAGATGTAGTGTTAGGGCTTTAACGGGCACAATATAAACCCTCAATGATTAGGCTGAGACCTTCTTAGGTTCCACATGAGCCCATCTCATTCGTATTTCAATGCGTTTTCATTGAAGTATCGTATCGTTTGGGCCCTCACGGCCTGACACTTTCTTCAATCAACTTAATCCTCTGGATTTAGATTCCTGAGGTCAGTCAGAGAAAAAAGAGCCCTCAGTGACCTCTCTAGCACCTTCCTAGCCTTAGTTAGAGCCGCTTGAACTCTTAAAAACTCACTCTGGCCTTTTTTCCTATGTGAGTTTTAAACCTTTAAAAAATCAAAGAAAATCAATGCTTCATTGGATCATCACCAAACTCCAGATGTAGTATCATGGCTCTAAGGGGCACTATATAGGCCCTCAATGATCAGGCTTGGAGATTCTTAGGGTCCGCAAGAGCCCATCTCATTCATATTTCAATGCGTTTTCATTGAAGTATCATATCGTTTGGGACCTCACGGCCTAACACTTTCTCCAATGAACTTAATACTCCACATTCAGATTCCTGAGGTCAGTCTGAGAAAAAAAGAGCCCTCAATGACCTCTCTAGCACCTTCCTAGCCTTAGTTAGAGCCCCTTGAAGTCTTAAAATCTCACTCGTGCCTTTTTTCCAATGTGAGTTTTAAACCTTTAAAAAATCATATAAAAACAATGCTTCATTGGATCATCACCAAACTCCAGATGTATTATCAGGTCTCTAAGGGACACAATTTAAGCCCTCAATGATTAGGCTGGGACCTTCTTAGGTTCCACATGAGCCCATCTCATTCGTATTTTAATGCGTTTTCATTGAAGTAAAGTATTGTTTGGGCCCTCACGGCCTAAAACTTTCTCCAATCAACTTAATCCTCTACATTCAGACTCATGAGGTCAGTCTGAGAAAAAAGAACCCTCAATGACCTCTTAGAACCTTCCTATCTTAGTTAGAGCCCCTTGAACTCTTAAAAACTCACTGGCCTTTTTTTCCAATGTGAGTTTTAAACCTTTAAAAAATCATATAAAATCAATGCTTCATTGGATCATCACCAAACTCCAGATGTAGTGTTAAGGCTTTAACGGGCACAATATAAACCCTCAATGATTAGGCTGAGACCTTCTTAGGTTCCGCATGAGCCCATCTCATTCGTATTTCAATGCGTTTTCATTGAAGTATCGTATCGTTTGGGCCCTCACGGCCTAACACTTTCTTCAATCAACTTAATCCTCTGGATTTAGATTCCTGAGGTCAGTCTGAGACAAAAACGAGCCCTCAATGACCTCTCTAGAACCTTCCTAGCCTTAGTTAGAGCCCCTTGAACTCTTAAAAACGAACTCTGGCCTTTTTTCCAATGTGAGTTTTAAACCTTTAAAAAATCATATAAAATCAATGCTTCATTAGATCATCACCAAACTCCAGATGTAGTATCATGGCTCTAAGGGGCACTATATAGGCCCTCAATGATCAGGCTTGGAGATTCTTAGGGTCCGCAAGAGCCCATCTTATTCATATTTCAATGCGTTTTTATTGAAGTATCATATCGTTTGGGACCTCACGGCCTAACACTTTCTCCAATGAACTTAATACTCCACTTTCAGATTCCTGAGGTCAGTCTGAGAAAAAAGAGCCCTCAATGACCTCTCTAGCACCTTCCTAGCCTTAGTTAGAGCCCCTTGGAGTCTTAAACACTAATTTGGGCCTTTTTTCCAATGTGAGTTTTAAACCTTTAAAAAATCATATAAAAACAATGCTTCATTGGATCATCACCAAACTCCAGATGTATTATCAGGTCTCTAAGGGACACAATTTAAGCCCTCAATGATTAGGCTGGGACCTTCTTAGGTTCCACATGAGCCCATCTCATTCGTATTTTAATGCGTTTTCATTGAAGTATCGTATCGTTTGGGCCCTCACGGTCTAAAACTTTCTCCAATCAACTTAATCCTCTACATTCAGACTCCTGAGGTCAGTCTGAGAAAAAAGAACCCTCAATGACCTCTCTAGAACCTTCCTAGCCTTAGTTAGAGCCCCTTGAACTCTTAAAAACTCACTGGGGCCTTTTTTCCAATGTGAGTTTTAAACCTTTAAAAAATCATATAAAATCAATGCTTCATTGGATCATCACCAAACTCCAGATGTAGTGTTAGGGCTTTTTTATCGGGCACAATATAAACCCTCAATGATTAGGCTGAGACCTTCTTAGGTTCCACATGAGCCCATCTCATTTGTATTTCAATGCGTTTTCATTGAAGTATCGTATCGTTTGGGCCCTCACGGCCTGACACTTTCTTCAATCAACTTAATCCTCTGGATTTAGATTCCTGAGGTCAGTCAGACAAAAACGAGCCCTCAGTGACCTCTCTAGCACCTTCCTAGCCTTAGTTAGAGCCGCTTGAACTCTTAAAAACTCACTCTAGCTTTTTTTCCTTTGTGAGTTTTAAACCTTTAAAAAATCAAAGAAAATCAATGCTTCATTGGATCATCACCTAACTCCAGATGTAGTATCATGGCTCTAAGGGGCACTATATAGGCCCTCAATGATCAGGCTTGGAGATTCTTAGGGTCCGCAAGAGCCCATCTCATTCATATTTCAATGCGTTTTTATTGAAGTATCATATAGTTTGGGACCTCACGGCTAACACTTTCTCAATGAACTTAATACTCCACTTTCTGATTCCTGAGGTCAGTCCGAGAAAAAAGAGCCCTCGAGACCTCTAGGAGCGCCTTCCAAGAGCCTTCTCATTATATTTCAATGCATTTGGAGTCTATCAATCGTTTGGGATTTCACGGCCTAAAACTTTCTCCAATCAACTTAATCCTCACATTCAGACTCCTGAGGTCAGTCTGAGACAAAAGAACCCTCAATGACCTCTCTAGAACCTTCCTAGCCTTAGTTAGAGCCCTTTCTTAAACAATGTGAGTTTTAAACCTTTAAAAAATCATATAAAAACAATGCTTCATTGGATCATCACCAAACTCCAGATGAATTATCAGGTCTCTAAGGGACACAATTTAAGCCCTCAATGATTAGGCTGGGACCTTCTTAGGTTCCACATGAGCCCATCTCATTCGTATTTTAATGCGTTTTCATTGAAGTAAAGTATCGTTTGGGCCCTCACGGCCTAAAACTTTCTCCAATCAACTTAATCCTCTACATTCAGACTCCTGAGGTCAGTCTGAGAAAAAAGAACCCTCAATGACCTCTTTAGAACCTTCCTAATCTTAGTTAGAGCCCCTTGAACTCTTAAACATGAACTCTGGCCTTTTTTTCCAATGTGAGTTTTAAACCTTTAAAAAATCATATAAAATCAATGCTTCATTGGATCATCACCAAACTCCAGAGGTAGTATCAGGGCTCTTAGGGTCACAATATAAGCCCTCAATGATTAGGCTGAGACCATCTTAGGGTCCGCAAGAGCCCATCTCATTCGTAATTCAATGCGTTTTCATTGAAGTATCGTATCGTTTGGGCCCTCACGGTCTAAAACTTTCTCCAATCAACTTAAACCTCTACATTCAGACTCCTGAGGTCAGTCTGAGAAAAAAGAACCCTCAATGACCTCTCTAGCACCTTCCTAAGCCTTAGTTAGAGCCCCTTGAAGTCTTAAAATCTCACTCGTGCCTTTTTTCCAATGTGAGTTTTAAACCTTTAAAAAATCATATAAAAACAATGCTTCATTGGATCATCACCAAACTCCAGATGTATTATCAGGTCTCTAAGGGACACAATTTAAGCCCTCAATGATTAGGCTGGGACCTTTTTAGGTTCCACATGAGCCCATCTCATTCGTATTTTAATGCGTTTTCATTGAAGTAAAGTATCGTTTGGGCCCTCACGGCCTAAAACTTTCTCCAATCAACTTAATCCTCTACATTCAGACTCATGAGGTCAGTCTGAGAAAAAAGAACCCTCAATGACCTCTCTAGAACCTTCCTAGCCTTAGTTAGAGCCCCTTGAACTCTTAAAAACTCACTGGGGCCTTTTTTCCAATGTGAGATTTAAACCTTTAAAAAATCATATAAAATCAATGCTTCATTGGATCATCACCAAACTCCAGATGTAGTGTTAGGGCCTTTAAAAAATCATATAAAAACAATGTTCATTGGATCATCACCAAACTTCAGATGTATTATCAGGTCTCTAAGGGACACAATTTAAGCCCTCAATGATTAGGCTGGGACCTTCTTAGGTTCCCTATGAGCCCATCTCATTCGTATTTTAATGCGTTTTCATTGAAGTAAAGTATCGTTTGGGCCCTCACGGCCTGAAACTTTCTCCAATCAACTTAATCCTCTACATTCAGACTCATGAGGTCAGTCTGAGAAAAAAGAACACTCAATGACCTCTCTAGAACCTTCCTAGCCTTAGTTAGAGCCCCTTGAACTCTTAAAAACTCACTGGGGCCTTTTTTTCCAATGTGAGATTTAAACCTTTAAAAAATCATATAAAAACAATGCTTCATTGGATCATCACTAAACTCCAGATGTAGTGTTAAGGCTTTAACGGGCACAATATAAACCCTCAATGATTAGGCTGAGACCTTCTTAGGTTCCACATGAGCCCATCTCATTCGTATTTCAATGCGTTTTCATTGAAGTATCGTATCGTTTGGGCCCTCACGGCCTGACACTTTCTTCAATCAACTTAATCCTCTGGATTTAGATTCCTGAGGTCAGTCAGACAAAAACGAGCCCTCAGTGACCTCTCTAGCACCTTCCTAGCCTTAGTTAGAGCCCCTTGAACTCTTAAAAACGCACTCTGGCCTTTTTTCCAATGTGAGTTTTAAACCTTTAAAAAATCAAAGAAAATCAATGCTTCATTGGATCATCACCAAACTCAAGATGTATTATCAGGTCTCTAAGGGACACAATTTAAGCCCTCAATGATTAGGCTGGGACCTTCTTAGGTTCCACATGAGCTCATCTCATTCGTATTTTATTGCGTTTTCATTGAAGTATCGTATCGTTTGGGCCCTCACGGTCTAAAACTTTCTCCAATCAACTTAAACCTCTACATTCAGACTCCTGAGGTCAGTCTGAGAAAAAAAACCCTCAATGACCTCTCTAGCACCTTCCTAAGCCTTAGTTAGAGCCCCTTGAAGTCTTAAAATCTCACTCGTGCCTTTTTTCCAATGTGAGTTTTAAACCTTTAAAAAATCATATAAAAACAATGCTTCATTGGATCATCACCAAAATCCATATGTATTATCAGGTCTCTAAGGGACACAATTTAAGCCCTCAATGATTAGGCTGGGACCTTCTTAGGTTCCACATGAGCCCATCTCATTCGTATTTTAATGCGTTTTCATTGAAGTAAAGTATCGTTTGGGCCCTCACGGCCTAAAACTTTCTCCAATCAACTTAATCCTCTACATTCAGACTCATGAGGTCAGTCTGAGAAAAAAGAACCCTCAATGACCTCTCTAGAACCTTCCTAGCCTTAGTTAGAGCCCCTTGAACTCTTAAAAACGCACTCTGGCGTTTTTTCCAATGTGAGTTTTAAACCTTTAAAAAATCATATAAAAACAATGCTTCATTAGATCATCACCAAACTCCAGATGTAGTATCAGGGCTCTTAGGGGCACAATTGAAGCCCTCAATGATTGGGCTGGGACATTCTTAGGGTCCGCAAGGGCCCATCTCATTCATAATTCAATGCGTTTTCATTAAAGTATCATATCGTTTGGGGCCCCCTTGGCCTGACATATGCTCCAATGAACTCAATAGTCCAAATTCAGATTCCTGAGGTCAGTCCGAGAAAAAAGAACCCTCAATGACCTCTCTAGCACCTTACTAGCCTTAGTTAGAGGCCCTTGAACTCTTATAAACTCACTCTGGCCTTTTTTCCAATGTGAGTTTTAAACTTTTAAAAAATCATATAAAAACAATGCTTCATTGGATCATCACCAAACTCCAGATGTATTATCAGGTCTCTAAGGGACACAATTTAAGCCCTCAATGATTAGGCTTGGACCTTCTTAGGTTCCACATGAGCCCATCTCATTCGTATTTTAATGCGTTTTCATTGAAGTAAAGTATCGTTTGGGCCCTCACGGCCTAAAACTTTCTCCAATCAACTTAATCCTCTACATTCAGACTCATGAGTTCAGACTGAGAAAAACCAACCCTCAATGACCTCTCTAGCACCTTTCTAGCCTTAGTTAGAGCCCCTTGAAGTCTTAAAATCTCACTCGTGCCTTTTTTCCAATGTGAGTTTTAAACCTTTAAAAAAATCATATAAAAACAATGCTTCATTGGATCATCACCAAACTCCAGATGTATTATCAGGTCTCTAAGGGACACAATTTAAGCCCTCAATGATTAGGCTGGGACCTTCTTAGGTTCCACATGAGCTCATCTCATTCGTATTTTATTGCGTTTTCATTGAAGTAAAGTATCGTTTGGGCCCTCACAGCCTAAAACTTTCTCCAATCAACTTAATCCTCTACATTCAGACTCATGAGGTCAGTCTGAGAAAAAAGAACCCTCAATGACCTCTCTAGCACCTTCCTAGCCTTAGTTAGAGCCCCTTAAACTCTAAAAAACTTACTCTGGCCTTTTTTCTTATGTGAGTTTTAAACCTTTAAAAATCATATAAAATCAATGCTTCATTGGATCATCACCAAACTCCAGATGTAGTGTTAGGGCTTTAACGGGCACACTATAAACCATCAATGATTAGGCTGAAACCTTCTGAGGTTCCACATGAGCCCATCTCATTCGTATTTCAATGCGTTTTCATTGAAGTATTGTATCGTTTGGGCCCTCACGGCCTGACACTTTCTTCACTCAACTTAATCCTCTGGATTTAGATTCCTGAGGTCAGTCAGACAAAAACGAGCCCTCAGTGACCTCTCTAGCACCTTCCTAGCCTTAGTTAGAGCCGCTTGAACTCTTAAAACCTCACTCTGGCTTTTTTTCCTAGGTGAGTTTTAAACCTTTAAAAAATCAAAGAAAATCAATGCTTCATTGGATCATCACCAAACTCCAGATGTAGTATCATGGCTCTAAGGGGCACTATATAAGCCCTCAATGATCAGGCTTGGACCTTCTTAGGGTCCGCAAGAGCCCATCTCATTCATATTTCAATGCGTTTTTATTGAAGTATCATATCGTTTGGGACCTCACGGCCTAACACTTTCTCCAATGAACTTAATACTCCACTTTCAGATTCCTGAGGTCAGTCCGAGAAAAAAGAGCCCTCAATGACCTCTCTAGCACCTTCCTAGCCTTAGTTAGAGCCCCTTGGATTCTAAAACACTAATTTGGGCCTTTTTTCCAATGTGAGTTTTAAACCTTTTAAAAATCATATAAAAACAATGCTTCATTGGATCATCACCAAACTCAAGATGTATTATCAGGTCTCTAAGGGACACAATTTAAGCCCTCAATGATTAGGCTGGGACCTTTTTAGGTTCCACATGAGCCCATCTCACTCGTATTTTAATGCGTTTTCATTGAAGTAAAGTATCGTTTGGGCCCTCACGGCCTAAAACTTTCTCCAATCAACTTAATCCTCTATATTCAGACTCATGAGGTCAGTCTGAGAAAAAAGAACCCTCAATGACCTCTCTAGAACCTTTCTAGCCTTAGTTAGAGCCCCTTGAACTCTTAAAAACTCACTGGGGCCTTTTTTCCAATGTGAGTTTTAAACCTTTAAAAAATCATATAAAATCAATGCTTCATTGGATCATCACCAAACTCCAGATGTTGTGTTAGGGCTTTAACGGGCACAATATAAAACCCAAAATGATTAGGCTGAAACCTTCTTAGGTTCCACATGAGCCCATCTCATTCGTATTTCAATGCGTTTTTATTGAAGTATCGTATTGTTTGGGCCCTCACGGCCTGACACTTTCTTCAATCAACTTAATCCTCTGGATTTAGAATCCTTAGGTCAGTCAGACAAAAAAGAGCCCTCAGTGACCTCTCTAGCACCTTCCTAGCCTTAGTTAGAGCCGCTTGAACTCTTAAAACCTCACTCTGGCTTTTTTTCCTATGTGAGTTTTAAACCTTTAAAAAATCAAAGAAAATCAATGCTTCATTAGATCATCACCAAACTCCAGATGTAGTATCATGGCTCTAAGGGGCACTATATAGGCCCTCAATGATCAGGCTTGGAGATTCTTAGGGTCCGAAAGAGCCCATCTCATTCATATTTCATTGCGTTTTTATTGAAGTATCATATCGTTTGGGACCTCACGGCCTAACACTTTCTCCAATGAACTCAATACTCCACTTTCAGATTTCTGAGGTCAGTCCGAGAAAAAAGAGCCCTCAATGACCTCTCTAGCACCGTCCTAGCCTTAGTTATAGCCCCTTGGAGTCTTAAACACTAATTTGGGCCTTTTTTTCCAATGTGAGTTTTAAACCTTTAAAAAATCATATAAAACCAATGCTTCATTGGATCATCACCAAACTCCAGATGTATTATCAGGTCTCTAAGGGACACAATTTAAGCCCTCAATGATTAGGTTGGGACCTTCTAGGTTCCACATGAGCCCTTCTCATTCAGATTTTAATGCTGCCATTGAAGTAGTATTCGCTGGCCCCTCACGCCTAAAACTTTCTCTCCAATTAACTAAATCCTCTATGATAGACTCATGAGGTTTGCCCAAGAGAAAAAAGAACCCCACGACCCTCTCTGAACTCTCTAGCCTTAGTTAGGAGCCCCTTAAACTCTAAAAAACTTACTCTGGCCTTTTTTCTTATGTGAGTTTTAAACCTTTAAAAAAATCATATAAAATCAATGCTTCATTGGATCATCACCAAACTCCAGATGTAGTGTTAGGGCTTTAACGGGCACAATATTAACCCTCAATGATTAGGCTGAGACCTTCTTAGGGTCCGCAAGAGCCCATCTCATTCGTATTTCAATGCGTTTTCATTGAAGTATCGTATCGTTTGGGCCCTCACGGCCTGACACTTTCTTCAATCAACTTAATCCTCTGGATTTAGATTCCTGAGGTCAGTCAGACAAAAACGAGCCCTCAGTGACCTCTCTGCACCTTCCTAGCCTTAGTTAGAGCCGCTTGAACTCAATGCTTCATTGGATCATCACTAAACTCCAGATGTAGTATCATGGCTCTAAGGGGCCCTATATAGGCCCTCAATGATCAGGCTTCGAGATTCTTAGGGTCCGCAAGAGCCCATTTCATTCATATTTCAATGCATTTTTATTGAAGTATCATATCGTTTGGGACCTCACGGCCTAACACTTTCTCCAATGAACTCAATACTCCACATTCAGATTCCTGAGGTCAGTCAGAGAAAAAAAGAGCCCTCAATGACCTCTCTAGCACCTTCCTAGCCTTAGTTAGAGCCCCTTGGATTCTTAAACACTAATTTGGGCCTTTTTTCCAATGTGAGTTTTAAACCTTTAAAAAATCATATAAAAACAATGCTTCATTGGATCATCACCAAACTCCATAGTATTATCAGGTCTCTAAGGGACACAATTTAAGCCCTCAATGATTAGGCTGGGACCTTCTTAGGTTCCACATGAGCCCTTCTCATTCGTATTTTAATGCGTTTTTATTGAAGTAAAGTATCGTTTGGGCCCTCACGGCCTAAAACTTTCTCCAATCAACTTAATCCTCTACATTTAGACTCCTGAGGTCAGTCTGAGAAAAAAGAACCCTCAATGACCTCTTTAGAACCTTCCTAATCTTAGTTAGAGCCCCTTGAACTCTTAAACATGAACAAGACTCCTGAGGTCAGTCAGACAAAAACGAGCCCTCAGTGACCTCTCTAGCACATTCCTAGCCTTAGTTAGAGCCGCTTGAACTCTTAAAAACTCACTCTGGCTTTTTTTCCTATGTGAGTTTTAAACCTTTAAAAAATCAAAGAAAATCAATGCTTCATTGGATCATCACCAAACTCCAGATGTAGTATCATGGCTCTAAGGGGCACTATATAAACCCTCAATGATTAGGCTGAGACCTTCTTAGGTTCCACATGAGCCCATCTCATTCATATTTCAATGCGTTTTTATTGAAGTATCATATCGTTTGGGACCTCACGGCCTAACATTTTCTCCAATGAACTTAATACTCCACTTTCAGATTCCTGAGGTCAGTCCGAGAAAAAAAGAGCCCTCAATGACCTCTCTAGCACCTTCCTAGCCTTAGTTAGAGCCCCTTGGAGTCTTAAACACTAATTTGGGTCTTTTTTTCAATGTGAGTTTTAAACCTTTAAAAAATCATATAAAAACAATGCTTCATTGGATCATCACCAAACTCCAGATGAATTATCAGGGCTCTTAGGGGCACAATTTAAGCCCTCAATGATTAGGCTGAGACCATCTTAGGGTCCATCTCATTCGTATTTTAATGCGTTTTCATTGAAGTAAAGTATCGTTTGGGCCCTCACGGCCTAAAACTTTCTCCAATCGACTTAATCCTCTATATTCAGACTCATGAGGTCAGTCTGAGAAAAAAGAACCCTCAATGACCTCTCTAGAACCTTCCTAGCCTTAGTTAGAGCCCCTTGAACTCTTAAAAACGCATTCTGGCCTTTTTTCCAATGTGAGTTTTAAACCTTTAAAAAATCATATAAAATCAATGCTTCATTGGATCATCACCAAACTCCAGATGTAGTGTTAAGGCTTTAACGGGCACAATATAAACCCTCAATGATTAGGCTGTGACCTTCTTAGGTTCCACATGAGCCCATCTCATTCGTATTTCAATGCGTTTTCATTGAAGTATCGTATCGTTTGGGCCCTCACGGCCTGACACTTTCTTCAATCAACTTAATCCTCTGGATTTAGATTCCTGAGGTCAGTCAGACAAAAACGAGCCCTCTGTGACCTCTCTAGCACCTTCCTAGCCTTAGTTAGAGCCGCTTGAACTCTTAAAAACTCACTCTGGCTTTTTTTCCTATGTGAGTTTTAAACCTTTAAAAAATCAAAGAAAATCAATGCTTCATTGGATCATCACCAAACTCCAGATGTAGTATCATGGCTCTAAGGGGCACTATATAGGCCCTCAATGATCAGGCTTGGAGATTCTTAGGGTCCGCAAGAGCCCATCTCATTCATATTTCAATGCGTTTTTATTGAAGTATCATATCGTTTGGGACCTCACGGCCTAACACTTTCTCCAAAGAACTCAATAGTCCAAATTCAGATTCCTGAGGTCAGTCTGAGAAAAAAAAGACCCATCAATGACCTCTCTAGCACTTTCCTAGCCTTAGTTAGAGCCCCTTGAAGTCTTAAAATCTCACTTGTGCCTTTTTTCCAATGCGAGTTTTAAACCTTTAAAAAATCATATAAAAACAATGCTTCATTGGATCATCACCAAACTCCAGATGTATTATCAGGTCTCTAAGGGACACAATTTAAGCCCTCAATGATTAGGCTGGGACCTTCTTAGGTTCCACATGAGCCCATCTCATTCGTATTTTAATGCGTTTTCATTGAAGTAAAGTGACGTTTGGGCCCTCACGGCCTAAAACTTTCTCCAATCAACTTAATCCTCTACATTCAGACCCATGAGGTCAGTCTGAGAAAAAAGAACCCTCAATGACCTCTCTAGAACCTTCCTAGCCTTAGTTAGAGCCCCTTGAACTCTTAAAAACTCACTGGGGCCTTTTTTCCAATGTGAGATTTAAACCTTTAAAAAATCATATAAAATCAATGCTTCATTGGATCATCACCAAACTCCAGATGTAGTGTTAAGGCTTTAACGGGCACAATATAAACTCTCAATGATTAGGCTGTGACCTTCTTAGGTTCCACATGAGCCCATCTCATTCGTATTTCAATGCGTTTTCATTGAAGTATCGTATCGTTTGGGCCCTCACAGCCTGACACTTTCGTCAATCAACTTAATCCTCTGGATTTAGATTCCTGAGGTCAGTCAGACAAAAACGAGCCCTCAGTGACCTCTCTAGCACATTCCTAGCCTTAGTTAGAGCCGCTTGAACTCTTAAAAACTCACTCTGGCTTTTTTTCCTATGTGAGTTTTAAACCTTTAAAAAAATCAAAGAAAATCAATGCTTCATTAGATCATCACCAAACTCCAGATGTAGTATCATGGCTCTAAGGGGCACTATATAGGCCCTCAATGATCAGGCTTGGAGATTCTTAGGGTCCGCAAGAGCCCATCTCATTCATATTTCAATGCGTTTTTATTGAAGTATCATATCGTTTGGGACCTCACGGCCTAAGACTTTCTCCAATGAACTTTATACTGCACTTTCAAATTCCTGAGGTCAGTCCGAGAAAAAAGAGCCCTCAATGACCTCTCTAGCACTTTCCTAGCCTTAGTTAGAGCCCCTTGAAGTCTTAAACACTAATTTGGGTCTTTTTTCCAATGTGAGTTTTAAACCTTTAAAAAATCATATAAAATCAATGCTTCATTGAATCATCACCAAACTCCAGATGTAGTATCAGGACTCGTAGAGGAACAATTTAAGCCCTTAAAGATTAGGCTGAGACCTTCTTAGGGTACGCAAGATCCCATCTCATTCGTATTTCAATGCGTTTTCATTGAAGTATCGTATCGTTTGGGCCCTCACGGCCTGACACTTTCTCCAATCAACTCAATACTCTAGATTCAGATTCCTGAGGTCAGTCAGGGAAAAAAGAGCCCTCATTTACTTCTCTAGCACCTTACTAGCCTTAGTTAGAGGCCCTTGAACTATTTTAAACTCACTCTGGCCTTTTTTCCAATGTGAGTTTAAACCTTTAAAAAAACATATAAAATCAATGCTTCATTGGATCATCACCAAACTCCAGAGGTAGTATCAGGGCATTTAGGGGCACAATGTAAGCCCTCAATGATTAGGCTGAGACCTTCTTAGGGTCCGCAAGAGCCCATCTCATTCGTATTTCAATGCGTTTTCCTTGAAGTATCGTATCGTTTGGGCCCTCACGGTCTAAAGCTTTCTCCAATCAACTTAAACCTCTACATTCAGACTCCTGAGGTCAGTCTGAGAAAAAAGAACCCTCAATGACCTCTCTAGAACCTTCCTAGCCTTAGTTAGAGCCCCTTGAACTCTTAAAAACACACTCTGGCCTTTTTTCCAATATGAGTTTTAAACCTTTAAAAAATCATATTAAAACAATGCTTCATTAGATCATCACCAAACTCCAGATGTAGTATCAGGGCTCTTAGGGGCACAATTAAATGCCCTCAATGATTGGGCTGGGACATTCTTAGGGTTTGCAAGAGCCCATCTCATTCATATTTCAATGCGTTTTCATTGAAGTATCATATCGTTTGGGGCCCCCTTGGACTGACACTTTCTCCAAAGAACTCAATAGTCCAAATTCAGATTCCTGAGGTCAGTCTGAGAAAAAAAGACCCATCAATGACCTCTCTAGCACTTTCCTAGCCTTAGTTAGTGCCCCTTGAAGTCTTAAAAACTCACTGGGGCCTTTTTTCCAATGTGAGATTTAAACCTTTAAAAAATCATATAAAATCAATGCTTCATTGGATCATCACCAAACTCCAGATGTAGTGTTAAGGCTTTAACGGGCACAATATAAACCCTCAATGATTAGGCTGAGACCTTCTTAGGTTCCACATGAGCCCATCTCATTCGTATTTCAATGCGTTTTCATTGAAGTATCGTATCGTTTGGGACCTCACGGCCTAACACTTTCTCCAATGAACTTAATACTCCACTTTCAGACTCCTGAGGTCAGTCTGAGAAAAAAGAACCCTCAATGACCTCTTTAGAACCTTCCTAATCTTAGTTAGAGCCCCTTGAACTCTTAAACATGAACTCTGGCCTTTTTTTCCAATGTGAGTTTTAAACCTTTAAAAAATCATATAAAATCAATGCTTCATTGGATCATCACCAAACTCCAGATGTATTATCAGGTCTCTAAGGGACACACTTTAAGCCCTCAATGATTAGGCTGGGACCTTCTTAGGTTCCACATGAGCCCATCTCATTCGTATTTTAATGCGTTTTTATTGAAGTAAAGTATCGTTTGGGCCCTCATGGCCTAAAACTTTCTCCAATTAACTTAATCCTCTACATTCAGACTCATGAGGTCAGTCTGAGAAAAAAGAACCCTCAATGACCTCTCTAGAACCCTCCTAGCCTTAGTTAGAGCCCCTTGAACTCTTAAAAACTCACTGGGGCCTTTTTTCCAATGTGAGATTTAAACCTTAAAAAATCATATAAAATCAATGCTTCATTGGATCATCACCAAACTTCAGATGTAGTGTTAAGGCTTTAACGGGCACAATATAAACCCTCAATGATTAGGCTGAGACCTTCTTAGGTTCCACATGAGCCCATCTCATTCGTATTTTAATGCGTTTTCATTGAAGTAAAGTATCGTTTGGGCCCTCACGGCCTGACACTTTCTTCAATCAACTTAATCCTCTGGATTTAGATTCCTGAGGTCAGTCAGACAAAAACGAGCCCTCAGTGACCTCTCTAGCACCTTCCTAGCCTTAGTTAGAGCCGCTTGAACTCTTAAAAACTCACTCTGGCTTTTTTTCCTATGTGAGTTTTAAACCTTTAAAAAATCAAAGAAAATCAATGCTTCATTGGATCATCACCAAACTCCAGATGTCGTGTCATGGCTCTAAGGGGCACTATATAGGCCCTCAATGATCAGGCTTGGAGATTCTTAGGGTCCGCAAGAGCCCATCTCATTCATATTTCAATGTGTTTTTATTGAAGTATCATATCGTTTGGGACCTCACGGCCTAACACTTTCTCCAATGAACTTAATACTGTACTTTCAGATTCCTGAGGTCAGTCCGAGAAAAAAGAGCCCTCAATGACCTCTCTAGCACCTTCCTAGCCTTAGTTAGAGCCCATTGGAGTCTTAAACACTAATTTGGGCCTTTTTTCCAATGTGAGTTTTAAACCTTTTAAAAATCATATAAAAACAATGCTTCATTGGATCATCACCAAACTCCAGATGTATTATCAGGTCTCTAAGGAACACAATTTAAGCCCTCAATGATTAGGCTGGGACCTTCTTAGGTTCCACATGAGCCCATCTCATTCGTATTTTAATGCGTTTAATTGAAGTAAAGTATCGTTTGGGCCCTCACGGCCTAAAACTTTCTCCAATCAACTTCATCCTCTACATTCAGACTCATGAGGTCAGTCTGAGAAAAAAGCACCCTCAATGACCTCTCTAGAACCTTCCTAGCCTTAGTTAGAGCCCCTTGAACTCTTAAAAACGCACTCTGGCCTTTTTTCCAATGTGAGTTTTAAACTTTTAAAAATCATATAAAATCAATGCTTCATTAGATCATCACCAAACTCCAGATGTAGTATCAGGACTCGTAGAGGCACAATTTAAGCCCTCAAAGATTAGGCTGAGACCTTCTTAGGGTACACAAGATCCCATCTCATTCGTATTTCAATGCGTTTTCATTGAAGTATCGTATCGTTTGGGCCCTCACGGCCTGACACTTTCTCCAATCAACTCAATACTCTAGATTCAGATTCCTGAGGTCAGTCAGGGAAAAAAGAGCCCTCATTTACTTCTCTAGCACCTTACTAGCCTTAGTTAGAGGCCCTTGAACGTTTTTAAACTCACTCTGGCCTTTTTTCCAATGTGAGTTTAAACCTTTAAAAAATCAAAGAAAATCAATGCTTCATTGGATCATCACCAAACTCCAGATGTAGTATCATGGCTCTAAGGGGCACTATATAGGCCCTCAATGATCAGGCTTGGAGATTCTTAGGGTCCGCAAGAGCCCATCTCATTCATATTTCAATGCGTTTTTATTGAAGTATCATATCGTTTGGGACCTCACGGCCTAACACTTTCTCCAATGAACTTAATACTCCACTTTCAGATTCCTGAGGTCAGTCCGAGAAAAAAAGAGCCCTCAATGACCTCTCTAGCACCTTCCTAGCCTTAGTTAGAGCCCCTTGGAGTCTTAAACACTAATTTGGGCCTTTTTTTCAATGTGAGTTTTAAACCTTTAAAAAATCATATAAAAACAATGCTTCATTGGATCATCACCAAACTCCAGATGTAGTGTTAGGGCTTTTTTATCGGGCACAATATAAACCCTCAATGATTAGGCTGAGACCTTCCTAGGTTCCACATGAGCCCATCTCATTCGTATTTCAATGCGTTTTCATTTAAGTATCATATCATTTGGGCCCTCACGGCCTGACACTTTCTTCAATCAACTTAATTCTCTGGATTTAGATTCCTGAGGTCAGTCAGACAAAAACGAGCCCTCTGTGACCTCTCTAGCACCTTCCTAGCCTTAGTTAGAGCCGCTTGAACTCTTAAAAACTCACTCTGGCTTTTTTTTCTTTGTGAGTTTTAAACCTTTAAAAAATCAAAGAAAATCAATGCTTCATTGGATCATCACCAAACTCCAGATGTAGTATCATGGCTCTAAGGGGCACTATATAGGCCCTCAATGATCAGGCTGGGACCTTTTTAGGTTCCACATGAGCCCATCTCATTCGTATTTTAAAGCGTTTTTATTGAAGTAAAGTATCGTTTGGGCCCTCACGGCCTAAAACTTTCTCCAATCAACTTATTCCTCTACATTCAGACTCATGAGTTCAGTCTGAGAAAAAAGTACCCTCAATGACCTCTCTAGCACCTTTCTAGCCTTAGTTAGAGCCCCTTGAAGTCTTAAAATCTCACTCGTGCCTTTTTTCCAATGTGAGTTTTAAACCTTTAAAAAATCATATAAAATCAATGCTTCATTAGATCATCACCAAACTCCAGATGTAGTGTTAAGGCTTTAACGGGCACAATATAAACCCTCAATGATTAGGCTGTGACCTTCTTAGGTTCCACATGAGCCCATCTCATTCGTATTTCAATGCGTTTTCATTGAAGTATCGTATCGTTTGGGCCCTCACGGCCTGACACTTTCTTCAATCAACTTAATCCTCTGGATTTAGATTCCTGAGGTCAGTCAGACAAAAACGAGCCCTCAGTGACCTCTCTAGCCCCTTCCTAGCCTTAGTTAGAGCCGCTTGAACTCTTAAAAACTCACTCTGGCTTTTTTTCCTATGTGAGTTTTAAACCTTTAAAAAAATCAAAAAAAATCAATGCGTCATTAGATCATCACCAAACTCCAGATGTAGTATCATGGCTCTAAGGGGCACTATATAGGCCCTCAATGATCAGGCTTGGAGATTCTTAGGGTCCGCAAGAGCCCATCTCATTCATATTTCAATGCGTTTTTATTGAAGTATCATATCGTTTGGGACCTCACGGCCTAACACTTTCTCCAATGAACTCAATACTCCACTTTCAGATTTCTGAGGTCAGTCCGAGAAAAAAGAGCCCTCAATGACCTCTCTAGCACCGTCCTAGCCTTAGTTATAGCCCCTTGGAGTCTTAAACACTAATTTGGGCCTTTTTTTCCAATGTGAGTTTTAAACCTTTAAAAAATCATATAAAAACAATGCTTCATTGGATCATCACCAAACTCCAGATGTATTATCAGGTCTCTAAGGGACACAATTTAAGCCCTTAATGATTAGGCTGGGACCTTCTTAGGTTCCACATGAGCCCATCTCATTCGTATTTAAATGCGTTTTCATTGAAGTAAAGTATCGTTTGGGCCCTCACGGCCTAAAACTTTCTCCAATCAACTTAATCCTCTACATTCAGACTGATGAGGTCAGTCTGAGAAAAAAGATTCCTCAATGACCTCTCTAGAACCTTCCTAGCCTTAGTTAGAGCCCCTTGAACTCTTAAAAACGAACTCTGGCCTTTTTTCCAATGTGAGTTTAAACCTTTAAAAAATCATATAAAATCAATGCTTCATTGGATCATCACCAAACTCCAGATGTAGTGTTAGGGCTTTAACGGGCACAATATAAACCCTCAATGATTAGGCTGAGACCTTCTTAGGGTCCGCAAGAGCCCATCTCATTCGTATTTCAATGCGTTTTCATTGAAGTATCGTATCGTTTGGGCCCTCACGGCCTGACACTTTCTTCAATCAACTTAATCCTCTGGATTTAGATTCCTGAGGTCAGTCAGACAAAAACGAGCCCTCAGTGACCTCTCTGCACCTTCCTAGCCTTAGTTAGAGCCGCTTGAACTCAATGCTTCATTGGATCATCACTAAACTCCAGATGTAGTATCATGGCTCTAAGGGGCACTATATAGGCCCTCAATGATCAGGCTTGGAGATTCTTAGGGTCCGCAAGAGCCCATTTCATTCATATTTCAATGCATTTTTATTGAAGTATCATATCGGTTGGGACCTCACGGCCTAACACTTTCTCCAATGAACTCAATACTCCACATTCAGATTCCTGAGGTCAGTCCGAGAAAAAAGAGAGCTCTCAATGACCTCTCTAGCACCTTCCTAGCCTTAGTTAGAGCCCCTTGGATTCTTAAACACTAATTTGGGCCTTTTTTCCAATGTGAGTTTTAAACCTTTAAAAAATCATATAAAAACAATGCTTCATTGGATCATCACCAAACTCCATAGTATTATCAAGGTCTCTAAGGGACACAATTTAGCCATGTGTAATGATTAGGCTGGGACGCTTTAGGTTCCACATGAGCCTCATTACCGTATTTTAATGCGTTTTCCATTAAAGTATAGTATCGTTTTGATCGGACCGGATCATTCCGGATCAGATCAGATCAGATTCCTCAGACCAGATCAGATCGTTCATTTTTTCCATTTTTGGTTCCTAGCAGATTGAGCGTGAACTCTTAAAAACTCACTCTGGCTTTTTTTCCTATGTGAGTTTTAAACCTTTAAAAAATCAAAGAAAATCAATGCTTCATTGGATCATCACCAAACTCCAGATGTAGTATCATGGCTCTAAGGGGCACTATATAAACCCTCAATGATTAGGCTGAGACCTTCTTAGGTTCCACATGAGCCCATCTCATTCATATTTCAATGCGTTTTTATTGAAGTATCATATCGTTTGGGACCTCACGGCCTAACATTTTCTCCAATGAACTTAATACTCCACTTTCAGATTCCTGAGGTCAGTCCGAGAAAAAAAGAGCCCTCAATGACCTCTCTAGCACCTTCCTAGCCTTAGTTAGAGCCCCTTGGAGTCTTAAACACTAATTTGGGTCTTTTTTTCAATGTGAGTTTTAAACCTTTAAAAAATCATATAAAAACAATGCTTCATTGGATCATCACCAAACTCCAGATGTATTATCAGGGCTCTTAGGGGCACAATTTAAGCCCTCAATGATTAGGCTGAGACCATCTTAGGGTCCATCTCATTCGTATTTTAATGCGTTTTCATTGAAGTAAAGTATCGTTTGGGCCCTCACGGCCTAAAACTTTCTCCAATCGACTTAATCCTCTATATTCAGACTCATGAGGTCAGTCTGAGAAAAAAGAACCCTCAATGACCTCTCTAGAACCTTCCTAGCCTTAGTTAGAGCCCCTTGAACTCTTAAAAACGCATTCTGGCCTTTTTTCCAATGTGAGTTTTAAACCTTTAAAAAATCATATAAAATCAATGCTTCATTGGATCATCACCAAACTCCAGATGTAGTGTTAGGGCTTTAACGGGCACAATATAAACCCTCAATGATTAGGCTGAGACCTTCTTAGGTTCCACATGAGCCCATCTCATTTGTATTTCAATGCGTTTTCATTGAAGTATCGTATCGTTTGGGCCCTCACGGCCTGACACTTTCTCCAATCAACTCAATACTCTAGATTCAGATTCCTGAGGTCAGTCAGGGAAAAAAGAGCCCTCATTTACTTCTCTAGCACCTTACTAGCCTTAGTTAGAGGCCCTTGAACTATTTTAAACTCACTCTGGCCTTTTTTCCAATGTGAGTTTAAACCTTTAAAAAATCATATAAAATCAATGCTTCATTGGATCATCACCAAACTCCAGAGGTAGTATCAGGGCTCTTAGGGGCACAATGTAAGCCCTCAATGATTAGGCTGAGACCTTCTTAGGGTCCGCAAGAGCCCATCTCATTCGTATTTCAATGCGTTTTCATTGAAGTATCGTATCGTTTGGGCCCTCACGGTCTAAAGCTTTCTCCAATCAACTTAAACCTCTACATTCAGACTCCTGAGGTCAGTCTGAGAAAAAAGAACCCTCAATAACCTCTCTAGAACCTTCCTAGCCTTAGTTAGAGCCCCTTGAACTCTTAAAAACACACTCTGGCCTTTTTTCCAATATGAGTTTTAAACCTTTAAAAATCATATTAAAACAATGCTTCATTAGATCATCACCAAACTGCAGATGTAGTATCAGGGCTCTTAGGGGCTCAATTGAAGCCCTCAATGATAGGGCTGGGACATTCTTAGGGTCCTCAAGAGCCCATCTCATTCATATTTCAATGCGTTTTCATTGAAGTATCATATCGTTTGGGGCCCCCTTGGACTGACACTTTCTCCAATGAACTCAATAGTCCAAATTCAGATTCCTGAGGTCAGTCTGAGAAAAAAAAGACCCATCAATGACCTCTCTAGCACTTTCCTAGCCTTAGTTAGAGCCCCTTGAAGTCTTAAAATCTCACTCGTGCCTTTTTTCCAATGCGAGTTTTAAACCTTTAAAAAATCATATAAAAACAATGCTTCATTGGATCATCACCAAACTCCAGATGTATTATCAGGTCTCTAAGGGACACAATTTAAGCCCTCAATGATTAGGCTGGGACCTTCTTAGGTTCCACATGAGCCCATCTCATTCGTATTTTAATGCGTTTTCATTGAAGTAAAGTGACGTTTGGGCCCTCACGGCCTAAAACTTTCTCCAATCAACTTAATCCTCTACATTCAGACCCATGAGGTCAGTCTGAGAAAAAAGAACCCTCAATGACCTCTCTAGAACCTTCCTAGCCTTAGTTAGAGCCCCTTGAACTCTTAAAAACTCACTGGGGCCTTTTTTCCAATGTGAGATTTAAACCTTTAAAAAATTATATAAAATCAATGCTTCATTGGATCATCACCAAACTCCAGATGTAGTGTTAAGGCTTTAACGGGCACAATATAAACCCTCAATGATTAGGCTGTGACCTTCTTAGGTTCCACATGAGCCCATCTCATTCGTATTTCAATGCGTTTTCATTGAAGTATCGTATCGTTTGGGCCCTCACGGCCTGACACTTTCTTCAATCAACTTAATCCTCTGGATTTAGAATCCTGAGGTCAGTCAGAAGAAAACGAGCCCTCTGTGACCTCTCTAGCACCTTCCTAGCCTTAGTTAGAGCCGCTTGAACTCTTAAAAACTCACTCTGGCTTTTTTTCCTATGTGAGTTTTAAACCTTTTAAAAATTCAAGAAAATCAATGCTTCATTGGATCATCACCAAACTCCAGATGTAGTATCAAGGCTCTAAGGGGCACTATATAGGCCCTCAATGATCAGGCTTGGAGATTCTTAGGGTCCGAAAGAGCCCATCTCATTCATACTTCATTGCGTTTTTATTGAAGTATCATATCGTTTGGGACCTCACGGCCTAACACTTTCTCCAATGAACTCAATACTCCACTTTCAATTTCCTGAGGTCAGTCCGAGAAAAAAGAGCCCTCAATGACCTCTCTAGCACCTTCCTAGCCTTAGTTAGAGCCCCTTGAAGTCTTAAAAACTCACTGGGGCCTTTTTTCCAATGTGAGTTTTAAACCTTTAAAAAATCATATAAAAACAATGCTTCATTGGATCATCACCAAACTCCAGATGTATCATCAGGTCTCTAAGGGACACAATTTAAGCCCTCAATGATTAGGCTGGGACCTTCTTAGGTTCCACATGAGCCCTTCTCATTCGTATTTTAATGCGTTTTCATTAAAGTAAAGTATCGTTTGGGCCCTCACGGCCTAAAACTTTCTCCAATCAACTTAATCCTCTACATTCAGACTCATGAGGTCAGTCTGAGAAAAAAGAACCCTCAGTGACCTCTCTAGCACCTTCCTAGCCTTAGTTAGAGCCGCTTGAACTCTTAAAAACTCACTCTGGCTTTTTTTCCTATGTGAGTTTTAAACCTTTAAAAAATCAAAGAAAATCAATGCTTCATTGGATCATCACCAAACTCCAGATGTAGTATCATGGCTCTAAGGGGCACTATATAGGCCCTCAATGATCAGGCTTGGAGATTCTTAGGGTCCGCAAGAGCCCATCTCATTCGTATTTTAATGCGTTTTCATTGAAGTAAAGTATCGTTTGGGCACTCACGGCCTAAAACTTTCTCCAATCAACTTAAACCTCTACATTCAGACTCCTGAGGTCAGTCCGAGAAAAAAGAGCCCTCAATGACCTCTCTAGCACCTTCCTAGCCTTAGTTAGAGCCCCTTGGAGTCTTAAACACTAATTTGGGCCTTTTTTCCAATGTGAGTTTTAAACCTTTAAAATATCATATAAAAACAATGCTTCATTGGATCATCACCAAACTCCAGATGTATTATCAGGTCTCTAAGGGACACAATTTAAGCCCTCAATGATTAGGCTGGGACCTTCTTAGGTTCCACATGAGCCCATCTCATTCGTATTTTAATGCGTTTTCATTGAAGTAAAGTATCGTTTGGGCCCTCACGGCCTAAAACTTTCTCCAATCAACTTCATCCTCTACATTCAGACTCATAAGGTCAGTCTGAGAAAAAAGAACCCTCAATGACCTCTCTAGAACCTTCCTAGCCTTAGTTAGAGCCCCTTGAACTCTTAAAAACGAACTCTGGCCTTTTTTCCAATGTGAGTTTTAAACCTTTAAAAAATCATATAAAATCAATGCTTCATTGGATCATCACCAAACTCCAGATGTAGTGTTAGGGCTTTAAAGGGCACAATATAAACCCTCAATGATTAGGCTGAGACCTTCTTAGGTTCCACATGAGCCCATCTCATTCGTATTTCAATGCGTTTTCATTGAAGTATCGTATCGTTTGGGCCCTCACGGCCTGACACTTTCTTCAATCAACTTAATCCTCTGGATTTAGATTCCTGAGGTCAGTCAGACAAAAACGAGCCCTCAGTGACCTCTCTGCACCTTCCTAGCCTTAGTTAGAGCCGCTTGAACTCAATGCTTCATTGGATCATCACTAAACTCCAGATGTAATATCATGGCTCTAAGGGGCACTATATAGGCCCTCAATGATCAGGCTTCGAGATTCTTAGGGTCCGCAAGAGCCCATCTCATTCATATTTCAATGCATTTTTATTGAAGTATCATATCGTTTGGGACCTCACGGCCTAAAACTTTCTCCAATGAACTCAATACTCCACATTCAGATTCCTGAGGTCAGTCCGAGAAAAAAAGAGCCCTCAATGACCTCTCTAGCACCTTCCTAGCCTTAGTTAGAGCCCCTTGGATTCTAAAACACTAATTTGGGCCTTTTTTCCAATGTGAGTTTTAAACCTTTAAAAAATCATATAAAAACAATGCTTCATTGGATCATCACCAAACTCCAGATGTATTATCAGGTCTCCAAGGGACACAATTTAAGCCCTCAATGATTAGGCTGGGACCTTCTTAGGTTCCACATGATCCCATCTCATTCGTATTTTAATGCGTTTTCATTTAAGTATACTATCGTTTGGGCCCTCACGGCCTAAAACTTTGTCCAATCAACTTAATCCTCTACATTCAGACTCCTGAGGTCAGTCTGAGAAAAAAGAACCCTCAATGACCTCTTTAGAACCTTCCTAATCTTAGTTAGAGCCCCTTGAACTCTTAAACATGAACTCTGGCCTTTTTTTCCAATGTGAGTTTTAAACCTTTAAAAAATCATATAAAATCAATGCTTCATTGGATCATCACCAAACTCCAGAGGTAGTATCAGGGCTCTTAGGGGCACAATTTAAGCCCTCAATGATTAGGCTGAGACCATCTTAGGGTCC
>SRMA01026526.1:36519-64824 GCA_007224835.1 Danionella cerebrum | reverse complement strand
ATTAGGAATACACTTCTTTTTTTTTGTCATTTTTTAAATCACCTTCTCTGACTGTGATGTGTTACCTGCTGAGCTCCAGTCGGTCGCAGAGTTTCTCTACCTCCTCCATCATCCTCACAGTGTCTGCTTCATTCTCAGAGTAATAGCTCTGGCTCTGAGGGAAGATAATTTAGATTTTCACCAGATATAATACATGATGTAAACTGATCAAACAGGGGGACTTAATGTGACATTTCTAAGCCAAAATGGAGCCCTAGCAACCGTTTATGAAGGTCATCAGTATCTGGGTGAGAAATGATACAGGCAGGATTGACTTATTTTTATTATCCTAACCAGGGTCCCCGACATATCTATTGCTCCCACCATAGCAACTAAAGAATGTACCCTAGCAACCATTTAAGAAAACCAATGTATTTGGTCCGAGAACATACAGATTGGGCTGTTTTACATTACTCATTCTGAACAATGAATGATCACTCATGACCGCTTACACCATAGCAACCCAAAATTTATCCTAGCAACCATTTAAGAACTCTGAGAACATACAGATTTGTATCATTCATACCAACCGCAGCAACTAAAACTGTACCCTAGCTACCATTTAAGGCCTACATATCCAGTATTGAGTGCTACCTCCACAATGTGTTATCTGTACTCAAATGCCCTCCACAATCACCAGATCCCATACGATAAGATCACCTTTGGGGTGCGGTGGAACAGGAGAATCGCATCATGGTTGTGCAGCAGTCAAATCAACAAAGCAACAACTGCATGATGCCATCATGTCAATATGGACCAAACTCTCTGAAGAATGGTGCCAGTACCTTGTTGAATCCAAGTACCTAATAAAGTGGCCAGTGAGAATGTTTCCAATCGATTTCTAAAACCATCCACAGTAGGGCTAGGGAGGATCGCTCTAGGAATCTGTGTCTGTTCTGTGTTTTGGGGACGTTTGTGCTTACTTTGCATGTGTTCCTGAGCCTCTGTCGCTCTTTCTTCATCAACTTCTTCAGCACCTCCTTCTCTTTCTTGGCCTGCTGGGCCACCTTTCGAGCTTCTTCCTCCTGTTTCTCCTTCAGGATCCGCTCAGCCTCCTCCTGCTCCTGACGCACCTGCACACACACTCCAGTTTTGATTCGTACATCCATGTCTAAAATATGTCTGGCATTTTTATAAAAGAGTATCCATCTAACAGTAGGGCTGCCAACAAACGATTTTTTTGGTAATCGATTAATCTATCGATTATTTGACAGATTAATCGATTAGTCATCGATTATTTCAATGATTAATCAGTAGCCTTTGAGAGATTATTCTGCTTTTTCAACAAGTTAAAATAATGAGTTACAAATATTCTAACTAATAAACAAAATAAGAAAATCACTTCAGCTTTTGAAATAGTTGTTTTAATGAACTTTGAGCCGACTAAACAGGTCATTCTCTTAATGTTTTCTGATTCTGTTACACTCAAATTACACACAAGTGCTCTCTAAGCATTGTTTACATGTTTATAAAGAAGATAATGAATGGTTTGAGAAAGAAACGCTTTGGTGTGTGTCTTCATTTTATTTCTATTTTTGACTCTTAAAGCTATTAAAATTAACTTTCCCCATTGTGGGACAAGTTTTTTTTTCCCATAATGTGAATGGATTTATATAGCTTTTTATTTTACATCAACGATTTTTTTACTTTGTTTAATCCTTCTTTTTACGTTAAATGTTAATTATTCTAATGAAT
Source organism: Danionella cerebrum (assembly GCA_007224835.1). NCBI lineage: Eukaryota > Metazoa > Chordata > Actinopteri > Cypriniformes > Danionidae > Danionella > Danionella cerebrum. The sequence continues at coordinate 63,090 of SRMA01026526.1, read as the reverse complement.
ACACAAATAAAATATAAACATCTAAAGTTTGTTTAATGCTGTACATTCATAAATTATTACAATATTCACTGCTGTAAGCAACTTGCTTTAAGTGATTGCAAACTTTTTAAACAATATTTATAGTTGAACATTGTGTTACAAGTAAATTTGACATCTACGCGGCATATAAGCAAAATAAAAATGAAAACGTCTTCACGAGTAAATATTTTATTTCAACTCTCATTGGTTTAGTCTGTGCAGTCACGTGATTGAATGCGCGTTCACGCAGACGGGAGTAGAAAAATGGCACAACACCGGGATGCTTCCTCTTAAAGGGCTCCAACATACACGTTGTGCTCCCGTGAAAAGCAAGTTCCGCCTTGCATGTATTGCACACGACAGCATTTTTGGTTAAGTTTAGTAAAACTTTCCCACACCTTACTCGTTCAGATCCGTTTGATCTCCATCATAATTTGCGCTGAGTTTTCTTCTACTGCAGTAGCATTCGTGAGGGCTGCATCGCTCAAATCGCGACACGTGACCCTTACATTAGGTCACATGACATCAAACGACTACTCAAGAATGTAATTATTTGTCGACAATTTTTTATTGTCGACAATGTCGACAAATCGTTTGAGCCCTAACAGTGAACCTTTATATTAACATGTCATTTATATTAACATGTCATTTATATTAACATGTCATTTATATTAACATGTAACGCAGATGAAGCATATATCATTTTGCAGTAGTGTACATAGTATTACAGAAACATTTAATCTCCACCACTGACCCGTTCTTTCTCCTCCTGCTCTCGTTTTTTGGCCTCTGTTTTGGCTTTTTTTTCAGACTCTTTCCTGGCTTTCTCTTCCTCTTTAAACTTCTTTATCCTCGGGTCACAGTTGTAGGCGGTGTCTGAAAGCAGCACATACACAGACACAAAGTGCATGTAAAACTGTACATACACGATATACTCTCAGCTACCCAAAACCCAATCCCATTATTTTTGCAAACAACTCAAGCTACTCTAGGAAAACAAAAATAAGTCAGTTTAATGAACTCAGATTTAGGCACAAATGCAATCATGCAGGCTTTGGCACACATCGTATTTTCTTGCAGAAACTACACCCACTAGCTCCTTCTCTTTTCTCCATGTTCAGATGAGTTTAACAAGGGTGGGAGGTTTAATACTTTGTGAAAAGTTTGCCCTCTTATTATCTGGTTTGGGTCAAGAAATGTATTAATGACATGCTCCGATATTCCCTTAAGCTCAAGGTTTTGCTACTTTATATTTGCTGACTGAACAGGTATGGATTGCCATTTTATAGGGGAAAAAAAAAAATCAAGAATCTTGTAAGCACAGAGCCCTGTAAGCATTTCTAGCATACATGTTTCATAAAAAACAATTAACAATATTGATTTCTTTTTTAATTAATTTAATTACTACTGTTAGTTTGAGGGTTGAAATAGCAATTGATGACCATAAATGATAGGCTGTAAATGGAGGGTTTTAAAAAGGTCACAGACAAATCATATAAAAGATCTTTAATAATCAGTTAAAAAAATGCATATGCTTATAGTTATATCTTAATATTAGTTAAATTTGATTACTAATTGGTATATTTCTATAAAAATGAGGCAAATCTTATACATTATTTGAACAATCATGCAAGAGACGAATGTAAAACAGTGGCATTTACTCGACAAGATTTGACTTTGTAAGTTTCAAGCTAAATTAAATTTGCCTCTTTGGATAGAAACATGGCTAGTGTTTGTCACCCAGCAGTCTGAACCTTTGACCTCGAGTTGAAATCAGCACACCTTTTGAAGAAGAATGTCTGAGATAAAAGAAATCACAGTAAATGAGACCCGTGTTGGTTCCTACATCAAAGTGTCACTTACCAACCAGATTCCGAATGCGGTTCATCTCTTCTTTCTTCCTCTGAGCTCGAGATGCTCGGTTCTGCTTCTCAATCCATCGCCGTTCATCCCGACTGAAGCACAGGAATAGCACAAGCATTCTTTTATCGCAGGGACAACATTCTTTATAATTATAGGCAAAACGTTACTTTAAAATTTTACACATTTCCCGTTTTAGAGAAAACGGGAAACACATAAATCCACCCTGTTCTCTCCAAAGAGTTCACTATTTACATTGGTAAAGCTTGGCAGAAAAAACGGTCGTATCTGTGGTGAATGATGACATACCATTCAGCTTTCTCCTTTTCCTCCTCATCTAAATATGAAAACTCCCTCCACGAGTCAAAGTTGTACCTTCAGAAAAGAAGAAAGTTTACACGAGCCCGTTGCAGCTAAATAAAGTTAAACGACTCAAAACTAGGTTTTCGCCTCACCAGAATGAATAGAAGTTGTCCACATCCTCAAAAGAGGAGTCTGCGGCTCCTAGACTTGGGCTGTGTTTTTTAACAGACCACCTGAAGAGGGAAAAAGCAATATGTACAATGAAGTGTAATTCAAATAATTCAAATAAAGACATAAGTATAACCCAGAGTGTCAAGAATATTATTTACTTAAACAAATAAGGTGTAAATATAATCCGGGGACAGTAAAACAATTTGACAAACGCTTAAAACAAGATTAAAAGCAAAACTGAAGACTGGAAGCTTTGGATTTAAAAACCGTCTGTGAATATGTTGCTAACCTGGAATTCCTCTCAAACACCGGAGCAAACACCTCGAAGAAGTTTTCTTTCCCCTCAGCTTTCGAAGGAACCGTGTTATCAAATGTTGGATCGACGCTATCGAATGCTCTTCGCTTCAGAGGATCCGACAGAGTCTCTATTGCTGCACACACAACCAAACATGAAAACATCAACATCACACTTCTACGACTGATTATGATTAAAGTTCTTCATTATATAAGGCGTATCTGGCTCAATAAGAGCTTCCTGCTGAATTGTAGTATTTAATTTCGATTGAATAGTTAGATTTTCTTCCTAAACCAAGTCTGAGGTCTTTAGGCCAAAATAAGAAAAAAGAAAAATCCCTTGCATCTGTCATAAACCCAACTTTTACAACTTCTGAATGCAATGAAAAATCTGAATGTTGACTTCAAACGAATAAGATCAAAGATTCCTTAAATCACAGCCTCGTGATTTATTACTCATTTTATACTCAATTTGCTTTTACTCATAATTTTTGTATTATTTATTTTGACACTAATTTTATTTTTATTGATATTATTGTATCATTACTGAACAGTTTTTATTTGTACTTGCATTACATACTTAATTTTATTAAAAAATAAATTTACTTAATTTTTAAAAATAATTTAACTTTTTACAATTATAAAACTTATTCATTTCATAGTCAAACATTATATTTTAATGTCACTCATTTATTTTACAACACACTTGTATATTTAAATCTTATATTAAAAAAAGTCTAATAACAGTAGGACATTAAACTAGTATTTCAATATGTTATTAATTGTACATTATTTGCATTATTTCATTTAAACAGCTCTTTTCTTTACTCCTGTTTCACAGATGAGGGTAAATGTGCCTTTGTTTTTTTGTTTTTATTAATTAATCTATTTTCTTATTTCAATCCCATAGTCTTCACTTCAAAATCTGATTTTATTAAATTTTATGCGATTATATATATATATATATATATATATATATATATATATATATATATATATACAGTGCCTATAGAAAAGCATCATACCCTATGAAATACTTTACCTTTTGTCACACCCTGGAAAATAAAATAGATTAAGTCTTAAGTGCAGTTAAGAGCTGGATGTACACATTGCAATTCTCATCATTAAAGTAAAAATATACTTTAAATAAATTCCAGAGGATGAATCAAAATGAATCAGTGAAATGCCTGGTTTGGTAAAGTGATCAGCCCCTTAGAGTATGACATTATAAACCTGCTCAGGTGCAAGTAATCAACTTCAATATTAAACACCTGGTTAATTGCTCCATCTGACATCAGTAGTAGTGGTGTTGATTGCCTTTAGAATAAAAAGAGCAGTTTCTTAAAGAATCCACTGTTAGTAGTGCATTGTACTGCAAAGAATTCACCATGGTTGGAAAAGTGCTTTCAAAGGACCTTCAGGATAAAGTTGTCAAGAGGTACAAGTTAAGAGAAGGCTACAAAAACATTTCAAAGGCTTTAGCTATCCCTCGGAGTACTGTTCAGAGCATCATTAAGAAGTGGAAGGTCTATGGCACCACCAGCACATTGCCAAGATCAGGCCGTCCATCCAAATTAAATGACAGAGCCAGGAGGACATTGGTAAGAGAAGCTACCCGGAGGCCAAAGGCAACTTTGAAGGACTTGCAGGACTTTATGGCTGGGTCTGGTCAGTCTGTGCATGTGACAACTATCTCCCAAGCTTTACATAAAGCTGGCCTGTATGGCAGGGTGGCTCGAAAGAAGCCTTTTCTAAAAAAAGTGTCACACCCAGTCTCGCTTGCGCTATGCAAAAACTCATTTGGAAGAGTCTGATACCTTCTGGCGAAAGGTGCTATGGTCTGATGAGACCAAAATTGACCTTTTTGGACTAAACTCCAAACGTTATGTTTGGCGAAAACCAAACACCGCACATCACCCAAGACACACCATACCTACTGTAAAGCATGGTGGTGGCAACATTATGTTGTGGGGATGTTTCTCTTCAGCTGGAACTGGGCGATTGGTCAGGATTGAAGGGAAAATGGATGCTGCCAAGTACATCAAAATTCTTGAGGAAAACCTGCGTCCATCTGCTAGACAACTGAGGATGGGCAGGTCATTTACCTTCCAACACGACAATGACCCTAAGCATACTGCCAAAACAACAGCAAAATGGCTCCAAGATAAGAAGGTGAATGTTCTTGAGTGGCCAAGTCAGAGCCCTGACCTTAACCCAATTGAAAATTTGTGGATGGATTTGAAGAGAGCAGTCCATCGCCGCTCCGCAAAGAATTTGACTGAACTTGAGCAATTCTGTAGGGAAGAATGGGCAAATATTCCCCAGTCACGGTGTGCAAAGCTTGTACAGACATATTCAAACAGACTTTTGGCTGTAATTAAAGCAAAAGGTGGCTCAACTAAATATTAAGTCAAGGGGCTGATGACTTTTCCAACCCTGTTATTATAGTTTTTTGTTTAATATTCAGTTGAAGAACTGTTCTCTTTCATATGTTTGATTGTAAGACCAAATTTGTAAATAAAGCTGGAAAAGTTATTTGGAATGGGGTTTAATTTCAGGCTGTATGAGAAATAATGTAACGATTTCAAAGGGGTATGATGATTTTCTATAGGCACTGTATCTAAGGGTGGCCTCCCTTTAATTAGACACCAGGGCCTACAGCCTTAAACCATTCACAGGGGTGTCATTGCTGAACTAAAGCAGATCACTGCAAAAATAACTTATTAATAAATCCAGGCTGTGCAAATGTTTTATAGTTATGAATGTATAAAAGAGTTCTCACAACAAATCATAAACCTATAAACAGAGTAAAAAGAAAACAATTTTACTCTTGGAATCAACCAAACTTCACAGGCAAGATAAGCAACCCACAATTACCCAATCAGATCACAGGATACCACAAATAAGTGTCTGGGGTGAGGTCTCACAGGGGCATCATCACAGTTTGCCTTTGTGTTTATTGTACATGTGTTTATTATTGTATAAATAAAGTATACATGGTAAAGCTTGGCTGGTTAGAAGTGCAAATTCAATTACTTATGTAGAAACTCTAAATCAGTATCAACATATTTCACAGTAAAGAGAGAATAAATTCAATTAACTTTAATGAGCACATGCAAAAGCAAAATGCATTTAAGTGTTAAATCTATTTTTACCCCAGACTGATCAGAAAATCATATACTTTTGTCAAAACCTCATATGCATGAGAAGATTACAGATGAGATGATAGAAAAACAGATGCGACTCCAATCAGGTAATGACCATCATGATGATTTGTGCTGCATAGCATGTGTCATACATGAATCATGCTACATATGGTTGCGTGATGGTAAACTAAGTGCTGTGGTGATGTTTTTTTTTTCGTATTTGTTACCGTTCATGTATTGTTCAAATTCACACACTACTACATTACAAATATCACTACTTACACATTTGCATATCAACACTGTCTGTGAAGTAATTAAAGAAAACTTTTTCGTATTGATTTTTTTCACATTTCTTATTCTTTTTTTTTAATTACTGCAGTTTTGTTTATGAAGCTGTGCCACATGATTTTTCTTCCTCTGTTTTGTTTCGCCCTTTTATTAAAAATAATGAGGAGGACTACATCTGTTTTTACATCCGATTACAAGAGTGAATCAAAGTGCCTGGAATGACCTTCTGTGTCTGAATCAAGGGAGGCAAATCAAAGCCATGCTAATACACAATACAGTAGAGCAGATTAAAACACTCCGGCTTCTATGCTGGTGTATGATTAGATGCCATTTAATATATTTAAAGATCCAACAAAAGATCTGAAACAGAGCCGCGCAAATTACATTTCTGAAACATTTGTTAAACCAAAATGTATATAAAAATGTAACAGTACATGTAGTTCTTTTAGTTCTGCACTGAAGAATAATGTAAATTGGGTTTGAGTCTAATATTTTATTCAGCATTGTGTAATGGTTAACATTCCATTTACCATTATTTTTGTGCTTTTTTTTGCTCACTTTTATCTCAACGTTACTCATAAAACTTCCTAAATACATACTACAAAAAAAATCAAAGCAACTTTTGAAATTGTATTAATTACAAATATCACAAATTCTACTATTTCATTAAATATTATAAATAAATTCTCAGTTCTTTTGTAAATAAAAATAAATGATCAAAATTAATGAAATATAAAATAGCATGAAATACATTTAATTAAGAATATTTATTCTAGCTAGATTTATATTACAGTTAAAGTACAATGCATTAAAGGAGGACATTTTCTTTACCCGTATATTTTTGTTGGGTTCATAGGGGCACTTCAGGTGAAAGGTGTTGTTACACACTCGCCAGTTCATCACAGAAAAGTGAAACTTATATTTTACATTAGTTCACTATATGCAAAGTTAAATTTAAGTTCTTTTAATTTGTTTCTATTGCATTAATTATGAATTAAAGATTAAAAAGCAGTATTTCACAAAATGTTTTTTATCCCATTTGAACAAAGAGGCCTTCATGGAAGTGTGTTAATGTACAGCATTAAGTCCTCAGTTCTTTGTTGGACTACTTCTACACTACTTCCTGCATCTAGGAAGTGCGGTATGGTGCCGATCAGGCTGTGACATGGTTAAGGAGCCATGGTTGACATTGTCCTTCGGCTCATTCACTTTTTGGGGAATCTGTTCCTTGTATTTCTCTTGATAAAAGCTCATAGATTTTCCATAGGGTTTATGTCAGGTGAGATGTCTGAACAATCAAATACTGTTACTCCATGGCTGTTAAAGCAGGAACTAAAAGCTTTGGCTTTGTGTGTAGTCACCAAATCTTTCTAGAAGATAAATTGGCAACTTCAAAATGGTCCTCAGTGGTAGGAAGTGCCTTAAAATGTCCTGTGAGACATGGGTCTTCCTCCAGACTCTGGGACTTTCTGACTCCTTTTTTGGTATTTTCTCCTTTTATGGTTCGTAGCTAGCTACAACAAGATATTTTTTTTTCCTAATTTGTGTTACACATCTGTTGTTTTGTTTTAATTAATTTTAGCTTTCCTGCGTTTTATACTTAGTGAGGTTTTCCCTATCATGGATATTTATATTTTCCTTTTGTTTAAAAAATGACCTCCTGAACAGTGCAATTGTCACATTTACTTTGACACATCTTAGCTGTCGTTTTCATGAAAAGGACCACAGACTGATACAGGCCACAATCTTCAGGGAATATCATTTTCCACTGCACATTCCCAGTACTTCACCAATACAGATATTCTAGGGTTTCAGAACAAACTACATTATACTTTTTGCTCCTTTGGTTTCTCAGTAGATTTAAAGCTGAAGGTTTATTGGAAGATCCTATAAGAGAATACCAGACAAAGTCTCTGTTGGTGTACATCAGGGGTGCTCACACTTTTTCAGCTTGGGAGCTACTTTTAAAATGACCAAGTAAAGTGATCTACCCGCTACAAAAATGTAAAACATCAATCAACAAACAATTTTGAATTTTGAGTCTCACATTTAAAAGTTTCACGTTTCATGTTTATGCCAATAACTTTTGACCCATAAGTTGTATAAGTGTACGACTTAACTATACAACGTCCTTTTTTGCCATTAACAATTTTCGACCGTTTATAATTATACAAAAATTTCTCCTAGATCATTTCACAAACTTTGAACTGGACAATCTACAAACTAAAAGTTGTTTGTTTGTAAAATTTTGATTCGTCAAAATCTTTTCAATCATTGAATGATCATTTTGTTGAACGTGCCACAATGACTCTAATGATAAAACTTTGCAACGCTTTAGCCTATTTACTGCAAACAACTATGTTGTAACAACTATGATCTGAGGTTGCACTCAGTGTTTCGGTGCTCTGCTCTCTAGTGGTCTGGAGATGTAAAAAAAATTGGCATTTCAGCCATTATTTCTCAAGCCGTTTGTCACAAAATCATAGAATTTGGTCTCATGCATTTGGAGGATCAAGCCGAGCTGAACCAATTTTACACATTTTGGCACAGTTGATTGAACTTCCTGTTTCATATTGAATTAGAAAAGCCTGCTTTTTTTTAAACTCCTCCAAGACTATTTGTCTGAATATCACCAAAATTTAATCGGAACATCCTTAGACCTTGTTAGCAGAAAGGTGAGTCCCATTATGGTTACGGTAATGGAAAAAGTTTTCAATGGCATTGTCTAGTTTGGCTAGAATCGCATCTACCGGTATATGTCTTTGTTTTTATGTTCGATACTGTTTTTGTTCGCTTTTCTGTCTTCTGGTAGCTTTGACCCAAATCATTGCTTGCAGTTGTATTTACCTTGATATTTAAAATTGTATATGAAATAAAAACAGGAAAGCTCCATTTGTAGTGTGTTTTTATTTTGTAGTAATATTTAGATGCAATAATGGTTTGGTTAGTTAAAAGAAAAGCAGGAATAATGAGGACAATATGTTTTCCATCCAACAATAAGTCTGCAGTATGTTTACATCAAAGAGTCTCAAATGATTTTTAAATGTGACTCAACTAAGGGAGGGAAATCAAAGCCATGCTAATACACAATACAGTGGAGCAGATTAAAACAGTAGTTTAGAAAGTTTGTAATGGAGCGTAAAGCAGCAAGCTGAGATGTGAAATAGTGCTTAGCAGCACATAAACAACATCAGAGGAAACAAAACCACCAGAAACTGTTTGTTACCTTTGAGTCGTCTCTCATTACCGTCAGATTCGACATGTGGAGATCTGTATTTGTGTTTGACATAGTCAAAGAAAACTTCATTATGCACCAAAGCCAGATTCCTGGCTTGTGAAGTTCAAAATCGTGCATTTCAAACCTTTCCTGTTGTTTGTTCTGTTGTGCCTCTTCCAAAATGAATCTCTTGGTCTTGATCTAAATGAATATTAATTATCAGAACCGGCTGGAGCTGCTGCTGGTCTTGGTCTGTTTCATCTTTTAATGTAGGGCTTTTTGCTTTCCAAACCCACGGAGATGAAGTAGCATTGCTTGCACAAACAATGATTAATATCTGACGTCAAAGCTTCTAAGATTTCATCAATAAACTGTGATTGAGATTAGTCCTGAGAGGCAGAAAGCATGATGCATTCAAAATGGAGTTTCTTGCATCTGAACAAGGAGCCAGAGTAATAGTTCATTTTAATATGCTGTCACATTAATGTCCAGTGGATATTTAGGGAAATAAAATGACGGATTGAGATTAGGTACTTAATATTCATATCCTGACACTTCCAAAAAGATGTCATGGAAAAGATGACAGATGGCCAGTACAGCTCGCGGGTGGTTTTTCTGCCAACTAATTGGTGCTTTTTGGATTGTGGGATGCCAAGAAATGATCCTTAAATGCATTTTGAGCTTTCTAATCTCAAGGGAATGACTCACATCAACGCAATACACGCATCCTTCAGTCAAGTACAAGTGCTCATTTGACTCTGATGAAAGTTGCAGTCCTGCCTTTAAACTTTGTTACTTGTACATTAGTTTGTGTAACTTTATATGTTAGTTGAGTAACTGAGTTATTGTACTTTGGGAAAGGTATAACGTTGCATTTCACATAAAAACATTGTCCATTTTAAATATGCACCGTAATTTCATGGGTCATTTCTTTACTGTTGCTAGTTAGTATATTAGCATGACACCGTTTGCAAATCAAAGTTTTCAGCTCATTGTCAGATTTTGCAAAACTGAACCAAGTCCACACAACAGTTATTGCACCTCTTTAAATGATCTTTTTTTGAGCCCTCCTTGTTTGTTTGTTTCTTCTTTTCAATGTTCTTACAACCACCAAAGGGCATCCTACAGTCTTGAATTCTACAGTTTGACCAGTCTCAGCCTCACGCGTGCTGCACGGGTTTAGGCAAAGCCCTATTATATACATTTTGACCCATACAAGGAATAAATAATTTATTTTTCGGTACACATTTCATTCCACGGTAAATATATCTAATGTCATACCGCCCAGCCCTACCATCATCCAAAAATAAACAGATTGTAAATTTCCCTAAGACATCATAAGCCATGTTTCCATCAAAGACGCAAATTAAATGTATGTGCGACACTGGAATATCGCATAAGATATTTGCAAGTAAAGCACAGTTTCCATCTGAATCCAAGAGTACAAAATCGTTGATAAACTGGAGCTAAATATTGAAAGAAAAATGGAAGTTGCTGTGTAAGGAGCAGACCTTTTTTAATATATATAATAACATACTTGCATCGTAGAACACACAGACGAAACGTAATATGCTCAGTTATGTCATCTTGCTTTTGGAGGCAGGGGACTGCTCTTTGGTAACGCAGCCGGTCAAGACAGTTCTGGGAGGTGATGATCCCGAACCACTTTCATAGAATGACCAAAGATTACAAATGTGCAATGTTTTTTTTTTTGTCTATTACTGCCACCCCATTGTGCCCCAGATCATACAGAATTGTGTTGGGATTTATTCAGTAAATGCCTTTCCATCATAATGTATGCTCATTTTTTCTTATCGGATAAAAAGTTTATCCTACTCAGTTGTGTGCATATTTTTTTAAGCACATTTTTACAATTGTTAATCTGATGATCCAGGAATGATTTCTCAATGCTGAGACTCAGCCCTAACTCCTACACCTCTATGCAGCCCAGCTTTTTTTGAACATTAATATTCATTAAAGCAAATGTTCACAGCACCTGTTTTTCATTTAGAGCTTTCTGAGTATCATGTGCACACTAGAACAGAAGCAAAGGAAATGCGCACATATTTATTTTTGGGTATATTGAGGTCACTGTAATATGCTATAACTTTATAATATGCATTATTATTTTAAATGTTAGGTATAATAAAAATAAAAGAAAAGTAACACAACCATACCATTATTGTTGTGGGAAATACTGAACATGGGGGAATCCTAATTCTTGCAAGAACTTTGATACTTCCAGTGTTTTTGTTGGAGGGGAAAACATAAATCACTTGTGTCTGCGACAGAGGTTAATCTTGAGGAGGACCCTGATTATGAGGCATCCTCCCCAGATGAGAATGAGACACCTAGTGTTAAACCTCCTCTTGTCTCTCAACCACCAGCAGACAAAATAGCTTAAAAAATGTGAACATTATTATAGACGTGCTTCTCACTTGAACAACAGGGTAGACTTAGTGCTGCTAATGTCATCAAAATTGTTTTGGCCACCAGATATGCGGTCAAGCATGTTCAAGAAATAAAATGAGCTTTTCAGCTTTTCATTACACCCTTGAGTGAAAATGATATACTCTAAATGACAAACGTAGAGGGGAGAAGTGTTTATTGGGACAGCTGGAGAAATTTTGGTGTTACTGATTTATGGCCTACAGTGGGCTGCTCATTTTGGCAGCAATACAAGTCCAAAGTAGAAGCAACAGCAAGCCTTTGGAATGTTGGCATTAGAAGTTCAATATTTCCAGCCACTATGTCTCTGAAGACATGCCATGTTTTCTCCCATGTCAAGCTCTTTGATGACATAGAAACAAGGCTTGGGAGACCTATTATGTATTGAACCCATACATAAATACATTGCAGTCTTTGCTAAAGAAATTTTTATTATTTTCATGTTAAAAAATAACAGAAATGTATACCCAAAAAAGAATAAAACAGTAGAATTATTTATACTTTTCCAATTTGTCCATCTTAAGCCCAGTTTATACTTCTATGTGTATAGCCTGTCTGCAATATCACTTTGTGAACGGCAGCAAACGGTGTTTCACTCTGTAGACTTCTGCATTATTTACTTGTTCACTTGTGTTTTGATTCCCTGTCATAGATATTGTAAATGATCTTACCACCCAACAATCTTTGTACTCAGCAGAAGTAATGTCTTTTTTGTTTGTAGGTTTTTCCCCCTAGTTTGAAATTTTTTGTTTTATCTGTGTATGAAATTTCTTGGAAGGAGCAGCCAGCTGCCATTGTGTAACCACTAAACATCGCTTTAAAAGCAAGAAATGTTTAATAGATAGAGAATTTAAAAATTGTGAATTGTGCTTGTACTTTTTCAATCATATTTGGTGTTAATTAATTTTCAAATGGTGTCAAACACTGATTACATTTTGGAGAAGCTAACAACAATGGTGTTTATAGATTATACTGGTTTCCTTTTGATTATGATTAATTGATTTTATGAAATTGTTGTCATAAATGAGTTACTGTGGATAATGCATGTAAATAAAACAATTCTGATTCTGTCTCTTTGTCTCTACATATTATAATGTGGTTCCCCCCTTTACTTCTACCCAACATTCTTAGAATATTTTTATAAAGCACTTTGTGAGAACCCACCATATCCAGCAATAATTCACGTAATACATGGGTCTCAGTTTCTTTAATGAGTGGCAAAAACAAAATTCATGACATATTATCTGTGATACATTTACATTTATTTACATTTACATTTATGTATTCAGCAGACGCTTTTATCCAAAGCGACTTACATTGGGATAAAATTGTGATAGACCTGTATTACATTTACGGAGTCTACACACACAAGCATAGCTAATATGCACAGTTTTTATGTCTTTAATTGGTAGAAGATTAAAGCTTAAACAATTCCCACTATGACCCATATTATACATCTTTTCCTTCTATATGTTTCAGGAAAATTCATGCCCATGGGTAAGATTGAAATGACTCATTATCCAATTTTAACCCGTTAGGTCTTTTTGTTACTCTGAGTCAGCTATACATCATTAACAGTAATGGGTTCCACAGGGTGCAAATCGAATCATAATTGAAAAAAAAAAGATCTGTCTTGCCAAAATTAAATGCAAATATTCTAAAGGTACATATCAATGTGCAGATCTGCATGTAAAGTATAATTTCTAGCAGAGAATAAACAATAATCTGCAGTTCTGGACAAAAACTTTAACATGTGTATGAGTCCTTGTGGAATACAATCAAACCTGTTTACCATCTGTTTTCCAGCTTGAGCTCTCAAGCCAAAGCAACCCCTGGCACCTCGCTCAGGTCACTTCATGACTACTTCTCTCCCACACTTGCTTCAGTAAAACAGATACTGTGTACTGCTTCCTTCAATTAAATCGTATGGTTCTACTATAGCTTATACCAGCAAAACAGGGCTCCACGCCATATGGCCAGATTCACTCACCAGCAACAAAATGCCACTCCAGTGACCAATTTACAACATAAATGTAATGCAAGCCCTGGGAAAAAAAATTACAAACACCCACTAAATGGGTACACGTATTATCCATTACAGCACTATCCAGAAAAGTTCCTCAAGGCGTGAAAGATCAAGAAGCTCCAGGATTGGCCATCCCAGTCACTTGACTTGAACATCATCGAGTGTGTCTGGGGTAGGATGAAGCATGGAAAACAAAAACTAAGAACATTGACGAACTTTGGGAGGTATTCAACACTGTTTATTTTGCTATAGAGCGTTCATGTGACAAAAGAACAGGAAAATAACTGATGTCAGTTGAAATTGTATCAGACTGCACTTAATAAAAGTATCTAAATAATTGTATTGTCTTCTAGAATTATATCTTTGTCTTATTTCTAGTGTGATTCACGTTTACCTAGTTATTACCAGGTGTTTCTACAAAATAGACCTGAATTTTTCTTTATTTATCACTTGTATTTTTCTGTTTTAATCTGATAGAAAGACCAAGCAGAGGTCTAAAGTCACTGCATCCGGTTATTTAGAAAACTGTTATTTTTCTGTGCAGTAGCGCTGTCTGTCCACACATAACCGCAGCACCTTTTTCATGTAATCATCCATTTTTGAAAAAGCTGGCCAAGGTGAAATGTATTTGAAACGCTCTGCAGCCAGGGGCCTTGTGGACAGTAAACCAAAGTTTTTTGTGTTTCGGGGTTTGTCGTTGTCATCACGTTCTGTCACTGCTGCGTTTACAACGGCAATTTCAGCTTAAGCGAGTTTATTCCGCTATTGTTACTTACAGCATGTACAGGACTACATGTGCATGTGTACTTTTTAATCAAAAAGTACACATGCCAAACTGAGGTGCTTGTGTTTTTCCACAGATAGTGTTGAATAAATATTTAAAAAAAGCCATGAATCAACTGCCACCTGTTGGTTTAGTACAGTTATTACGGTCCTTCAGGGTAAGTGGCTACATGTGGACATTGCCACAGATAAACTTAGATAAAACTGACTAGCAAATTCCTTTACAGTGGGAGCACTTTGAGTGTATAACAATCCATCATCAAGGATTGTTGACTTGGTTAATTCTATTGGTTAATATACAGATTATTATATTGCCAAATAAACATTGTTTATTTTGTTAATTCTCACAAATCTAGCCACAGGGGTTTCAAGCCAGTGACTTCTGTGCCAGTCCGAAGTCCAGATCAATAGAGAGGGTTGTGTCAGGAAGGGCATCCGGTGTAAAACATGGCTAAAACCGAATATGCGAGTCATCAAATCGATTTCCACACCGGATCGGTCGAGCCCCGGGTTAAAAACAACGCAACCGATGCTGTTGACTTACAGGGTGCCGGTAAAAATTGGACTACTGTTGGTCGAAGAAGGAGAGGAGGGAGAAGGATTCGTAGACAGAGAGAGAAGAGGAAAGGCAGGAGTATAGATCTGACTCTTAACGTTGGTACAATGACAGGGAAGGGTAGGGCGCTGGCGGACATGATGGAGAGAAGGAAGGGTAGATATTCTGTGTGTGCAGGAGACCAGGTGGAAGGGTAGCAAAGTGCGTAGTATTGGCGGGGGATACAAACGGTTTTACTACGGTCTGGATAGGAAAAGAAATTGGGTAGAAGTGGCCCTGAAGGAGGAGTTTGTGAGGAAGGTTTTAGAGGTGAAAAGAGTGTCAGACAGAGTGATCAGTTTGAAGTTAGAAATTGAAGGGGTGATGTTGAATGTAGTGAATGGGTACACGACTGTAACTGCTAATCTTTACCTAAGATTAATGCCGAACTGTCTGGAAGGACTTAGGGCTTAGGGTTTCTCAAAGTCTAGGCTTTCGACATACATCTACGGCAGGGGTGCTCACACTTTTTAGCTTGCGAGCTACTTTTAAAATGACAGTCAAAGTGATCTACAAAAATGTAAAACGTCAATCAACAAACAATTATTTTCAACTTTATTGAGAATTGACAAAAAACACACATAATAATTAATTATTTACATTTTTTGTAATAACCAGAGTTTAATTTGATGACTTGCACTGAATTGAATCATTAGAACAGTTGTGTGTGACCTGAATTTGGTTGTAATAGAGCAATTTAGAATGAAGTTATGAAGCATATTCTGGGTAAAACATATTTTGGATCTAGTAATTTGCAGACGGTCCCTAAACGATTCCATGTCAGCAGGTTGCTCATAGACGGTAATGTGTTTCTGCGAATGCCGAGGGAAACTTGTTTTGATAAAAAACTTTTGTAGTTTGTCCGCTACATAACACAGATTAAAAATAGGTATTATTTGTTTACTAAGAACATTCTGGTCTCGAGCTATTGAGCAGAGAAAACCGAATCCGTGAATCTGCAGCTAACTTTACTGAACTGTGATGGGATGGATGATTTTTCAATTTCACGCCATAGACCGTAGACCAGGAGTGCTCATTACGTCGATCGCGATCGACGTAATGAGCACCCCTGGTCTACGGCATCGACTGAATGGGGACGTCTAGGTTACTTGCACAACCTCCATTTTTCTGAAGGAGGTAACGTAGACTTATCGTATTCCCATGCCCTTCAAGTCTCTGGTCTGAGGTGCCGAGAGGTAAGTGGGTTCGGCTCCTTGGAAAAAGTAGAATGAGCGTAAGCTGCACTTGCTTTTATGCCTGGTTGATTGCTAATCACCTATGCTAGCAAATTAATTTGCTTGTTACAAAATCGGTCCGTCCTCCCAAGGTCAGAGGTTATCCCATAGTCGAGGCTTCTGACATACATCCTTCAGGGAAGGGAATGCGGGTTATGCAAGTAACCTAGACGATGTGCCATGAATAATTAAGCGTCAATTTGTTTTATTATTTCAGAGTTTTGCTTTTTTGCCATCTTTTGATTTTTTGCCATTTTACTTGAATGCTTAAAAAAAATATTTCACGTTTCATGGAGAAATCAGCAAACATTCACATCTGGGTCACCACTGAACACAGTCACAACTTAACTTTTCATTTACCTGTTTCCTGATGTGAGCCTCTGTTAAGGCTTTATTTAGCTGAGAAACCATCATTATTATCCATCACATGCCTTTCTTTCTCAAAGCATCTTTGTCTCGTAACGGGCACTTCCAGATTAGATCAGCCAATAAAACAGAAGCTCAATGCCATCCTTCGCTCTGATTAGTCTTGGTGTAATAAAGTAATTTCACATCAACGTTGACCGCTAGAGAGTAACATTTCATGCACGTCATGAATATGCAAATCCATAACCAATAGGTGAGTAACTGGGGAGTAGTTATGAAGTTTTCTGAATGAAAATCTCAGTTCATTTCCAGAATAAGCCTGGGCTAGAAAATGAAGAGAAGGAATGTGATTTTATTTAAAAATAGAGAATTTTGAGTAAATGACCCATACAATTAGACCAATGTGAACAACATATTATTAAAAAAAAAAAAAAAAACAATGTCATGACCCCTTTAATTTAGTCTGTCCTTAAGTCAGTAATTTTCACTTGAATACATCTCCAAAATGGTCACAGTGCATAGTGCAACAAGCTGGCCACAGAGAGGCGATGGTACCAAAGTTGCTCAAACCCTTTGATCACTGCTTGCAGCTTTAGTATTACTATTGCATTTGATGAAAAAAAGACAAAAATCTATTTCTCAGATAATCAGGATGTTCTTTAGAGCTCTCAAAGCTGTAACATGTGCATCAGAAACAGACACGCTTTTAGAAAAGCTGGAGTAGAGAACTCCTTTCATTTTAAATTTCCAATCAAATTGCAAATCATGCAGTACATTAAGGACTCCGAGCTCTTTAAAGTTGCTGAATCTCTCCTGTTAAACTTGATCATCAGCATCTATTTATTTAAGAGTGTCCGGGAAATTGCCTTTGACAGCTTAAATTGGAAAAACAGGGAGTTGATGAAGAGATGTGTGTATCAGCACTATCAGGAGAATGCAACACTAACTCAAGCTTCTTGATTAAATGCTAGAAAGAAAAGCTAAAGGCCTGAACAACAGCATCACATACCTCTAATTTGAACCATCCTTTATCTAAATAAAGAAGTTAGGCCATGTATCATAGCTTAGTTTTGCCTTCATAATGAAGGCCGAGATCAAGCTTGGTGGCACAAACAAACACCGCTGCTCCTGGCGTCTATTAAACAGCATTGAGGGCATTCAAAATGCAACGGTCCAACATTCAAGGACATATAGTTGGACTTCAGAAACATAACCCTGAACAAGTGACTTTGAGAATGGTTTCTTCTGCTGTTTGTTAAACACAGCATTTTTTTTACATATGGACTCACAGGCCACTTTATTAGGTACACCTTACTTGTACCAGGTTGGAGGCCAGTTTTCCTTCAGAACTGCCTCAATTCGTAATTATGCATGCTTTATGACATAATGTGTTATACTGCTAGAAGTAGCCATCAGAGGATGGGTACATTATGGTCATAAAGGGGTGAATTTGGTCAGCACCAATACTCTGGTGGGCTGTGCCATCGACACAATGCTCAAATGGTACTAATGGGCCCAAAAATGATGCCAAGAAAATAATCCACACACCATTACACCACCACCAGTCTGACTACTGATACAAGGCAGGATGGATGTTTTTAAGTTGCTGATGCCAAAGTCTGAGCCGGCAATCCGAATGGTGGAGCAAAAATATCTGCTCACTGGATATTGTCTATTTTTCTAACCATTCTCTGTAAGCCCATAAGATCATTGTGCATGAAACTCACAGTAGATCAGAAGTTTCTTTTTAGATCAACCCATTTGGCACCAACAACCATGTCCCGTTTAAAGTCACTTAAAGCACCTTTCTTCCCCGTTCTGATCCTTGGTTTGAGAGTTCTGACTGTATCAACATGCCCATATGAATTATGTTGTTGCCTGTGATTGGCTGATTAGAACTTTGAGATAATGAAACAGTTGGACAGGTGTACCTAATAAAATGTTCAGGCATGGTGGTAGGAAGAAAAGTATTCAAATCGCATTCAAATTTACACCATTTGATATATTGCATTTGCTAAAATCTATTTTTTCTTAATAATATACTCCAATGAATGTGAGTGGTGTGCAGTGGGAGCTGTGCAAGATGGAGAGTGTGTTGATTTTTGCATGGAGCTAGGAGCAGATTTTTAAAAAGTCAGAGCATTGTGTCCAGCGTTCCAAAACTGGTCCAAGCTCGCTTCACCAGACATGTTTGATTTACACAGAGCACCCAATAATTACAGAAAACACAGACCAAAGATGTACGTTTTCATATGTGGATTTAAGCTTCTCTGCCATTCCTCCTTACAGATCGTCTCTTGTTCTGGATGGTGAACGTTGGTGGACAGCCATTTTAAGGTCTCTCCAGAGATGCTAAATTGGGTTGGAGTTCTTGCTTAGTTGTCCTGTCCCAAAAAAACCAACCCCACAGCATGATGCTGCCACCATCATGATTTACTGTACTGGACAGGTGATGAGCAAACTGTTCTATGTTGGTCTTATCAAATCAGAGATTTCTCACCATATTGGGGTCCTCCCTGTGGGCTTTTGTGTGTCGTACATTAATAGCAATAGTTTTGTTAAAAATGCAGGGTGAATGTCTAACAATATCACAATTAAGATGACTTAATTATTCTTACTTAATATAATCTCTTACAAAGATTTACAGCTGCTGGCTACTTTTTAAGCCATCTTGTCTTAGTCTCTAGGAAAATCTGTGAATTTTCTTTTTTCTTTTGTGATGCTATCCAGTGATAACCAAGCTTGGGTGGAAGTGCTTCTTCTGCTTATTTGGGGAGGAGTCTATGCAGCGATGCTTCCCGGACACCTCCTCCAGTTCATCTGGGTGGACACTAAGGCATTTCCAGGCTAGCCGGAAAACAGAGTCTCTCAAGCATGTCCTAGGTCTTTCCCGGTGTCTCTTCCCAGAGGGACATGCCCGGAACATTTCCCCAAGGAAGCGTCAGGGATCCATCTAAAATAAATTCCCAAGCCACTTCAGCTGGCTTCTCTACAGCAGCCTGAATCCGGGACTTCATGCTTTTGGTCATCGAAAGTAGATTGACTGGTAAATAGAAAACTTGTAGCCAAGTTCTTTCTTCACCATGATGGATCTGTACTTCGACCAATTTACTATAAAAGCTGCACCAATCTCTTGCTCCAAGAACTCAAGATACTTGAACTCCTCCACTTGGGGCAAGATCACCTCACCAATTTGAGGAGAGCATTCAACCTTTTTGCGACTAAGAGCCTGTCCTAAATAGAACACTACATCTAGAGTGCGCTTAGCCACTTCAAAATGACAGATAGGACACTCTATGGACTCAAGCCCTTCGCAGGCACTCGCAAATTGAGTGCGCAAGTATGCAAATCTGCCATTTAGGATAGGCCCTAAGAAAAATGGCCTTGGATTTGGCGGTGCTGATTCTCAACCCAGCCGTTTCTCATTGGGATTCAAAACTTTTCTGATAAAGCCAGGAAAACCATCATATGCAAAAAGCAGAGATGGAATCAAGTGACCCCCAAATCAGACACCCTCCTGTCCATAAAAATTATGAACCAAACCGTTGACAAAACCCCCCACAGGGTGCCATGAGGCCGGTCAAAACCCATGTACACAAGATAGGATTAATATGTGTATACTTTGATATTATTTGAATAAAAAAAGTAAATAAAAAAAAGTATACAAAATGTGAATCCATTTTGATTGACTTTGCTACATATCATTATGTGTTGTGCAATATTATTATCATTTGCATTTCATTGTTCGAGAACCTGTGGATCAGCTCAATTACTAATTGCTGAGAACTAAATTACACCCCATTGCATTTGTACAGTGGTATAATGATTATAATAATAAGAAGAAAGAGAAAATAATAAAAATAAAACACGTTGTCCCTAGCAGTGCTGAGTAATTTAACCTTTGCCAAAACCGTTCTGACCCGTGACTGATTGCTCTGAGATTATCCCCAGATCAACAGAAAACAATTCATTAACTTCCCATAATACCCTTAATTGGACATTTTCACAACCTAAGTGGAAGAGGAATAAAAAAAGCGCATAGAAATAGATTCATTACTGTGCAGGCTCTTTCGTTATAATTTGATGATATCAATTAAGTCTGCAGATGATGAACCAGCTCGGAAGACTCAGGAGCCGACTGGCATCCAAACTGAAGAAATGAACTCATTTCTGATTCCTAACAGACAGCTTTTAATTATAATTACCATCTCTAAATAAGAAAATCATCACTTATCCAGTTTTAGTGGATCAGTGTCCTCCAGTGCAGGCCATATTAAGTTCACTCAGACTGTACCTGCATCTCTTGATATCATATTTGATTGGTTTGTGCTTGTTTAAGTGAAGTGTGTATTAATTAACATGGATTGTTTGATGCGAATCAACGGCAGCTGTGTTGAAACTGCTTGTAAAGTGACTCATTATAAATCTACTTCTTAATTAAAGAGTTTGGCATTTAAATCAGGTATTTTGATTCCTACTCCTCAAACTGTGTAGCTGCTGCAGAAATCCCTCATTAACTTGCTCATGTAACACACTTCAACACTCAAGGGGATCATCTCACAAATCCAACACTGTTGAAAGAAAAAAATGACACTGTCTTGAGTAAAAAAAGTTATATCATGATATATTTGAACATTTTGATGTAAATTATTATGATGACAAATTAGTATAGGGATCCTAAACTCAACAATACCTAGTAGTAACCTACAGATGAACTTGCTAATTCCTTCATAAAACATATGAGCAAATGGAAATTGTAATGTATAAATAAAAATGTATAACTACATAAGACAACATGCACAATATACAACATGTCATCTAACAACTTTAGCATACCGTATTTTGTTGGAGTAAATTTACATGTATTTTATTTGCTCGCTTAGCACATGATTAGCAGCTGTGAGCAACACTCACAATTACTAGAATATTTTAGTTTGTCTCAGTCTCATTTTTGAAATGCGTTTTGTAGATTTTCTGTACAAAACAAATAACAGACCAGATATAAATACATATTGCTAGACAAAATGCTCTAAAAAAAAAAACCAAAGCAGTCTACAGCATATTTTAACAAATCTAAATTTGATTAAATTGTTTGTGATGTATTTAATGCAAATGAAGTAAAATTGGATTGTTGGTTTTGATATATGTATCATTAAAATGAAAAGGGAACCTGTGTCAAATTATGATATCCTGTATGCTTTTTTTCCTCAGTCAGCTTCTCTGCAGCGTAACAATCTAGAGTCAGCTTCTATACAGTTACAATCCAGTCATCTTATTTCCAGTCACAAGCCAGAGTCAGCTTTTCTCCAGAATTATAATACAGAGTCAGCTTTTCTCCAGTTACAATACAGAGTCAGCTTTTCTTTCAGAGTTCAAATCCAGAATCAGCTTCTCTCCAAAGTTACAATTCAGAGTCAGCTTTTTTCAGAGTTATCCAGAATCAGCTTCTCTTCAGAGTTGCAATCCAGAGTCATCTTATTTCCAGAGTTACAATACAGAGTTAGCTTCTTTTAACAGTTACAATCAAGAGTAAACTTCACTTCAGAGTTACAATCCAGAGTCAATTACTATCGTCTAGGTTACCTTACGTAACCCCCGTTCCCTAAAGGAGGGAACGAAGACGAATGTCGAGTTCTTCAACTATGGGGACTTACCGAACCTGGGAGGTGGTACCGAGTTTTAACGGGCAAATTATTTGATTTGCGAGTGTAGATGATTAGCAATCAGCCGCTCTATAAGAGGAGCGCTTGCTCTACACTCATTCTGCTTCTTCCGAGGAGCCGAAACCTACTTACCTCTCGGTGCCTCAGATTCAGCGACTTGGGCGGCAGCATGGCATGGGAACGTCTGCATTCCCTCCTTTAGGGAACGGGGGTTACGTAAGGTAAACTAGACGTTCCCTTACAGTCGAGAACGCAGACGAATGTCGAGTTCTTCGACTATGGGGAACTTCTGACCATAACGCCATGCCTCAAGTCCATCCAGTTAGTCTGACTCTAAACTGTTAAGGTTAGGTATAGCCAGGTGTAAGACTGGGCGAAGTCCTGACCCGAGTTCTGTAGGGGTCAGGCACAAAGGCAAAACCTTCACTACTAGAACCTAGCAAAACTGACTGCTCTGCCCAGTCAGGTGCCGCGTGGGGGGAGGATAGAGTTTACTGAAACCACCGTTAGGGGGTCATGAAAGAGGGAGTTCACCGAACCACCGTTAGGGAGTCGTGAATAATAAATGGTCTGCAGGCGCAGCACATCCAAATCCGGGGTTGACCGAAGTCATCTCTGGACCAGAGCCCTCATCTTCGTTGGAGTTGGGGGATGAGGGAAAAGGATGTTCGACGGACCCATGGGAATGTGCGTTCATGGGTCATCCCCTACCTGTGCCGAAGGGTTAGCTGCCACCACTCAGCACCGGCGAAGGCACGGCACCTAGATCAAGGCAATAATGCCTGATGAAGGTCAGGGGTGTCGACCAGCCCGCAGCTCTACAAATGTCGGCGAGTGAGACCCCCTTCGCTAAAGCACACGAGGCGGCGATGCCGCGGGTGGGGTGCGCCCTCAGCTTCTTTAGAGAGCAGGGTACATCACTCGCCTGGTAAGCCAGCTGGACAGCCTCCACAATCCAACCTGCTAACCGCTGCTTGGACACAGCGTACCCAGATGAAGAGCTGCTGGGAGATGCGAAACTCCCGGGTTCTGTCCAAGTCAAGCCAAAGGGCGCGTACTGGACAGAGAGTACCTTAGGCTGGGTCTGCCTCCTTCCAGGGGCAGAGCCTGCAGGGTCACCATCTAAGCCCGAAGGGGAAGTGACGGGACCTTGGGGATAAATCCGGGCCTGGGCCTGATACGTACCAGGGAGTCCTCAGGGCCGAATTCCAGGCAGGTTTCATCGGCGGACAGAGCCTGGAGATCTCCAACCCTCTTGAGGGACACTAAGGCCAACAGAAGAGCCGTCTTCAAGGAGAGGGCTCATAATCTGTCAAGGCCAAAGGCTCGAAAGGGGACATCCTCAGCCCTCTAGGGCGATGGAGAGGTCCCAAGAGGGAACAAAGGGGGGCCTAGAGGGACGAAGCCGTCTAGCCCCTTGGAGAAATCTCAGCGTCAGATCGTGGCTGTCGATCGATTTTTCCTCGACCCTAAGGTGGAAGAAGGAAATCGCTGCTGCGTAGACCTTCAGGGATGAAGTCCCCGATCAAACCCCTCCTGGAGGAAGGTCAGCACGACTCTGATAGGACACGTCCTGGGGTCTTCCTGCTGGGAAGCGCACCAACCGACAAACCGACCCCACTTACCCTCATAGCAAGCTCGGTAGAGGGCGCTAAGCGTGTTCGAGAGTACTTACCACTGCCGCTGGTAAGGGCTGGGGGTCCACCGAGGGCGGATATGCCATAGTCGTAGGGCCCATAAATCCGGCCGCGGGTGCCTGAATCCCACCCCCCTAAGTGAGAGATCCGGTCTCAGGGGGATTGGCCAGGGAGGGACTGTCACGAGCGACATTAGTTCTCTGAACCCGGCTTTGTTGGGCCACATTTGCGCAACCAGAAGGTATGCTGCGACAGCTGCTCCGCTCATGGAAAAGCAGGGTAATCCCTTAGCTGCTGCAAGCACCAGAGTGATGAAGGGGGAGGACCATATAACCCTTGCAGACAGGGGAGCCTGCCAGACTTTTGAGCTTCTCATGCATCTCCGGGAAGAAAGGAGCTGATAGAGCACGGGGAATAATCAGAACCAATCACCGCACCGCAACGGCGCTGAAACAGAGGGCGGAGCCCCCGAGTCAATCGCTGCAGCGGTTTAGAGAGCATCGCTGCGACTTCTGGCTTCAATTCAACTGCAGCCCAGAGCGGCAGAACTGAGTATGAAGACACAGAAGGCTGCGCCCCTTCCGATGCTGCGTTGGGAGCAGACGGAACACACGCCTGATGCGTGGCGATGACGCGAGGGATCGCCTGACGTCACTGGCCCCACGCCGTCAGCTAAGGCCTCGGAGAAACTCTCGATTCGTAGGAGCACCAGAAACCGGAGCTTCGGTGTCCTCTTCCCCGAGAAGGATCTCCTGTACCTCAGTGTGCGGCGAGGCAGAGCATTGCAGTGCAAACACTCGTATTCTCGCTTCACGGGAGCAACGCGGTGTGTTTGAGCATTTCTCGTGACCGTCTTCCGACGAGACCCAACGCAGCCAGGAGAAACACAGATTTTACCCATCTTCGTGAAAAAACGACGAAAGAGGGTAAATGTGAAGAGACTGACAGGTTCGAGCTGGAATCAGAAGGCGCAGCGGTTTTGGTGGTCGGCTTTCTGGGCAAGCACAAACAACACCGTTCGCAGGTAAGCAGCCTTAAGATATTTCAGCTTGTAAGAAAAGCGTCGAAATTCAGAGGATGGCACCACCATTCGCTACGAGGAAGAAACCAAAATGAGGGTAGAGGCAAGCGCTCCTCTTATAGAGCGGCTGATTGCTAATCATCTACACTCGCAAATCAATTAATTTGCCCGTTAAAACTCGGTACCACCTCCCAGGTTCGGTAAGTCCCCATAGTCGAAGAACTCGACATTCGTCTGCGTTCTCGACTGTAAGGTAACAAGAGTTACAATCCAAAGTCATCTTATTTCCAGGGTTACAATACAAAGTCAGCTTTTCTTTTAGAGTTAAAATCCAGAGTAAGCTTCTCTCCAAAGTTACAATGCAGTCAGGTTCTATTTAGAGTTGAAATCCAGAGTCAGCTTCTCTCCATAGTTACAGTCCTGAGTCAGCATCTCTTTAGAATTACAATACAGAGTCAGTTCATCTCCTGAGTAACAATCTAGAGTCAGCTTCTCTCCAGAGTTAAAATCCAGAGTCAGCTTTTCTCCCCAGTTACAATCCAGAGTCGGCTTCTCTTCAGAGTTACAATACAGAGTCAGCATCTCTTTAGAGTTATAATCTAGAAATCCTATTTCAAGAGTTACAATCCAGAGTCAGCTTCTTTCCAGAGTTACAATCCAGAGTCAGTTTCTCTTTAAATTTTAGAGTAAGTTTCTTTCTAGAGTTACAATACAGAGTCAGTTTTTATCTTGTGTTACAATCCAAAGTCAGCTTCTCTCCAGAGTTACAATGCAGAGTCAGCTTCTTTCCAGAGTAACAATCCAGAGTCAGTTTTCTTTGAATTTTAGAGTGAGTTTCTCTCTAGAGTTACAATACAGTCAGTTTTTATCTCGAGTTACAATCCAGAGTCAGCTTCTCTCTAGAGTTAGAGTCTAGAGCAAGCTTTTCTTCAGCATTACATTCCAGAGCTATCTTATTTCCAGAGTGACAATCTGGAGCCAGCTTCTCTCCAGAGTTACAATCCAGAGTTGTATACAGAAACGATTTTGCTCCTTTGCCGTATTCATGAGTTAACCCTCCAGAGCAGGCTCTCCAAGTCCACATTTTAAGGCCAGTTAAACCTCTGTATTTACAGAAGTTCGGAGACACTATTCGAAATCTGAACCTACCTGGGGTAAAAACATGGAACCATAAACTTGCTGAAAGAAAAAAAGCCTCTGTGGAAATCAAGTTCTGAGCCACAGTGGAACTCCGAGAGCTGCAGTTCAAATATTCCTGTTTGTTCTGTGTTCTCCGTCAGAGTCTAGAACAATTTTTTGTAGATATAATGAATCTATACTAATACTATTTATACTAATCTGTCAGTTATTTTAGTTTTCAATTGACGTTACCTTTTTATGGGAATTTTCATTGATTTACGTGTTGTTGATGAGCATGAGAGAATACATTAAATGGTAATGTTCAAATAAACCTTTCATGTGATCAGCCAGGACCAGCCTTGGGGCACATTGATCTTTAAG
>SRMA01026526.1:14379-33942 GCA_007224835.1 Danionella cerebrum | reverse complement strand
TTGCTAATCATCTACACTCGCAAATCAATTAATTTGCCCGTTAAAACTCGGTACCACCTCCCAGGTACAGTAAGTCCCCATAGTCGAAGAACTCGACATTCGTCTGCGTTCTCGACTGTAAGGGAACAGAGGCTTCATTAGACACTACTAAGCTACACAGCTCTGTGTCAGGTAAGACTGTTATGAGCCCTTCTATCCTAACCATTGCAGCATCTCACTGTCAAAGCGATGTGCGGTACAAAGAATTTAGAGGTCGTCAATGCACTTGCAACTCTCTAACATTTCTCGCAGCGCACAACGAATACAACGAGTTGCAGTGTTCAAACTTAGATCAGGCTTTATATGAGGGCAATGCTCTCTACTCCAGCGTTATAGTGGAACTGAAATTAAGCGGTCGGTTTAAGAATGATTTTTTGAATTTTGAGGAGCTTCCCGATACCATTCAAACAGCTAAACGGTGCGTCAAAATTATTAGACATTCACAAAGGTTTGGGTTTCTCAGAGCCGCCACGGCACTCGATGGGTACGAGAATCTTGAGAGCACACTTCAGTGTCTCAAAGCAGATGTGAGCGATGCACTGATGCTGTGTGGCCAGATGTGCATAGCTGTTTTCAGAGATCGCACAGGCAAATTTGGCTTCTTTGATCCACATTGCCGATCAGTCGACAGGATGATAGCTGATGAAAGCACAGGCACTGCTCTGATGCTGACTTTTTTTAATTTAAAGGATTTGATAGATAGATTACTGTCGTTGTTTCAACATGGATTGGGTCTGAGCGATTACGAACAGTTCGATATTCTTCCTTTATCGTTTGTACAAACAGACGCCGAAAACTCTGAATCCTTAGATGCCGCATTGCTGCCCCATGATTATATGAACATTGAGCCGTGCGTTTCATTGGCGTCGACAGAAAACCTGTCAAATGACACAACTGCTCCTGTTTCACTGGTGAATCTAAAAACACTAGAAGCAAAAAGCAATGATCAATTAAAAAAACTAAATAAGACACAAAGACAGAAGATTTACCGTAAACAAATGAACAGTAAAAAAGTTTCCAGAAAAGTACATTCCAATGCAAACCAAGTGTTTAAGGAAAAACTTAAACAAGCATTGAACTTAAACCATCTCAATAATGCAGAGTATAGAAGAAAACATAGGCAAACAATGAAAAATATATATCATATTTGTAAAATATACAGAGTATCTAAACTATCTAATGCATTCATTAATTACAGAATCAATAAAGAATACAGAGAGAAAAGGAAATTTAGTTCAACGCACAGCTATAAAACCAATGAACAATGCAGAGAGAAAAAGAAATCTAGTCTAATACAGAGGTATAAAGCTAATGAACAGCACAGAGAGAAAAAGAAAGCAGGTCTAATGCAAAGGTACAAAGCTAATGAACAGCACAGAGAGAAAAAGAAAGCAGGTCTAATGCAAAGGTACAAAGCTAATGAACAGCACAGAGAGAAAAAGCAAGCAGGTCTAAGGCACAAGTACCAAATTAATGAACAGCACAGAGAGAAAAAAAAGTCTAATCTAAGGCACAAGTACCAAATTAATGAACAGCAAAGAGAGAAAAAGAAATCTAGTCTAAGGCACAAGTACCAAATTAATGAACAGCAAAGAGAGAAAAAGAAATCTAGTCTAAGGCACAAGTACCAAATTAATGAACAGCACAGAGAGAAAAAGAAAGCTAGTCTAAGGCACAAGTACCAAATTAATGAACAGCACAGAGAGAAAAAGAAATCTAGTCTAAGGCACAAGTACCAAATTAATGAACAGCACAGAGAGAAAAAGAAATCTAGTCTAAGGCACAAGTACCAAATTAATGAACAGCACAGAGAGAAAAAGAAATCTAGTCTAAGGCATAAGTACCAAATTAATGAACAGCACAGAGAGAGAGAGAAAAAAATAGTACAAGGCATTTGTACAAAACCAATGTTCAATACAGAGTGAAAAAGAAAAACGATATATCATACAATTATAGTACTAATAAACTGTACAGGGAAAGACTAAAAAATCGTGTTGTTATTGGATATTTAAATGACCCTATTTTTAGAGAAAGGCAAAAAAATGTTATGCAGACAAGTGCAAAAATGATTTGAAATTCTATGAAAACCGTAAAATGCAGCTTAGACAACTTTATCACAGTGATGAGCAATTTAGAGAAAGACACAAAAAATATGATCAGTTTAAATCACAAAACAAATTATCTCTCAAAGCTCTTCATAAGATACAATGCGCAGAACACATACAACTTAAGTATAGATTAATTCGTTCAACAGAAAAGGCTACAAATATTCAACCGGATGAAATGCATAACGCCACAGAATTAAGAGCAATTGATATTTTTAGAAATGTTGTCAAACGGGGCCCAACTTACATCTGCACTTGCTGTGGAAGAACATTGTTCCCAAACCAGGTAAAAACATGCGTGCGTGACATTTATCAGAGTAGTTAAAAAAATAATTGTTTAACAGGCAACTATGTTCATGTCTGCCATAATTGCCCAGACCAGTGTTCCCGTGCGACAGAATGGATCTGTCACTGCTGCCATGCAACTTTAAAGAGAGGTGGAATGCCAGATATTGCTCTTGTGAATAAGCTCCAGTTCACAGATATTCCTCCAGAACTCAGGGATTTAAATATTCTAGAGCGTCACATGATTGCCAGGTATATCCCCTTTGCCAAGATAATAGCTCTTCTCAGAGGTCAACAAAAAGCGATCAAAGGAGCCGTTATCTCTGTTGCCTCAGATGTTGAAACGGCTGTAAATTGTCTGCCTAGACCAAGAAGTGAAGCACAACTGCTGACGGTAAAACTAAAAAGACGGATGTGTTATCAAGGACACTATCAGTTTCAGACTCTGAACATCCACAAGGTTTTGTCTGCTCTTCATAAATTAAGAGAAATCCATTCAGAATACACAAATATTGTTGTTGATGAAATTGCAGCTGATGAAATTCTTCATGACCATGAACTCTCTGTAAGTGAACCTAGCCCACATGACGAACAAATCGACGAAAATGATGCCAGTTGCATAGGAGAGAACAATGAAGATGCAAAAGACAATGAGCAAAACGATTGTGGTAATGAATCTGAAATGCCAGCAGAGCAGCCGCCTGGTCTTGTCTTAGACACGTCTTCAGCCCCCAGATATTGGTCAGCAGCTTTTGTCGTATGATGATGGAATATTTTGTTTTGCCCCAGCAGAGGGAAACAACCCGGTTAGCATTTTTAAAATTCCTAAACTTGAGTCTATGGCATTTCCAGTGCTGTTTCCAGATGGCAAAAACACTCTTGATGAACCTAGCCGAACAAAGCCAATTTCACCCAGCAGGTACTTTAATTCCAGGCTATTTTCAGTTGATAATCGGTGTGCAAAAGACACAAATTACATCTTTTTTGCACAATTTGTGACTGAAATGCATATGGTTAAATCAAGTATGTCCATTCAACTGAGGAAAATAAAACCCATGACTCGTGATGGACGCAAAATAAACTCTTCACTGCTTCAGGACAAACGCGAATTAGAAAAGCTCGTAAATAATAAAGAAGCAACGTGCTTCATGCAGCCACTAAGAGGCACACCAGCATACTGGGAGAAAACTATGCGTGATTTGTTTGCTATGCTACGACAGCTGGGCACTCCCACATTTTTTGTACGTTCAGTGCTGCAGAAATGAGATGGCCTGAAGTGATAACTGCTATTAAAAAGCAACAATGTGAAGCTGTAACCTTCTCAGAGTTAGATTGGTCTGAAAAATGTGAAATCCTGAGAAGTAAGAAGTAAATCCTGCCGCGCCGGAAGACGTGGCAACGTCTTCTAGCGCTGCCACGGGTGGCTGCCTTCCAGAGCTGCTCCGCACTGTTAGCATGTTTTTAATGTTTTTTAATTCTTTAAGTACTTCAATTCGCTTTCTTTTTGCACTGTTACTACAATATAGTTGTAGTAACATAATTAGGAGTAACAACAAACATTCTGTTTGTTATCATGGCTTTTACCTCACTCCTGGAATACCGGAGAATCGGCGCGACAAGCCTTTTTTGTTTACACCCGGGATCAGCTGTTGAGTCTTCAGCTTAGCGGAACACACTGAGAAACTCCTGATATTCCAAAAGAGCTCAGAAGGAAATATCGGGGATGCAGAGTGGGGAAAATGCGACGGCTACGTAAGAGAAGGTTCAGACCATATCTTCCGTCCATCATTATGGGAAATGTAAGATCACTGGCTAACAAGATGGACGAACTTACATCACTTACAAGGAGTGAAAAGGTGTTTAGAGAATCATCAGTTATGTGCTTCACGGAAACATGGCTGTATGATGGAATACCGGACTCTATTGTAAGTCTATCTGGATTTCAGGTTGTGCGGGCGGACAGGGACAGCACTGCGAGCGGCAAGAGAAAAGGAGGGGGTGTCGCGATATATGTCAACAACAGGTGGTGCAACCCTGGACACATTACAGTGAAGGAAAATGTGTGTAGCCCAGATATCGAACTGTTAGCAGTAAGTCTGCGTCCTTATTATCTGCCAATAGAGTTTACCCACGCTATTATCATCACTGTGTACATTCCTCCCTCCGCTGATGCGACGCGGGCTGCTGACGTCATTAACACCGCGAGATCGAGCCTTCAGACACAACATCCCTGTGCTTTCATTGCGATCTCTGGTGACTTCAATCATGTCACATTGGAGTCTACTCTACCCACACTTAAACAGTTTGTGAACTGCAGTACAAAAGAAAATAAAACTTTGGACTTATTGTATGCTAATGTCAAAGAGGCATACAGCTCAATTGCTCTCCCTCCTTTGGGTAAATCAGATCAAAATCTGGTTTACCTTAAACCCATCTACATTCCTGCAGTTGTGCAGCAGCCAGTGATCACAAGAGAAGTACGTAGGTGGTCACAGGAAGCTATGGAGACTCTACAGGGCTGTCTAGAGGTGACAGACTGGGATGTTCTCTGCAACTCACGTCTGGAGGATGTTCATTTCTGTGTGGACAGTGTAATCCCCACTGAGACAGTGAAGTGTTTCCCAAACAACAAACCTTGGGTGACCAAAGACATCAAAGCCTCACTCAACAAGAAAAAGGCTGCTTTTAGGAATGGTGACAGGGAGGAGATGAAAAGAGCACAGGCTGAAGTGAAGGAAAAAATCAAGGAGGAAAGGAACGTTACAGGAAGAAACTGGAAAGCAGACTGGCTCAGAACAACATGAGAGAGCTGTGGAGTGGAATGAGAACTATTACTGGGATCGGAAAAAGAACTGACCAGGTGATAGAGGGTGACCACAGTAGGGCCAATGATCTGAATCTGTTCTTTAACAGATTTGATCAGACGTCTACCCCACTTCACCCAAGTGACCTAACCAGCTCTCAGGACCTCAACCCCCCACCTCCCTGCAACAGCTCATCGCCCCCCTCCCAACCACTACAGGACATACTTACAACCAGCCCTGCCCTCTCAACACTGACGAGCCCATCACCCACATCAGAGCCATTATCTCCAATAAACATTACTGCAGAGGATGTGAGAGGACAGTCCAAAAGACTACGTCCAGACAAGGCCACAGGT
The DNA here is from genome assembly GCA_007224835.1 of Danionella cerebrum. Lineage (NCBI taxonomy): Eukaryota > Metazoa > Chordata > Actinopteri > Cypriniformes > Danionidae > Danionella > Danionella cerebrum. The sequence goes on along the minus strand of SRMA01026526.1, from coordinate 28,353 downwards.
CCAGATGGACTAAGTCCTAGAGTTCTCAGGGATTGTGCTACTCAGTTGTGTGGAGTGTTTCAGCACATCTTCAATCTGAGCCTGAGCCTATTGACTGTTCCAGACCTGTGGAAGACATCATGCCTTGTTCCTGTGCCTAAGAATAAACAACCAAAGATGAACAGTGACTATAGGCCTGTTGCTCTGACCTCACATGCCATGAAGTCACTGGAAAGACTGGTCCTTAGGCACATACGGACAATCTTGAAACCATACCAGGACCCTCTGCAGTTCGCCTATCAGCCCCGCGTTGGTGTGGAGGATGCCATCATCTATCTTCTGAACAGAGCATATACATACCTCGAGGAGCCAGGTAACACTGTGAGAGTCATGTTTTTTGATTTTTCCAGTGCATTCAACACGATCAGACCTGAGCTTCTCAGTAACAAGCTATTGGATATGCAGGTGGATGTTTCCCTCGTGACCTGGATTACAAACTACCTAACAGGTCGTCAGACATCATAAGGAGCAGCACAGGGGCCCCTCAAGGGACAGTCTTATCCCCCTTCCTGTTTACGCTCTACACCTCAGACTTCAGACACCGCTCACAGTTTTGCCATCTGCAGAAGTTCTCAGATGATTCTGCTGTCGTGGGCTGTATCAGGAGAGGCCAGGAGACCGAGTACAGGAATGTGGTCGACAGTTTTGTGGAATGGTGTGGACTAAATCACCTGCAGCTCAATGTTTCAAAAACTAAAGAGCTGGTGGTAGATTTTAGGAAGCAGAGGACTATCCCTTACCCTATAAACATCATGGGCAGTGAGGTGGACATTGTGGACAGCTATAAATACCTGGGTGTTCACATTGACAATAAACTGGACTGGTCAAAGAACACAGATGCTGTGTACAAAAGAGGTCAGAGTCGCCTGTACTTTCTCAGGAGACTTAGGTCCTTTAATGTATGCAGAACCATGCTGCTGATGTTTTATCACTCAGTGGTCTCCAGCGTCATCTTCCCTGCCGTAGTCTGCTGGGGTAGCAGATTAAAATCAGCAGATACCAACAGACTTAACAAGCTCATCAGAAAAGCGGGCTCTGTCATTGGAGTGGAGCTGGAGTCGTTAATTGAGGTATCAGAGAGGAGGATGCTGAAGTAACTTCTCAGTATTAGGGACAATACATCACATCCCCTACATGAGACACTGATGTCACACAGAAGCACATTCAGCCACAGACTGAGACTGCCAAAGTCCAAAACCGAACGCCACAGGACGTCATTTATACCTGTGGCAATCAAACTGTATAACTCTTCCCCCTTAATTCGGGTGCTGTCATAACAGCATCATCAACAAAAGCCTTATCATGTCCTGCAATATATAAACTGTGCAATAACATACAAGAGCAATAAGATAATGTGCAATATCTAATCCTATGTGCAATAACATACATGTGCAATAACTTATATGTGCAATATCAATAATTCAACACCTTTCTGTAAATCTATAGTTGTCAGTTTTCTATACATTTTTACTTTTATTCTATTGTATGTCTGTCTTTTATAGTACATCCTAGTTTTATAGCACATTGTATTTTATTTATATTTCATTCTTCTAAATTTCTTCTTTGTATTTGTATATTTATATTTTTTTAAATAAGCAGCCACTGGAAAAATAATTTCCTTCGGGATTAATAAAGAACTATCTTATCTTATCTTATCTTATCTTATCTTATCTTATCTTATCTTATCTTATCTTATCTTAACCCAGTCACAGCAATGCGCATGTTTGAAAAACGAGTTGAGGCTTTAATGAGAGATCTAGTCATGTCACCTGCTCAACCAATTGGCGAGGTAATTGACTTTTTCTACAGAGTTGAGTTTCAGCAGCGTGGCTCACCACATATTCATTGTTTATTTTGGGTAAAAGATGCTCCGGTATTTGAGGATGATGAAGATCGGGTTGTTTGCGATTTCATTGATAAATTCATCTCATGTAAATAACCAGATGCAAACAGAGATCCAGAACTGCACAGAATTGTAACAGAAGTTCAGATGCACAGTAGAAATCATTCAAAATCATGCAAAAAAAAAAAACAACAAGCACTACAGATTTGGGTTTCCCAAACCACCTGTTAATAAAACCATCACACGCCCAGGACCTCCCCCGGAAGATCCGTCCAATCAGGATTATGATTCAGTGGAAAGGGATTATGCAGCCACTTCAAAAATACAGCTTCAAAAGATCTGGAATCTTCTTAATGACTCTACTCGATTTTATCAAACAATCACATAGTTGCCTTTAGAAGCAAATATGTCGTATGAGGAGTATGAAGGATATGTTGAGTGTATGTCATCGTCAAATGTAATTGTCATGGAGAGGCAACCAAAGGACTGCTGGGTGAACTGCTATAATCCGCTACTTTTACGTGCATGGGCGTCTAATATGGATATCCAATTCATCCTAACACCGCACGCATGCATAATGTACATTGTCTCGTATATCTCCAAAGCAGAGCATGAGATGAGCGATTATCTCAAGAGAGTGTTAAAAGACTCCAGCCATGATGACTTGTCTGAAAGTGAGAGTATGAAGCAGGTTATGCAGGCCTATTCAAAGAATAGAGAAGTGAGTGCACAAGAGGCAGTCGCTCGCACATGCAGTCTGAAATTAAAATCAATGTCAAGAGCTGTCATATTCATTCCTACCGATGATAATGCTGTAAAAATGAGTTTACCTATGAAGTACTTGCAGACGATGGATGATGATGTAGAGAATGTGTGGATGACTGGATTGCCAGAAAAGTATAAGGCTAGACCAAGACAACCTGAATTTGAGAACATGTGCATGGCTGAATTTGCAAGTGAATATCGTATTGTTTATGGAGGACAGAAAAGGGGTAAAAATATTTTACCACTTCTAAACAACTTGGGACAAATACAGAAAAGAACAAAGGGAAAACCTGCCGTTATCAGATTTGCACGTTTCTCGCAGCAGAAATTTCCTGAAAAATTCTACGGAACCCTGCTGAAACTCTACTTGCCTTATCGAAGAGATGGGCAACTGAAGTCAAGTAGATTCCAGACTTATGAAGCATTTTACAATTTTGCTTCAGTAAAACTACCGGATTCTAATGAAATACAGTGTGTATGTGAGATTGTACAACAAAATCGGGAAAAATATGAGAAGCGTAGTGAGGAAATAGAACAAGCAATACAAGACTTTGAAAAGATGGGTCCTGTTGAGGATGCATGGGCTACATTGGCGCCAGCAAATGAACTAATCAGATTAGAGACCATTATGGAGGTTGAACCCGCTGATCCAAGTGAAATGAATGAACAAGAAGATATGCCTGAATTTGCACCTGCTGCTTCTGTCAGTAGCGCAGCCATGCCAGTCATGGAAACTCCCCCAATAAATCAAGCACAAATTCGTAAAATGAATCAAAGTTTAAATCAAACACAGGCTTCTGTGTATTACGCTGTGAGGGACTGGTGCAAAAGGTGTGTTTCGGGAGACAAACCAGAGCCATTTTTTTATTTCTTAAATGGAGGAGCAGGAGTTGGTAAGTCGCACTTAATTAAAACTATTCATGCAGAAGCAACTAAGATTGCGTCGGCTTCCATGCATACGAGAACAAAGTGACATTTCAAAGCCTGCTGTTCTTTTAAGTGCATTCACTGGAACTGCAGCCTTTAACATTTCCGGCAAGACATTACACTGTCTACTCAAACTCCCAAGAAGCTTGAAGCCTCCATATCAAGGTTTGGGAAACAGCTTGGATGAAATCAGGGCAGATTTCTCCAAGGTATACATCTTAATTATTGACGAAATCTCTATGGTTTAAAAAAATTTGTTTGCCTATGTGAATTGGAGATTGCAACAGATTAAAGGAAGGAATAAACCTTTTGGAGGAATTTCCGTTCTTTGCGTGGGTGACTTCCAGCAGCTTCCTCCACTGGGAAGAGCAAAACCACTTTGTGTGTATGAGGATCATGTCCCGGACTTCTGGAAAGATCACTTTCAAATGATAACTTTGATGCAGATAATGAGGCAGAAAGATGATCTTGCATATGCCCAACTGCTGAACCGACTGAGGCTGAAGAAGAAGGACGAGACTCTGTCTGATGCAGACAGGTGCATGTTAGAGAGTGTAATGCGCTCAACTTCTGAAGAGTGTCCTTCTGATGTGTTGTACATATATGCAACCAATAAAGAGGTAGACAACCACAATGCTCAGGCCATATCCTCTTGCTTTTCGGACATTGTTACCATCAATGCCAATGATTACAAAAAAGATCCCCGAACAGGAGAAATGAAGAGGAAAGCTACACCACTCAAGGGAGATAAAGGTGATCTTAGTGATAGACTACAGATTGCCATTGGTGCAAGAGTGATGTTGACAAGAAACATTGATGTCGATGATGGCCTTGTAAATGGGACATTTGGTAAGGTAGTAAAAATAACAACAGAAGACCGAGAGGGTGTTCCATTTGTGAAGCTAATTGGTTTGCATCTTGATGATACATATGCTGGAAAGAAACACCGTGGTAAAGCAGCCAATGAAGATGAGCATGTTGTCTACATCGAGAGATCAGAAGAACCTCTTAAAAGAAAAGGAATAACTCGAAGGCAATTTCCCATGAAGCTTGCCTTTGCATGCACTGCACACAAAGTACAAGGAATGACAACTGATTGTGCTGTTGTGTCTCTGAAGCACATATTTGAACCAGGCATGGCATATGTTGCTCTCAGCAGAACCAGAACGCTTGCTGGATTGCACATTATTGACTTTGATGAAAGGAAAATTTTCTGTGATCCAGAAATTTGTACCTCCTTGGAGAACATGCCAAAAGCTGATTTTCACAGTGTAATGCCCATTCTACAAATTGCACAGGACTCAGACCTGAATTCGGCTCTCAAAATCATTCATCACAACACAGAGGGTCTGATGTCTCAGATTTAAAATGTCACCACGAGCTTCTATTGGCTGATGTGTTGTGTCTTACTGAAACACACCTTATTGGGTCAGACATTCCAGAGTGTCTTAATTTGGAGGGATACATCATGTACAAGCGCAATAGACATGTTTCCTACACAAACAGACCTGATTTGGCTAAACGGAATGGTGGCGGGGTAGCCATTTATGTAAAAGAAAACTTAAAAGCACAACCCCTCATATACATGCAGAATGTTACAGACCTGGAATACTTGGTTGTTAAGTTAGACAAGGCACTTCTTGCAGTCATCTATCGACCACCAAACTACAGTCTGTCAGATTTTTTGCCAAATTTGCGTGCCCTCTTGACAGCTCTCGAAATATTGGTTTTTACACCTATTGTAGTGTGTGGAGATTTTAATGAGGATCAGCTTGCCCAAAAAAATAAACCAATTCTTAATTTGTTTCTGGCTAAAGGTTACACACAACTGATCCGCTCTGGCACTACAGAGAACAATACTCTTTTAGATCCTATATTCATTACCAACTCACACTCTCAAGTAAGATCAGGTGTTTTTCAGACTTATTACAGCTATCACGATCCTGTCTACTGTGTGATGGAGTAATTGTTTTTATTTGACACAGAACAGTTTCTGTCTTGGGTGAACAGTAGCAGTCTATGAGAAGGATTCAAATTATTTTTTAAAAATATGGCTTAAGTGGGCCTAAAGTTTATACATGCATCTGTCTGTCTGTGTGCTTATTTACATGTATTTATGTGTGTGTGTCTGTATACATTTTTACATGTGTGTGCGTGTGTAAGTAAGCGACCCAACTTTGATCTTGAAATGCATAAAATAAAAATCATAGCCTAACAACCAATTTCCATTTCAGTAACATGTGCATTCTGGGTTTCATTCTAAATATGGCAATTCATCCTCCATATATCTCTCTCTTAATTTGACTTAAATAATGATTTTAATAAATGGTTATTCTCACAAATAAAACAACTTTTTCAAGTTGCAATAACACAAAACAGGAGACATGCTGAGTGTACATAAACGGCACCAGCAGGGCTTGTAGCGCCTGGTCAACTGATTTGTGTTGTAGCACCTTGTGAGTTTATAGTAGCCTTCTGAACAATGTCTGCGTTAAGGTTAATGTTAAAAGCTAGTCTCCAGCAGTATCTGGCAGTTTGTGGCATCAGTGCATCACTTTAATGTTTTCATTGGGACCCGCAATTTTAATAAATAATCGGTTGCTGTAAATTACTTGCCGTCCTGAATGTAACATTTTCAAGTTGCAACAACACAAAACAGGAGACATGCTGAGTGTACATAAACGGCACCAGCAGGGCTTGTAGCGCCTGGTCAACTGATTTGTGTTGTAGCACCTTGTGAGATTATAGTGGCCTTCCGAACAATGTATGCGTTAATGTTAAAAGCTAGGCTCCAGCAGTATCTGGCAGTTTGTGGCTTCAGTGCATCCCTTAAGGGTTTTTTCATTACGAACTGCAGTTTTCATAATTAATCAGTTTGTTTTGTAGCACCCTGTGAGTTTGTATGCAAGAGTCCTCTAAAATCGTCTCGGTTTATAAAATTATGATCATATAAAAATATAAGCATAGCATGAACTTCATGTTTGGGAACCGCTGATTTACTTAACTATTCATATATTACCGGTAATTAAAATACATTTATGAGGATAGATGGGCTCTAGCAGTGTTAGTTTGTATGTATGTTTTTTTTTATGGTTTGGTCACTTTGGAAAGCAGCTTTCATGAAAAGATGAGACTGGCAGTAAAGCTAGATCAAGGTAATGTAAGAAGCATTTTACACTTTCACTGTGTACAATTACTATGTATGATTAATAAGGTTTTGCCATTACAGAAATATTGCATGGTTGTTCAAGATTGTATCTGAAGCACTACAGGAGACCAGGTCATCAACACTGAAGAACGCTGGAAGGAAGACCCCCAAACACACACACACACACACGCACACACGCACACACACACACACACACACACACAAACACACACACACACACCAAAAAAAAGGACGATAAGTATATCAATAATGTTCAGGTATGTATTCTTCTCACTTCTGATTCAGGAGTGAGAAGAATACCTACCTGAACATTATTGATGTACTTATACCATCCAGAGGAGGAAACAACACATATGTTCACTTCCCTGGAGATAACAAAACTGTCCAGCTATTACGAAGCACTTACCCTTTCATGTGGTGTCTTTAATTAGCAGGACAGGACAAGGTTAAATAACAGATGAGTATATCAATGATACTAGGAATGATTTGTTGCATAAGTTACAGAAATAGCTTCCTTCTAAACTTCTTCACGTCACTTAAAGAGGTGAACAAGTCATCAGTTCTGAAGTCTGAAGAACGATGGAAGGAGTGCCTCCTCAAACAAAAGATAAGTATATCAATAATATTTGGAGCACTTTATATTGGAGTACAGTACTTCCTTCTAATCTTCATGTAATTACAGTAGAGGAACAGGCCATCGGCTATAAAGAGCGAAGAAGGAGCGATCCACACTCCAACCCCCCCAAAGGGTTGCAAAAGATTTACACTTGAATGATCAGAGCTGCCTCTTAGGATACCAAACTGGACATAACATGTAAAACTGGGGTGATTTTATTACTTTCATGTTTTAAATTAATATATTAATACAAATGATTCTTCCACGTGTGTGATGCAAACTTTATATGGCATAAAAACAAATCACAATTTGTAATTTTTATATGGGATAATACTGTATTGCCAAAGCAACCCTTAACACTTGGGGGTTGTCTCTTGATATGTTTTTGCAAAATTTACCAACATTTAAAAAAATAGGTATTTACGGCTACAACACAAGCCAACATCAAAGTTTACATCCGAAAAGACATAGCAACTCTTTATTTTGTTATTTAACTTAACATATGTGAAAAATGCTTTATACCATAAAATTGACACAGACGTATACATACTCAATACATTTTATTTGCAACACAAAGAACAAAGTCTAAACAATACAAAAATGAAAGAAAAAATCTCTATAACATAAAGTTAATACGTATAACAATATAAAACTCATTGATTTTTTTACATGAAAAGAAATCTTACATGTATATTATAAAAATTGGGAAGCAGGGGAAAAAGAAAATATCAAGGAAGAGCTGTGCCAGAAAACACTGTGCTGGCCTCTTTTGTGTGAAAATTAAAGAGAAGAAAACACATCCAAATCCTTTAAAAAAAAGGGGGTTGAAATTTAAATCCAGCATCACCCTACTGGATTTGGGATTTCAAGCACTGGGCAAAATTGTTTAAAAAAATGTCATTTGCCAAAGGGGCTAAATGAACTTTATCTTTCAAAAAATGATCAGGATTTGAATATGCTATCTCAGTATGGTGGACCATAATGCCTTCAATCTTGTGCACAAAAGAAGCCATCACATTGTTTATAAATCGCCGGGACCCCTCTATTTTGGGCCCAGGCACATGCCTCCACAGGCGTCTCTGGGTGATGGCAGAGAATATAATTTTCATCTAAAGAAACTGCCTGTGGAGGTCATCCAGGTCCTGCTGCATCACTGTGACGAGGTTGATGCTTTTAGTGATACCCAGATCATTCCTGCCACAGTGAATGAGCAGGACATCTGGCACAGCTCTTCCCCAAAAGCAGTTTTTAAGGAAGGGGAATAAAGTTCCCTTTCAGGAACTCGAGCTGCGTCGTAACGCTATGGGGGAACGCTCGCTGCGTTTCCGGCTTGAACTATGTGTAAAATCTCGTCCAATCGACAGGCGTGACGTCATCCGAGCGCGGCGACACACCCGGAAGTACGCCGCATAAAGAGCCAGCGATGGCACGGCAAACAGCTTTTCTGCGTTCAGTAAGCGCTTTCTATGTGTATTGCTGCTAACGGTTTTTCTAAAAAGAAAAAGATAGAGAAATTATCTGTTAGAAAAATTTGTGAAGAATGAAACGCTCCTTGAAAACCAGGCATACCTTCAAGCCGTGTGCTGCTCCTTGTCCACGCTTTATTACGGCCGAGGACTCACACGTGCTTTGTTTGGCATGTTTGGGAGTGGATCATGCCCAGTCGGCTCTTGAGGGAGTTGGCTGTGAGCATTGTGAGCGCATGCCTATGCGCACACTCCACTCACGGAGGGCGTTTTTTGAGAAAAATGCTCTCCCCTGTGGGTCCGGTGGCCGAGCTACTGCTTCTGCCGAGGCGAAGCGTCGGCTTCGGTCCTGGGGTTCACAGGTGGAGCTAGCAGAGGGCGCGGGGACGGGCTTTGCCTTATCGCCGGCTTCACCTGCTAGCTCCGATCCATTGTCATTGGGAGTGGAAGCGCGCCTGCCGGTGATTTCTTCCCCCCACTCTATGGATGAGGGACTGCTCATGTCTTCCTCCGAGGAGGATGATGTGGAGCCTGTCCCTCACGTGGTACCCGCTGCACTTGAGCCGACGCAGCCGCTACAATTTGAGGAGCTGTTGGAGGTGGTGACTCGGGCGGTCGAGAAACTCGATATATCTTGGCCATCGGTGGCACAAGCTCCGCGTTCGGAAAGTAAGCTCGACGAACGCTACCTGCGTCCACGGTCACAACCTCCCCGACGGGGCCTGCCGTTTTTTCCGGACCTTCACACCGAGGTGTCTAGGTCCTGGGATCATCCCTATACGGCCCGCCTCTTCTCCCCGGATGTTCATTATTATTCAAACATCCAGGGGCTGCAAGAGCACGGTTATGGGACGATTCCCAAGGTGGAGCAGACGCTTGCGAGCTATCTCTCCCCTAACTCGCCCCTGAAGGCCCCGTCACTCCCCACCAGACCGCTTAGGCAAACCTCGGCTTTGGTGGGGAAGGCTTATTCGGCAGCTGGGCAGGCCGGCGGCTGCCTGCACACCATGGCGGTGCTACAGGCATATCAGGCCGAGCTCCTGAGGGATCTCGACCTGGGAGATTACCCTGCTGTGGCCGAGCTGAGGAAGGCAACTGATCTTTCCCTTCGCGCCACGAAAGAAACAGCCTGTGCTATGGCTGACTCTGTCTGAGTTGGGTGACAAGGACAGGTCGTTCCTGCTCGACGCCCCGGTAGTTTCCTCAGGCTTATTCGGCGATGCCGTTTCAGTGGTCGTCGGCAGGTTTCAGGAGGCTCGGACCCAATCCGCGGCCTTCCAGAGGTTTCTCCCCCGCCGCTGTCGTTCTAGGAGCAATGCTGGACAGGAGCAGACTCCGAAAGCTGCCACTTCTGGATATAGGGAGACCCAGAAGCAGAGCGTTGCCGCCCGTGCCCCTCCCGAGGGGCGGCGACACCGGCCCAGGCCCAAGGAAATGGCGGATCTGAGGACCGTCATTTTCAATAAACGGGCTGCGGCGAAGCGCTCCTGATGGGCAGGGGGGGTCTCCGGCTCTACTGAGGTCGAGCGACGTGCTTCATGGAAGCAAGCCCGTCGTTTTTCGGCGACCCCCTCAACACATGTTTCCGCTATCCCTGCCACCGCTAGGGCTTCAGTGCACGTTCATATCTGGTCCGCCGAGGAGTCCCGCACCCCTATCAGGAGCCGATACCCGTCGAGCACCAGAGACCAACCTCGAGAGGTTGGTTCCCCTGAGTCACTTCGCAGAGGCTTGGTCCAGCCTCCCGGGCGTCTCCCAGTGGGTCTTGCGGGTTGTGACTCGGGGTTACAGAATCCAATTTCGGTCCAGGGCCCCCCGGTTCACCGGGGTTCTGCCTACCAATACTCCAGATCCCTCCCAAGCTCTGGCCATGGACCAGGAAATACGCACCCTACTTCACAAAGGAGCCATCGAGGTGGTTCCCACGCACGAAAGCCACTCTGGGTTTTACAACCGGTATTTCTTGGTCCAGAAGAAGGACGGGGGCATGCGCCCCATTCTCGATCTGCGGCTCTTGAACCGTCGCACCATGAGGTTGCCGTTCAAGATGCTCACTATCAAGCAGGTTGTGGCGCAGATAAAGTATGGCGATTGGTTCGTTTCCATCGATCTCAAGGACGCCTACTTTCATGTCCCTATATGTCCTTCTCACAGGAAGTTTCTTCGGTTCGCCGTAGGGGGCACGGCTTTTCAGTTCCGAGTACTTCCTTTCGGCCTATCGCTCTCACCAAGGACCTTCACCAAATGTGTGGACGCGGCCCTGGCTCCCTTGAGACTACAGGGCATCCGCATCCTCAATTATATAGACGGTTGGTGGGTTCTGGCTCGTTGAGAGCTGGAAGCAGTTCAACATCGAGATGTTGTTCTCGCTCACATGGAGGTCCTGGGTTTTCGACTGAATCCCCGCAAGAGCGTGCTTTCCCCGGCTCAAAAGTCCACCTTTTTGGGTATCATATGGGATTCTACCTCCATGCGAGCACGCCTGTCTCAGGCTCGGATCTCTACAATCCTGGAGACAGTCAGGAGGGCGAGACTGGTTGGGCCTCATGGCATCCGCGTCCACAATAATTCCGCTCGGACTCCTTCATATGAGGCCCCTTCAGTGGTGGCTGAGGAGTACGGGGTTCTCTCCCCGGGGCAATCCGCTCCGGCTTATCAAAGTCACGCGGCGGGCTCTTCGTGCCTTGGCCCCTTAGAGAAACCCTGCGTTCCTGTCCCAGGGTCCCGTGCTGGGGATACCGTGCCGTCGGGTGACTATCACCACGGACGCGTCCAGCACGGGGTGGGGGGCAGTGCTCGGGAACCACCCTGCCCATGGTCAGTGGGATCAGCCCCTGCTCTCATGGCATATCAATTGCCTGGAGTTGCTGGCCGTGTATCGTTCTCTGCTGCACTTCCTACCCGACATCAGGGGCCGCCACGTGCTGATTCGCACAGACAATATGTCCGTGGTGGCCTACATCAACCGGCAAGGGGGTTTGCGCTCGCGGCGCCTTTACAATTTAGCCCGTCGCATCCTCCTGTGGACCCAGGACAAGATCTGCTCCCTTCGAGCAGCTCACGTTCCGGGTCGGTTGAACGTGGAGGCAGATGCTCTATCGCGCCTGGGACCGACGCCAGGGGAGTGGCGTCTCCTCCTGGAGGTAGTGGAGTTGATATGGGAGAAGTATTACAGAGCTCAAGTGGATCTTTTTGCAACCCGGGAGTCCTCGCATTGTCCCCTCTGGCTCTCTCTCAATCCTCCTTCTCCTCTAGGGCTGGATGCCATGGCGCAGGAGTGGCCGAGGCTTCCCCTGTACGCCTTTCCCCCTGTAGCACTGCTTCCAGGAGTCCTGGAGAGGGTACGTCAGGATAACGTTCACCTCCTCCTGGTGGCGCCTCGATGGCCAGGTCAGCCGTGGTTTACGGACCTACTGACCTTGCTGGACGGGGAGCCGTGGGAAATCCCAGTTTGTCGGGACCTTCTCTCTCAGCGGGACGGGACGGTGGTGCATCCCCTGTCCGGAACTTTGGAGGCTGTGGCTGTGGCTCCTGAGGGGGCACAACTCTTAGCTTCCGGTCTCACGGCCGAGGTTGTTGAGACCATGCTCCACTCCAGGGCTCCCGCTACGAGGAGGGCTTATGCCGCGAGGTGGCGACTGTTCTCTGCATGGTGCGCTTCTCACTCCTTGAATCCAGTCCACTGCCCTGTGGGGTCAGTGCTGGAATTTTTGCAGGTTCAGTTCACCAAAGGGCGTTCGCCATCTACTATTAAAATTTATGTAGCAGCCATCTCGGCCTGCCACGCCCCGGTGGATGGGCGTCCCTTGGGCAGGTCCCCCCTTGTTTCCCTCTTCCTCCGCGGCACCAGGTGGCTGAGGCCACTGGTTCGTCCTAGAGTTCCGGTATGGGATTTGGCAATTGTTTTGGAAGCCTTGAAAGGTCCTCCCTTTGAGCCTTTGAGCGACATTCCTCTGCGCTTCATGACAATCAAAACGGCATTCCTACTCGCCATTTCCTCCCTTAAACGGGTTGGGGACTTGCACGCTCTCTCTGTCTCCCCCTCGTGCCTTGAATTCTTCCCTGGTATGGCTAGCGCTATTCTGCGCCCTTGGCCAGGCTATCTGCCTAAGGTGTCTTTTGCTGCCCCTAGGCCCATACGATTGCGGGCATTCTACCCTCCTCCATTTGAGTCCCCTGTGCAGGAGCTCCTTAATAATATCTGCCCCGTGCGCGCTCTGGATATTTACGTCAGACGCACGGCTCAGTTTCGGGTCTCGGATCAACTCTTTGTTTGCTATGGCCCCCACAGAAAGGGTTTTCCTACTAATCTGCAGTCTTTGAGCAGATGGATTGTGGACGCTATTGCCTCTTCCTATACCTCCTCTGGTCTTCCGGCCCCCTTCGGGATCAAGGCTCACTCTACTAGAGGTGTGGCGGCATCTACAGCTCTGTCCTCTGGAGTCTCTATACGGGACGTGTGTGACGCTGCGGGATGGTCCACGCCTTTAACTTTTGCCCGCTTTTATAGCCTGGACATTGATAGTTCCCCTGTACCTGCGGTGCTGCGGACGGCCGTCTCCTAGAGAAATAATGGTTAGACATGGTCAGTTCCAGGGCCGCGTGGCGTGTTTTGACACTCGTTCCCCATAGCGTTACGACGCAGCTCGAGTTCCTGAAAGGGAACGTCTCAGGTTACGTATATAACCAAGGTTCCCCGAGGGAACGAGACGCTGCGTCTCCAGGCCACGCCTCCCGTGTACTGACAGCGCTTACGGTGCTTCAAAGCTGGTTGCCGTCTCCATCGCTGGCTCTTTATGCGGCGCACTTCCGGGTGCGTCGCCGCGCTCGGATGACGTCACGCCTGTCGAATGGACGAGATTTTACACATAGTTCAAGCCGGAAACCGTAGGTGCAAGAACCCTATTGTTTCTGTTAGGATTATTAGGGCTCGAGCACCGTAGGTGCAAGAACCCTATTGTTTCTGTTAGGATTATTAGGGCTCGAGCACCGAAGGAGCTCGGGCCCAACGGGCTCGAGCACCGGAGGTGCAAGAACCCTATTGTTTCTGTTAGGATTATTAGGGCTCGAGCACCGAAGGAGCTCGGGCCCAACGGGCTCGAGCACCGTAGGTGCAAGAACCCTATTGTTTCTGTTAGGATTATTATTA
>SRMA01026526.1:0-13871 GCA_007224835.1 Danionella cerebrum | reverse complement strand
GCGCCACCGAGTGGCAACATGTCATAGACCCTTTTCTGTTGTTTTATACTTGTATTTCAGGCTGTATTGCGAGTACATGTTTGAAAATCAGTACACTTATGTAAGGGATCAGGACCAACAAAAAGTCAATAGGATTCAGTTTCCAAAACCGACAGGAAGTCGGTTATTTTACTATTGTATGAAATTGAGCACAGTTTCAGGCTTTGTACTTTAACGAACTCCTCCTAGAGAATTCATCTGTTCATCTTCAAAGTTGTTCAGTATTCTCTCAAGGCATATGGGATGTTAAATTGCGAAGCTTTTTTGACTTCATTTAACGATGCGCGAATGGCAGTCCTCGAAAGTCGAACTTTTTCTATGAACAGGAAGTGGTTAATAACTCAGCAATGCAATGTCTGATCAGGTTAAAATTCATCATGCGTGTTAAGAGTCCATGTCTGAAGGATTTCATAGAGCGCAATACAGTGTCAATTATAGCGCTACCTAATGGCAGCATGCAATATAACAATTTCTGCTGTTTTTTACTGCTATTTCAGACTGTGTTTAAAGGACATGCTTGAAAATTGCCACACTTATGTTACAGATTAAGACAAACAAAAAAGTCATTGCATCGATTTTCCAAAATCAAAAGGAAGTTAATTATTTTGCAAAGAAACCCTTAAAATGGCTATAGGGTTCTGTCGCTTTAAGGGGAAAGGGGGTGTACTGTGGCTTTAAGAGAGCACAAAACAAAAAATTGGTCATGAATTATACTCCGGACATGTTGTTGTATATTTGCATGGCGTTAGAGCTGTGGTTAACGGATATGAAACTGAATTAGATTTTTAGAGGAGTTTCCGCTGAGCACAATGGTATGTAATATGTGTGGGGTCATTCTCAGTGTTAGTGAGCTATGAGCGGAAATGTAATGCACAAGGGGGCAAGTCCCCGGTACCTGGGACTCTCGGGCTTAAGAGATTATATTATATTTATACTATTTTTATGTGCGTGCGTGTTGAGAGTGATTGACTTTTCGCTGCTTCAATCAGAGTCCGGGGGCGAACTATTTAACATGCGCGTCTGCTCCGGTTTCAGAATACCGCTACTAGCGCACAGTCACTGTGTCTCGTTCGCGATCGTCCAGTTCGGTGCTGTCATCTCTCTCGCTCTCTCTCTCTGAGAGTTTGAAAGTAGTTGATCTCCCGTGCTTCGCTGAGACCCACTGCCTCTATGACTGCAGCGCGCTGCTGCCGTTGTGGCATATTTTTCGGCTCACCTCTGCGTGAACGCGCATTCAATCACGTGATTGCACAGACAATGAGCGTTCACATAAAATGTTTACTCGTGAAGACGTTTTCATTTTTATTTTGCTTATATGCCGCGTAGATGTCAAATTTACTTGTAACACATTGTTAAATTATAAATATAAGTTTAAAAGAATGCAATCGCCCAATGCAAGTTGCTCACAGCAGTGAATATTGTAATTTATGAATGTACAGCATTATACAAACTTCAGATGTTTATATTTTCTTTGCGTATTCATTAGAATAATTAACATTTAACGTAAAAAGAAGGATAAAACAAAGTAAAAATGTGTTGATATGATATAATATAAAAAGCTTTAGATGTTTATATTTTATTTGCATTAGACTGACTACTTAAAAGATATTTGTTTGTGAAATGTTTGCATTCATTTGTAATAAACTCCCTGGTGCTGCTTTTTAGTCCATGTGCAAAAAAAGCAAAGCAGAAAGACTGTAATGAAATCACAATGCCTATTTTGAGGGTTTGTGTGTAACTTATAGGATAAATACCACACATTAATTGTGATGAAGCATAAAGGGCCTAATAGACAATGAAACTGAAACAGCTTGTTTTGCCCTGTAAATCTAGTTTATGGATCTATGTGATTTTTATTGTGAATATCAGTTCCACGTGATCAGAATTTGACAACCTAATACAATTTTATCATGTTTAAAATGTCCATTGAACCTAAATTCATGTAAGATGTGCACATTCTGATCATGCTCAACCGGTGATAACAATAACATAAAGTCCATTATTTCAGCATAACAATATATCAGTATAACAAGGTGCCAATAATGCAAAGGAAAGGCAGGTAAACATTTAGTTTTATTCAGAGTGACTCAGTTCCATCATTGTTCTATCATTTCCACAATGGAATAATGTTTCTGTCCCTGTTTATATAGTGCCAGTGTAATGTACTGTTTCCAACCCTGTTTCAAAGTATACACCAGCAGCTCCATACAACGTTTTTATCAGTGTGTTTCTAAACACTATAATGTGCAGGGATGGTAACAACATATCGGCTGCATTACCAAGGACATGCCAAATGGTACTGCAGTATCCAGAAAATGCTCTTTCTTTCACCTCTTACTTTAAAAAAATGTATGCATGGAGTATTGTTCAGATGTTTGGACTGCGACAAATAAAACACAGCTTAGAAAGCTGCAGATTGTTCAGAACAGAGCTACAGATTGATGCTGCAATGCTTATATCAAACTAGCTCTTACGATGATCATCTGGTTAACAGTTAATATCAGGTGTGCTTTACTATTATTTATGGGTATTAATTGTTGGTTTACCACTCGTTTTAGTTCATCAAAAATAATATCCCAGGGAAATACAGTTATGAAACTAGATTTTGGAGGGTGATAATCTAACAATTCTTAGATAATCTGGCAACATTTCAAAAGTTAAGAAACAAATAAAGATAATTTTAGACTCAGCATAAGATAATGAATGCGGTGGAAAGAAACGCTTTGGTGTGTGTTTTTATTTTAATTCTATTTTTGACTCTTAAAGCTGTAAAAATTAACTTTCCCCAATCATCAGTTATTGCGCCACCAAGTGATCACAGGTGGAACAGCATTTAAAACTGCAGTTTACCAATTTTGACATAGGTTACCAGGATATTGTCCCAAAAAATATTTCAACTCGTAAATATTTAGACTCGTTAGCGTTGCCTGGGGGCCATGATGCTTTGAGATGGGATTTTGTTTTATTGCCTGTATCATTATGTTAGTTGAACAGATCTCGCTTGAATACGTCTTCTAACTAAGGATCAGTCGTAGGGCGCATTGTAATGACTTGGCCACCGAGAGGCGATGGCGACGTAGGTGCTCGAGCCCTTGATCGCTGCTTGCAGCTTTAATTATTATTCTTTTTCTTCTAGCGTGTTTTTGCGGGCACTTTTGAGGGCCTAAACATGCGTAAAAAGTCACCAAATTTTGCACACACATCAGAACCTGCGTAAATTTACGTCTATTTGTGGTTCGAAAAGCGGGTGTGGTAAAATGACTCTACAGCGCCACCTAACGCGTTGTAGCTTATGATGCGCTATGAGTTTGTCGTAGGCGAATGAAATTCGCCACGCATGTGTAGGGTACTAAAACTTAAATATAAGTAAATGGGATCTCATTTCCAAAATCGACAGGAAGTCAGCTATTTCCCAAAACCTCTAAAAATAGCCATTTTTGCTCACGTCGTACTTTAACGAACTCCTCCTAGAGATTTCATCTGTTCGTCTCAAAACTCGTTCAGCACTATCTTTAGGCATATGGGATGTTAAATTGCGAAGCTTTTTTGACTTCGATAAACTATGTGCGCACAGCAGTCATCCAAAGTCGAAATTTTGTCGTAAACAGGAAGTTGTTATAACTCGGCCAAGCAATGTCCGATCCAGTTCAAATTAGCCATGTAGGTTAAGAGTGAATATCTTAACAAATGCAAATAGCGATATACAGTGTCAGTTATAGCGCCACCTAGTGCCAACATGTAATAGACCCTTTTCTGTTGTTTTATACTTGTATTTCAGGCTGTATTGCGAGTACATGTTTGAAAATCAGTACACTTATGTAAGGGATCAGGATCAACAAAAAAGTCAAAAGGATCCAGTTTCCAAAACCGACAGGAAGTCGGTTATTTTTTACTATTGTATGAAATTGAGCACAGTTTCAGGCTTTGTGCTTTAACGAACTCCTCCTAGAGAATTCATCTGTTCATCTTCAAAGTTGTTCAGTATTCTCTCAGGGCATATGGGATGTTAAATTGCGAAGCTTTTTTGACTTCATTTTTCGATGCGCGAATGGCAGTCCTCGAAAGTTGAACTTTTTCCATGAACAGGAAGTGGTTAATAACTCAGCAATGCAATGTCTGATCGGGTTAAAATTCGTCATGCGTGTTAAGAGTCCATGTCTGAAGGATTTCATAGGGCGCAATACAGTGTAAGTTATAGCGCTACCTAATGGCAGCATGCAATATAGCAATTTCTGCTGTTTTTTACTGCTATTTCGGACTGTGTTTAAAGGACATCCTTGAAAATTGCCACACTTATGTTGCAGATCAAGACAAACAAAAAAGTCAATTGGAGCGAGTTTCCAAAATCAACAGGAAGTTAATTATTTAGCAAAAAAAACCCTTAAAATGGCACTTTTCCATGTCTCATACTTCAACGAACTCCTCCTAGAGATTTTATCTGCTCACCTTCAAACTCCAGAAATCTTCTCTTAAGGTGCGTTGGATGTTAAATTGCAAAGCTTTTATAACTTTGATAAACGGTGTACGTACACCAGCCATTGAAATTTGACATTTCGCCATAAACAGGAAGTTATTATTACTCAACCATACAATGTCTGATGGATCCCAAATGTACCAACTATACTAAAAGTCCCTGTCTGAATACATCTACAACATTATTCATCGGTTATAGCGCCACCAAGTGATCACAGGTGGAACGGCATTTAAAACTGCATTTTTACCAATTTTGACAGGTTACCAGAATATTGGCCAAAACAGTCCCAAAAAATATTTCAACTCATAAATATTTAGATTCGTAAGCGCCACCTGGGGGTCATGATGCTTTGAGATGGGATTTTTTTTTACTTGAGTTGCCTGTGTCATTAGGTAATTTGAACAGTTCTCGCTTGAATACGTATTCTAACTAAGGATCGGTCGTAGAGCGCATTGTAACCAATTGGCCACCCGAGGCGATGGCGACGTAGGTGCTCGAGCCCTTGATCGCTGCTTGCAGCTTTAATTATTATTATTATTATTATTTTTTTTCTTCTAACGTGTTTTTGCGGGCACTTTTGAGGGCCTAAACATGCGTAAAAAGTCACCAAATTTTGCACACACACCAGAACCTGCGAAAATTTACGTCTAATTGTGTTTCGAAAAGCGGGTGTGGTAAAATGACTCTACAGCGCCACCTAACGCGTTGTAGCTTATGATGCGCTGTGAGTTTGTCGTAGGCGAATGAAATTCGCCACGCATATGTAGGGTACCTAAACTTAAATATAAGTAAATGGGATCTTATTTCCAAAATCGACAGGAAGTCAGCTATTTTGCAAAAACCTCTAAAAATGGCCATTTTTGCTCACGTCGTACTTTAACGAACTCCTCCTAGAGATTTCATCTGTTCGTCGCAAAACTCGTTCAGCACTATCTTAAGGCATATGGGATGTTAAATTGCGAAGCTTTTTTGACTTCGATAAACTATGTGCGCACAGCGGTCATTCAGAGTCGAAATTTTGTCGTAAACAGGAAGTTGTTATAACTCGGCCAAGCAATGTCCGATCCAGTTCAAATTCGCTATGTATGGTAAGAGTGAATATCTTAACAAATCCAAATAGCGATATACAGTGTCAGTTATAGCGCCCCCTAGTGGCAACATGTAATAGACCATTTTCTGTTGTTTTATACTTGTATTTCAGGCTGTATTGGGGGTACATGTTTGAAAATCAGTACACGTATGTAGGGCATCAGGACCAACAAAAAAGTCAATAGGAATCAGTTTCCAAAACCGACAGGAAGTCGGTTATATTTTATTATTTTATGTAATTGAGCATAGTTTCAGGGTTTGTACTTTAACGAACTCCTCCTAGAGAATTCATCTGTTCATCTTCAAAGTTGTTCAGTATTCTCTCAAGGCATATGGGATGTTAAATTGCGAAGCTTTTTTGACTTCATTTTACGATGCGCGAATGGCAGTCCTCGAAAGTTGAACTTTTTCCATGAACAGGTAGTGGTTAATAACTCAGCAATGCAATGTCTGATCGGGTTAAAATTCGTCATGCTTGTTAAGAGTCCATGTCTGAAAGGTTTCATAGAGTGATATACAGTGTCAGTTATAGCGCCACCTAATGGCAGCATGCAATATAGTATTTTCTGCTGTTTTTTGCTGCTATTTCAGACTGTGTTTAAAGGACATGCTTGAAAATTGCCACACTCATGTTACAGATCAAGACAAAAAAAAAAGTCAATTGGAGCGAGTTTCCAAAATCAACAGGAAGTTAATTATTTAGCAAAAAAACCCTTAAATTGGCACTTTTCCATGTCTCATACTTCAACGAACTCCTCCTAGAGATTTTATCTGCTCACCTTCAAACTCCAGAAATCTTCTCTTAAGGTATGTTGGATGTTAAATTGCGAAGCTTTTATTACTTTTAAAAAACGATGTATGTACACCAGTCATCGAAATTTGACGTTTCGCCATAAACAGGAAGTTATTGTAACTCAGCCATACAATGTCTGATCGATCCCAAATCTGCCAACTATACTAAAAGTCCCTGTCTGAACACATCTGCAACAATAGTCATCGGTTATAGCACCACCAAGTGATCACAGGTGGAACAGCATTTAAAACTGCATTTTTACCAATTTTGACAGGTTACCAGAATATTGGCCAAAACAGTCACAAAAAATATTTGAACTTGTAAATTTTTAGACTCATTAGCGCCGCCTGGGAGTCATGACGCTTTGAGAAGAGATTTTTTTTTGTTTTTTTAGTTGCCTGTATCGTTTGGTAATTGGAACAGATCTCGCTTGAATACGTCTTCTAACTAAAGATCGGTCGTAGAGTGCATTGTAACGAATTGGCCACCGGGAGGCGATGGCGACGTAGGTGCTCGAGCCCTTGATCGCTGCTTGCAGCTTTAATTATTATTATTATTTTTTTTTTTCTTCTAACGTGTTTTTGCGGGCACTTTTGAGGGCCTAAACATGCGTAAAAAGTCACCAAATTTTGCACACATCAGAACCGGTGAAAATTTACGTCTAATTGTGTTTCGAAAAGCGGGTGTGGTAAAATGACTCTAGAGCGCCACCTAACGCGTTGTAGCTTATGATGCGCTATGAGTTTGTCGTAGGCGAATGAAATTCGCCACGCATGTGTAGGGTACTAAAACTTAAATATAAGTAAATGGGATCTCATTTCCAAAATCGACAGGAAGTCAGCTATTTCCCAAAAACCTCTAAAAATAGCCATTTTTGCTCACGTCGTACTTTAACGAACTCCTCCTAGAGATTTCATCTGTTCGTCTCAAAACTCGTTCAGCACTATCTTAAGGCATATGGGATGTTAAATTGCGAAGCTTTTTTGACTTTGATAAACTATGTGCGCACAGCGGTCATCCAAAGTCGAAATTTTGTCGTAAACAGGAAGTTGTTATAACTCGGCCAAGCAATGTCCGATCCAGTTCAAATTCGCCATGTAGGTTAAGAGTGAATATCTTAACAAATGCAAATAGCAATATACAGTGTCAGTTATAGCGCCACCTAGTGGCAACATGTAATAGACCCTTTTCTGTTGTTTTATACTTGTATTTCAGGCTGTATTGCGAGTACATGTTTGAAAATCAGTACACTTATGTAAGGGATCAGGACCAACAAAAAAGTCAATAGGATTCAGTTTCCAAAACCGACAGGAAGTCGGTTATTTTTTACTATTGTATGAAATTGAGCACAGTTTTAGGCTTTGTACTTTAACGAACTCCTCCTAGAGAATTCATCTGTTCATCTTCAAAGTTGTTCAGTATTCTCTCAAGGCATATGGGATGTTAAATTGCGAAGCTTTTTTGACTTCATTTTACGATGCGCGAATGGCAGTCCTCGAAAGTTGAACTTTTTCTACGAACAGGAAGTGGTTAATAACTCAGCAATGCAATGTCTGATCGGGTTAAAATTCGTCATGCGTGTAAAGAGCCCATGTCTGAAGGACTTAATAGAGCGAAATACAGTGTCAGTTATAGCGCCACCTAATGGCAGCATGCAATATAGCATTTTCTGCTGTTTTTACTGCTATTTCAGACTGTGTTTAAAGGACATGCTTGAAAATTGCCACACTTATGTTGCAGATCAAGACAAACAAAAAAGTCAATTGGAGCGAGTTTCCAAAATCAACAGGAAGTTAATTATTTAGCAAAAAACCCTTAAAATGGCACTTTTCCATGTCTCATACTTTAACAAACTCCTCCTAGAGAATTCATCTGTTCATCTCCAAAGTTGTTCAGTATTTTCGCAAGGCATATGGAATGTTAAAGTGCGAAGCTTTTTTACTTTATTTTACGATGCGCGAATGGCAGTCCTCGAAAGTCAAACTTTTTCTATGAACAGGAAGTGGTTAATAACTCAGCAATGCAATTTCTGATTGGGTTAAAATTTGTCACGCGTGTTAAGAGTCCACGTCTGAAAGAATTCATATAGCGAAATACAGTGTCAGTTATAGCGCCACCTAATGGCAGCATGCAATATAGCATTTTCTTCTGTTTTTTACTGCTATTTCAGACTGTGTTTAAAGGACATGCTTGAAAATTGCCACACTTATGTTACAGATCAAGACAAACAAAAAAGTAAATTGCAGCGATTTTCCAAAATCAAAAGGAAGTTAATTATTTTCCAAAAAACCTTTAAAATGGCTGTAGGGTTCTGTCGCTTTATGGGAAACAGTACACATGTGGTGTACTGTGCACAGTACACAGGGGGTGTACTGTGGCTTTAAGAGGAGTGGCATTCGAATGGGAAAAGAGTAGCAAGTCTGGCAGAGCAGAGAATTCGTATTGAGAATTAATAGTGCACAGAAACAAATACTTGGTCATGAATTATACTCCGGACATGCTGTTTATTTGCTTGGCGTTAGAACTGTGGTTAACGGATATGAAATTGAATTAGATTTTTAGAGGAGTTTCCGCTGAGCACAACGGTATGTAATATGTGTGGGGTCATTCTCAGGGTTAATGAGCTATGAGCGAAAATGTAATGCGCAAGGGGGCAAGTCCCCGGTACCTGGGACTCTCGGGCTTAAGAGGTTACCGTATATTATATTTATGTTGATTTGTATTATACTATTTTTATGTGCGTGCGTGTTGAGAGTGATTGACGTTTCGCTGCTTCAATCAGAGTCCGGGGGCAGACTATTTAACATGCGCGTCTGCTCCGGTTTCACTTTCTCTCTGAGTTCGTGGCCAACCGCTACTAGCGCACAGCCACTGTGTCTCGTTCGCGATCGTCCAGTTCGGTGCTGTCATCTCTCTCGCTCTCTCTCTGAGAGTTTGAAAGTAGTTGATCTCCCGTGCTTCGCTGAGACCCACTGCCTCTATGACTGCAGTTTCGGCTCCCCTCTACGTGAACGCGCATTCAATCACTTGATTGCACAGACTAAGCCAATGGAGTTCATATAAAATGTTTACTCGTGAAGACGTTTTCATTTTTATTTTGCTTATATGCCGCGTAGATGTCAAATTTACTTGTAACACATTGTTTAATTATAAATATAGGTTTAAAAGAATGCAATCGCCCAATGCAAGTTGCTCACAGCAGTGAATATTGTAAATTATGAATGTACAGCATTACACAAACTTCAGATGTTTATATTTTATTTGCGTATTCATTAGAATAATTAACATTTAACGTAAAAAGAAGGATAAAAACAAGTAAAAATTTGTTGATATGATATAATATAAAAAGCTTTAGATGTTTATATTTTATTTGCATTAGACTGACTACTTAAAAGATATTTGTTTGTGAAATGTTGTTTGCATTCATTTGTAATAAACTCCCTGGTGCTGCTTTTTAGTCCATGTGCAAAAAAAGCAAAGCAGAAATACTGTAATGAAATCACAATGCCTATTTTGAGGTTTTGTGTGTAACTTATAGGATAAGTACCACACATTAATTGTGATGAAACATAAAGGGCCTAATAGACAATGAAACTGAAACAGCTTGTTTTGCCCTGTAAATCTATTTATGGATCTATGTAGGGCTGGGCGATATGAAGCAAAAAATATATCTCGATAAATTTTGCTATATCTCGATATACGATATATCTCGATATCGACAGGATTTAACCCCCCCCCCCCCAAAACAAAAAAAAACTACTGCAAAAACAAATATTACAAATTTCAAAGTCGTTTTTTATTGATGCTCAGAGGTGCTTCTGCAAATTTTCTTTCAGAAATCCTTGTATACATATTATAAAACAATAAAGAAATACATATTGCCTTTTCTTTCAAAAATAAAACAACTAAAAAACAGGCAGTGAATAGGGACATAGTGCTCCTGTAACATTTAGGATATAAACAAAATCCCTGATAACATAAATAATAATTTAACTGTAAAATAATACACATTGCCTTCTTTTCATTCAAAAATAAAACAACTCAACTCAAGCTCATCTTTGCAGGACCTCTGTTGTAAGAATGTAAGTAACCTTTTCCAATTCAGCAGCAAGCCGCGCTCTCTCTGTAGTGTACAGTCGCGGGAGTTCCTGTCTCGAAAAGTAATGCCGACTCTGTAAACTATATCTGACTGGGATCAAGTGTTTTTAGCATACGTTTAAAGCCACGTTGTTCAACGACGGATATGGGTGCCATGTCCACCGCTATGTGAAATGCCATGAACTCTGTGACGCTACACCACCTTGCGCTCTCCGCTCTGTCTTTCATATTCTACACTCCGCGTTATAGAATTGTGGAGATTAGTTGAGCTTTGGTTGGCAGCAACTTTCACGGCAGTAGACATCTGTCTGTTGTTCGTCTGACGACTTAAAACCGAAGTATTTCCACATAGTGGAGCCAGCTGTTCTTTTTTGCAACAAGTAGCCACCGGGCTAGTTGCGGGCGCCGCCATGTTGAATGAGACGACAGGCAAGGGGAGGGGAAACAAAAGCAAGGAGGCGGGGACGAGCGCAGCACAGAGAAGGCACACAAGCAAAGTGGCGAAAATTAAAAATAAGACATTATATCGATATATACGATATGCCAGAATTCATATCGAGTTTAAAAAATATCTCGATATATTTTAAATATCGAGATATCGCCCACCCCTAGATCTATGTGATTTTTATTGTGAATATGTGTTCCACATGATCAGAATTTGACAACCTAATACAATTTTATCATGTTTAAAATGTCCATTGAACCTAAATTCATGTTAGATGTGCACATTCTGATCATGATCAACCGGTGATAACAATAACATAAAGTCCATTATTTCAGCATAACAATATATCAGTATAACAAGGTGCCAATAATGCAAAGGAAAGGCAGGTAAACATTTAGTTTAATTCAGAGTGACTCAGTTCCATCATTGTTCTATCATTTCCACAATGGAATAATGTTTCTGTCGCTGTTTATATAAGGCCAGTGTCCTGTACTTGTTCCAACCCTGTTTCAAAGTATACACCAGCAGTTCCATACAAGGTTTTTATCAGTGTGTTTCTAAACACTATAATGTGCAGGGATGGTACCAACATATCGACTGCATTACCAAGGACATGCCAAATGGTACTGCAGTATCCAGAAAATGTTCTTTCTTTTACCTCTTACTTTAAAAAAATGTATGCATGGAGTATTGTTCAGTTGTTTGGACTGCGACAAATAAAACAGCTTAGAAAGCTGCAGATTGTTCAGAACAGAGCTACAGATTGATGCTGCAATGCTTATATCAAACTAGCTCTTACGATGATCATCTGGTTAACAGTTAATATCAGGTGTGCTTTACTATTATTTATGGGTATTAATTGTTGGTTTAGCACTCGTTTTAGTTCATCAAAAATAATATCCCAGGGAAATACAGTTATGAAACTAGATATTTGAAGGGTGATAATCTAACAATTCTTGGATAATCTGGCAACATTTCAAAATGTAAGAAACAAATAAAGATAATTATAGCATAAGATAATGAATGCGGTGAGAAAGAAACGCTTTGGTGTATGTTTTCATTTTAATTCTATTTTTGACTCTTAAAGCTGTAAAAATGAACTTTACCCAATCACCAGTTATTGCGCCACCAAGTGATCACAGGTGGAACAGCATTTAAAACTAAGGATCTAACTAAGGATCAGTCGTAGAGCGCATTGTAACGATTTGGCCACCGAGAGGCGATGGCGACGTAGGTGCTCGAGCCCTTGATCGCTGCTTGCAGCTTTAATTATTATTATTATTATTTTTTTTCTTCTAACGTGTTTTTGCGGGCACTTTTGAGGGCCTAAACATGCGTAAAAAGTCACCAAATTTTGCACACACGTCAGAACCTGCGTAAATTTACGTCTATTTGTGGTTTGAAAAGCGGGTGTGGTAAAATGACTCTACAGCGCCACCTAACGCGTTGTAGCTTATGATGCGCTATGAGTTTGTCGTAGGTGAATGAAATTCGCCACGCATGTGTAGGGTACTAAAACTTAAATATAAGTAAATGGGATCTCATTTCCAAAATCGACAGGAAGTCAGCTATTTCCCAAAAACCTCTAAAAATGGCCATTTTTGCTCACGTCGTACTTTAACGAACTCCTCCTAGAGATTTCATCTGTTCGTCTCAAAACTCGTTCAGCACTATCTTAAGGCATATGGGATGTTAAATTGCGAAGCATTTTTGACTTCGATAAACTATGTGCGCACAGCGGTCATCCAAAGTCGAAATTTTGTCGTAAACAGGAAGTTGTTATAACTCGGCCAAGCAATGTCCGATCCAGTTCAAATTCGCCATGTAGGTTAAGAGTGAATATCTTAACAAATGTAAATAGCGATATACAGTGTCAGTTATAGCGGCACCTAGTGGCAACATGTAATAGACCCTTTTCTGTTGTTTTATACTTGTATTTCAGGCTGCATTGCGAGTACATGTTTGAAAATCAGTACACTTATGTAAGGGATCAGAACCAACAAAAAACTCAATAGGATTCAGTTTCCAAAACCGACAGGAAGTCGGTTATTTTTTACTATTGTTTGAAATTGAGCATAGTTTCAGGCTTTGTACTTTAACGAACTCCTCCTAGAGAATTAATCTGTTCATCTTCAAAGTTGTTCAGTATTCTCTCAAGGCATATGGGATGTTAAATTGCGAAGCTTTTTTGACTTCATTTTACGATGCGCGAATGGCAGTCCTCGAAAGTTGAACTTTTTCCATGAACAGGAAGTGGTTAATAACTCAGCAATGCAATGTCTGATCGGGTTAAAATTCATCATGCGTGTTAAGAGTCCATGTCTGAAGGATTCCATAGAGAGATATACAGTGTCAATTATAGCGTCACCTAATGGCAGCATGCAATATAGTATTTTCTGCTGTTTTTTACTGCTATTTCAGACTTTGTTTAAAGGACATGCTTGAAAATTGCCACACTCATGTCAAAGATCAAGACAAACAAAAAAGTCAATTGGAGCGAGTTTCCAAAATCAACAGGAAGTTAAATATTTTGCAAAAAACCCTTAAAATGGCACTTTTCCATGTCTCATACTTTAACAAACTCCTCCTAGAGAATTCATCTGTTCATCTCCAAAGTTGTTCAGTATTTTCGCAAGGCATATGGGATGTTAAATTGCGAAGATTTTTTGACTTCATTTTACGATGCGCGAATGGCAGTCCTCGAAAGTCAAACTTTTTATATGAACAGGAAGTGGTTAATAACTCAGCAATGCAATTTCTGATCGGGTTAAAATTTGTCAAGCGTGTTAAGAGTCCACGTCTGAAGGATTTCATAGAGCGAAATACAGTGTCAGTTATAGCGCCACCTAATGGCAGCATGCAATATAGCATTTTCTGCTGTTTTTTACTGCTATTTCAGACTGTGTTTAAAGGACATGTTTGAAAATTGCCAC
>SRMA01026525.1:17663-39229 GCA_007224835.1 Danionella cerebrum | reverse complement strand
GGCATCACATGATCTGTATTTTGACATGGCACTTTTTAACGGAATATTTGCTCTTTTTTCCGTTTCTTGAGAACTATGGATCAATCTACACTTCGGAAGTGTAGCGCATGATTTCAGATTATTTTATTCTCTTTCTGAGATGCCTTTTAACACAATAAACTGCTCCAAATGATGCGCTGGCATCACATGATCTGTATTTTGACATGGCACTTTTTGAGGGAATATTTGCTCTTTTTCCGGTTCTTGAGAACTATGGATCAATCTACACTTCGGAAGTGTAGCGCATGATTTCAGATATTTTTATTCTCTTTCTGAGATGCCTTTTAACACAATAAAACTGCTCAAAATGATGCGCTGGCATCACATGATCTGTATTTAGACATGGCACTTTTTGACGAAATATTTGCTCTTTTTCCGGTTCTTGAGAACTATGGATCAATCTACACTTCGTAAGTGTAGCGCAGGATTTCAGATTATTTTATTCTCTTTCTGAGATGCCTTTTAACACAATAAAACCGCTCAAAATGATGCGCTGGCATCACATGATCTGTATTTTGACATGGCACTTTTTTGACGGAATAATTGCTCTTTTTCCGGTTCTTGAGAACTATGGATCAATCTACACTTCGGAAGTGTAGCGCATGATTTCAGATTATTTTATTCTCTTCTTGAGATGCCTTTTAACACAATAAAACTGCTCAAAATGATGCGCTGGCATCACATGATCTGTATTTTGACATGGCACTTTTTGACGGAATATTTGCTCTTTTTCCCGCTCTTGAGAACTATGGATCAATCTACACTTCGGAAGTGTAGCGCATGATTTCAGATTATTTTATTCTCTTTCTGAGATGCCTTTTAACATTATAAAACTGCTCAAAATGATGCGCTGGCATCACATGATCTGTATTTTGACATGGCACTTTTTGACGGAATATTTACTTTTTTTCCGGTTCTTGAGAACTATGGATCAATCTACACTTCGGAAGTGTAGCGCATGATTTCAGATGATTTTATTCTCTCTCTAAGATGCCTTTTAACACAATAAAACTGCTCTAAATGATGCGCTGGCATCACATGATCTGTATTTTGACATGGCACTTTTTGACGGAATATTTGCTCTTTTTCCGGTTCTTGAGAACTATGATCAATCTACACTTCGGAAGTGTAGCGCATGATTTCAGATTATTTTATTCTCTTTCTGAGATGCCTTTTAACACAATAAAACTGCTCAAAAAAATGCGCTGGCATCACATGATCTGTATTTTGACATGGCACTTTTTAACGGAATATTTGCTCTTTTTCCGGTTCTTGAGAACTATGGATCAATCTACACTTCGGAAGTGTAGCGCATGATTTCAGATTATTTTATTCTCTTTCTGAGATGCCTTTTAACACAATAAAAATACTCAAAATGATGCGCTGGCATCACATGATCTGTATTTTGACATGGCACTTTTTGACGGAATATTTGCTCTTGTTCCGGTTCTTGAGAACTATGGATCAATCTACACTTCTGAAGTGTAGCGCATGATTTCAGATTATTTTATTCTCTTTCTGAGATGCCTTTTAACACAGTAAAACTGCTCAAAATGATGCGCTGGCATCACATGATCTGTATTTGACATGGCACTTTTTAACGGAATATTTGCTCTTTTTCCGGTTCTTGAGAACTATGGATCAATCTACACTTCGGAAGTGTAGCGCATGATTTCAGATTTATTTATTCTCTTTCTGAGATGCCTTTTAACACAATAAAACTGCTCAAAATGATGCGCTGGCATCACATGATTGGTATTTTGACATGGCACTTTTTGACGGAATATTTGCTCTTTTTCCGGTTCTTGAGAACTATGGATCAGTCTACACTTCGGAAGTGTAGCGCATGATTTCAGATTATTTTATTCTCTTTCTGAGATGCCTTTTAACACAATAAAACTGCTCAAAATGATGCCTGGCATCACATGATCTGTATTTTGACATGGCACTTTTTGACGGAATATTTGCTCTTTTTCCGGTTCTTGAGAACTATGGGACAATCTACACTTCGGAAGTGTAGCGCATGATTTCAGATTATTTTATTCTCTTTCTGAGATGCCTTTTAACATAATAAAACTGATCAAAATGATGCGCTGGCATCACATGATCTGTATTTTGACATGGCACTTTTTGACGGAATATTTGCTTTTTCCGGTTCTTGAGAACTATGGATCAATCTACACTTCGGAAGTGTAGCATATGATTTCAGATTATTTTATTCTCTTTCTGAGATGCCTTTTAACACAATAAAACTGCTCAAAATGATGCGCTGGCATCACATGATCTGTATTTTGACATGGCACTTTTTGACGGAATATTTGCTCTTTTCCTGGTTCTTGAGAACTATGGATCAATCTACACTTCGGAAGTGTAGCGCATGATTTCAGATTATTTTTATTCTCTTTCTGAGATGCCTTTTAACACAATAAAACTGCTCAAAATGATGCGCTGGCATCACATGATCTGTATTTTGACATGGCACTTTTGACGGAATATTTGCTCTTTTTCCGGTTCTTGAGAACTATGGATCAATCTACACTTCGAAGTGTAGCGCATGATTTCAGATTATTTTATTCTCTTTCTGAGATGCCTTTTAACACAATAAAACTGCTCAAAATGATGCGCTGGCATCACATGATCTGTATTTTGACATGGCACTTTTTCACGGAATATTTGCTCTCTTTCCGGTTCTTGAGAACTATGGATCAATCTACACTTCGGAAGTGTAGCGCATGATTTCAGATTATTTTATTCTCTTTCTGAGATGTCTTTTAACACAATAAAACTGCTCAAAATGATGCGCTGGCATCACATGATCTGTATTTTGACATGGCACTTTTTGACGGAATATTTGCTCTTTTCCCCGTTCTTGAGAACTATGGATCAATCTACACTTCGGAAGTGTAGCGCATGATTTCAGATTATTTTATTCTCTTTCTGAGATGCCTTAACACAATAAAACTGCTCAAAATGATGCGCTGGCATCACATGATCTGTAATTTGACATGGCACTTTTTGACGGAATATTTGCTCTTTTT
Organism: Danionella cerebrum; assembly: GCA_007224835.1. Classification (NCBI taxonomy): domain Eukaryota; kingdom Metazoa; phylum Chordata; class Actinopteri; order Cypriniformes; family Danionidae; genus Danionella; species Danionella cerebrum. Next base: position 36,152 of record SRMA01026525.1, on the reverse strand, counting down.
CCGGTTCTTGAGAACTATGGATCAATGTACACCTCGGAAGTGTAGCGCATGATTTCAGATTATTTTATTCTCTTTCTGAGATGCCTTTTAACACAACACAACTGCTCAAAATGATGCGCTGGCATCACATGATCTGTATTTTGACATGGCACTTTTTGACGGAACATTTGCTCTTTTTCCGGTTCTTGAGAACTATGGATCAATCTACACTTCAGAAGTGGAGCGCATGATTTCAGATGATTTTATTCTCTTTCTGAGATGCTTTTTTACACAATAATACTGCTCAAAATGATGCGCTGGCATCACATGATCTGTATTTTGACATGGCACTTTTTGACGGAATATTTGCTCTTTTTCCGGTTCTTGAGAACTATGGATCCAATCTACACTTCGGAAGTGTAGCGCATGATTTCAGATTATTTTATTCTCTTTCTGAGATGCCTTTTTAACACAATAAAACTGCTCAAAATGATGCGCTGGCATCACATGATCTGTATTTTGACATGGCACTTTTGGACGGAATATTTGCTCTTTTTCCGGTTCTTGAGAACTATGGATCAATCTACACTTCGGAAGTGTAGCGTATGACTTCAGATTATTTTATTCTCTTTCTGAGATGCCTTTTAACACAATAAAACTGCTCAAAATGATGCGCTGGCATCACATGATCTGTATTTTGACATGGCACTTTTTTGACGGAATAATTGCTCTTTTTCCGGTTCTTGAGAACTATGGATCAATCTACACTTCGGAAGTGTAGCGATGATTTCAGATTATTTTATTTTCTTTCTGAGATGCCTTTTAACACAATAAAACTGCTCAAAATGATGCGCTGGCATCACATGATCTGTATTTTGACATTGCACTTTTTGACAGAATATTTGCTCGGTTTCCAGGTTCTTGAGAAACTATGGATCAATCTACACTTCGGAAGTGTAGCGCATGATTTCAGATTATTTTATTCTCTTTCTGAGATGCCCTTTAACACAATAAAACTGCACAAAATGATGCGCTGGCATCACATGATCTGTATTTTGACATGGCACTTTTGACGGAATATTTGCTCTTTTTCCGGTTCTTGAGAACTATGGATCAATCTACACTTCGGAAGTGTAGCGCATGATTTCAGATTATTTTATTCTCTTCTTGAGATGCCTTTTAACACAATAAAACTGCTCAAAATGATGCGCCGGCATCACATGATCTGTATTTTGACATGGCACTTTTTAACGGAATATTTGCTCTTTTTCCGTTCTTGAGAACTATGGATCAATCTACACTTCGGAAGTGTAGCGCATGATTTCAGATTATTTTTTTCTCCTTCTGAGATGCCTTTTAACACAATAAAACTGCTCAAAATGATGCGCTGGCATCACATGATCTGTATTTTGACATGGCACTTTTTGACGGAATATTTGCTCTTTTTCCGGTTCTGAGAACTATGGATCAATCTACACTTCGGAAGTGTAGCGCATGATTTCAGATTATTTTATTCTCTTTCTGAGATGCCTTTTAACACAATAAAACTGCTCAAAATGATGCGCTGGCATCACATGATCTGTATCTTGACATGGCACTTTTGGACGGAATATTTGCTCTTTTTCCGGTTCTTGAGAACTATGGATCAATCTACACTTCGGAAGTATAGCGCATGAGTTCAGATTATTTTATTCTCTTTCTGAGATGCCTTTTAACACAATAAACTGCTCAAAATGATGCGCTGGCATCACATGATCTGTATTTTGACATGGCACTTTTAACGGAATATTTGCTCTTTTTCCGGTTCTTGAGAACTATGGATCAATCTACACTTCGGAAGTGTAGCGCATGATTTCAGATTATTTTATTCTCTTTTCTGAGATGCCTTTTAACACAATAAAACTGCTCAAAATGATGCGCTGGCATCACATGATCTGTATTTTGACATGGCACTTTTTGCCGGAATATTTGCTCTTTTTTCGGTTCTTGAGAACTATGGATCAATCTACACTTCGGAAGTGTAGCGCATGATTTCAAATTATTTTATTCTCTTTCTGAGATGCCTTTTAACACAATAAAACTGCTCCAAATGATGCGCTGGCATCCCATGATCTGTATTTTGACATGGCACTTTTTGACGGAATATTTGCTCTTTTTCCGGTTCTTGAGAACTATGGATCAATCTACCCTTCGGAAGTGTAGCGCATGATTTCAGATTATTTATTCTCTTTCTGAGATGCCTTTTAACACAATAAAACTGCTCAAAATGATGCGCTGGCAGCACCTGGTCTGTATTTTGACATGGCACTTTTTGACGGAATATTTGCTCTTTTTCCGGTTCTTGAGAAACATGGATCAATCTACACTTCGGAAGTGTAGCGCATGATTTCAGATTATTTTATTCTCTTTCTGAGATGCCTTTTAACACAATAAAACTGCTCAAAATGATGCGTGGCATCACATGATCTGTATTTTGACATGGCACTTTTTGACGGAATATTTGCTCTTTTTCCGGTTCTTGAGAACTATGGATGAAACTACACTTCGGAAGTGTAGCGCATGATTTCAGATTATTTTATTCTCTTTCTGAGATGCCTTTTAACACAATAAAACTGCTCAAATGATGCGCTGGCATCACATGATCTGTATTTTGACATGGCACTTTTTAGCGGAATATTTGCTCTTTTTCCGGTTCTTGAGAACTATGGATCAATCTACACTTCGGAATTGTAGCGCATGATTTCAGATTATTTTATTCTCTTTCTGAGATGCCTTTTAACACAATAAAACTGCTCAAAATGATGCTCTGGCATCACATGATCTGTATTTTGACATGGCACTTTTTGACGGAATATTTGCTCTTTTTCCGGTTCTTGAGAACTAAGGATCAATGTACACTTCAGAACTGGAGCGCATGATTTCAGATTATTTTATTCTCTTTCTGAGATGCCTTTTAACACAATAAAACTGCTCAAAATGATGCGCTGGCATCACATGATCTGTATTTTGACATGGCACTTTTTGACGAATATTTGCTCTTTTTCCGGTTCTTGAGAACTATGGATCAATCTACACTTCGGAAGTGTAGCGCATGATTTCAGATTATTTTATTCTCTTTCTGAGATGCCCTTTAACACAATAATACTGCTCAAAATGATGCGCTGGCATCACATGATCTGTATTTTGACATGGCACTTTTTGACGGAATAATTACTCTTTTTCCGGTTCTTGATGTGGCCGCGCCAGGCCAGCGCCGAACCAGCCCGGGGGCACAGATTTGTTGGTCTCCTGGTATCAGGAGGGAGGAGTGTCAAATATATATATTTTTGACAAAGGAGAGTCCAGAATTTTAGCAAGTGGATTTAAACAATTTGACCAATAAACCAAAAGGGCACGCAGACACGTGAAGCCGGGTAAAAGTAAGGGCAAGAGGCGGGGGTCAGAATTAGACAATTTTTATTAAATGTGAAAATACTAATTAAAAATGTACGTGCTAGGCTATTTAAAAGAGAGACTGAATGAGCTCTCGCTCTCGGGACTGGTAGCGGGTGGAGCAGCCGGCAGCAGGGCCTTACTAGACGCCAACGCCCACACTCACACAGCAATCCTCCCCCGGACGGGAAAACAGCACAAGACACCAAACCCCAAAATCACTCGTGGTCACAGCACTCGCCACCCTAAGATTGGCTCCACTGACCCGCTGCTCCACGCGACACCAGCACCCTGTAAAAAAAAAGGCACAACTCACATACACACACACACACACACACACACACACACACACGCACACAATTGCTTAAAAACAAATAATCCAGCCCATAAGAGTTCACTATAATTGTATAAAAACGGAATATCCAGGTGGGCAGGGAAGAGAAACCTTAGTCCACAGTTAGAGAGCACGTTGGAGAGGTTAGTCCTGAGTTGCAGAACCACAGCTTGTAGAGCGGGTATAAGTTGTTTGTGTTCTCCACTCAGGCAGCGCCATAGCCGCAGCAGCGCTGGCAACCACGGGGAAGCCTCAAATCAGTGACGCAATAGGGGAATCCCACCCGTGTTTCCGGGTCAGCAAAGCAGCAGTGTCTATAACTAATTAGGGCAGACTTTTCAGGCGAGGTTTGTTGGCGGAGGCTCCTCTGAGCGCCGAGCAGAGGCTCTTTTGCACGCCAGTGAATGATTGATCGCTACGCCTGAAGCAGAGATTACAGGTGTGTTTACAGCCGAGACGCCGATCAGCACACGCAGCCACCGCGCAGAAAGCAATACTGTTGCGATCTAGCAATGATACGGTCGGGAAACAATCCTGGCACACGAAGCCGGCACCCATGGGAACACACGGAGGGATCGATAATAGGAGTCCCTTTATATGGCAAATTGTGGAACGCCATTGGCTAGCGGTATTTAATTGAATAATCAGCGCCAAGCGAAATTCATCATACCACATTGAGAACTATGGATCAAACTAAACCTCTATAGTAAAGCGCATGATTTCAGATTATTTTATTCTCTTTCTGAGATGCCTTTTAACACAATAAAACTGCTCAAAAATGATGCGCTGGCATCACATGATCTGTATTTGGACATGGCACTTTTTAACGGAATATTTGCTCTTTTTCCGGTTCTTGAGAACTATGGATCAAACTTAACATCTAAAGTGTAGCGCATGATTTCAGATTATTTTATTCTCTTTCTGAGATGCCTTTTAACACAATAAAACTGCTCAAAATGATGCGCTGGCATCACATGATCTGTATTTGGACATGGCACTTTTTAACGGAATATTTGCTCTTTTTCCGGTTCTTGAGAACTATGGATCAATCTACACTTCGGAAGTGTACCGCTTGATTTCAGATTATTTTATTCTCTTTCTGAGATGCCTTTTAAACACAATAAAACTGCTCAAAATGATGCGCTGGCATCACATGATCTGTATTTTGACATGGCATTTTTAGACGGAATATTTGCTCTTTTTCCGGTTCTTGAGAACTATGGATCAATCTACACTTCGGAAGTGTAGCGCATGATTTCAGATTATTTTATTCTTTTTCTGAGATGCCTTTAACACAATAAAACTGCTCAAAATGATGCGCTGGCATCACATGATCTGTATTTTGACATGGCACTTTTAACGGAATATTTGCTCTTTTTCCGGTTCTTGAGAACTAAGGATCAATCTACACTTCGGAAGTGTAGCGCATGATTTCAGATTACTTTATTCTTTTTCTGAGATGCCTTTTAACACAATAAAACTGCTCAAAATGATGCGCTGGCATCACATGATCTGTATTTTGACATGGCACTTTTTTGACGGAATAATTGCTCTTTTCCGGTTCTTGAGAACTATGGATCAATCTACACTTCGGAAGTGTAGCGCATGATTTCAGATGATTTTATTCTCTTTCTGAGATGCCTTTTAACACAATAAAACTGCTCAAAATGATGGGCTGGCATCACATGATCTGTATTTTGACATGGCACTTTTTAACGGAATATTTGCTCTTTTTCGGGTTCTTGAGAACTATGGATCAATCTACACTTCGGAAGTGTAGCGATGATTTCAGATTATTTTATTCTCTTTCTGAGATGCCTTTTAACACAATAAAACTGCTCAAAATGATGCGCTGGTATCACATGATCTGTATTTTGACATGGCACTTTTTAACCGAATATTTGCTCTTTTTCCGGTTCTTGAGAACTATGGATCAATCTACACTTCGGAAGTGTAGCGCATGATTTCAGATTATTTATTCTCTTTCTGAGATGCCTTTTAACACAGTAAAACTGCTCAAAATGATGCGCTGGCATCACATGATCTGTATTTTGACATGGCACTTTTTGACGGAATATTTGCTCTGTTTCCGGTGCTTGAGAACTAAGGATCAATGTACACTTCAGAAGTGGAGCGCATGATTTCAGATGATTTTATTCTCTTTCTGAGATGCCTTTTAACACAATAAAACTGCTCAAAATGATGCGATGGCATCACATGATCTGTATTTTGACATGGCACTTTTTACGGAATATTTGCTCTTTTTCCGGTTCTTGAGAACTATGGATCAATCTACACTTCGGAAGTGTAGCGATTGATTTCAGATTATTTTATTCTCTTTCTGAGATGCCTTTTAACACAATAAAACTGCTCAAAATGATGCGCCGGCATCACATGATCTGTATTTTGACATGGCACTTTTTGACGGAATATTTGCTCTGTTTCCCGTGCTTGAGAACTATGGATCAATCTACACTTCGGAAGTGTAGCGCATGATTTCAGATTATTTTATTCTCTTTCTGAGATGCCCTTTAACACAATAAAACTACTCAAAATGATGCGCTGGCATCACATGATCTGTATTTTGACATGGCACTTTTTGACGGAATATTTGCTCTTTTTCCGGTTCTTGAGAACTATGGCTCAATCCACACTTCGGAAGTGTAGCGCATGATTTCAGATTATTTTATTCTCTTTCTGAGATGCCTTTTAACACAATAAAACTGCTCAAAATATGCGCTGGCATCACATGATCTGTATTTTGACATGGCACTTTTTAACGGAATATTTGCTCTTTTTTCCGGTCCTTGAGAACTATGGATCAATCTACACTTCGGAAGTGTAGCGCATGATTTCAGATTATTTTATTCTCTTTCTGAGATGCCTTTTTGACACAATAAAACTGCTCAAAATGATGCGCTGGCATCACATGATCTGTATTTGGACATGGCACTTTTTGACGGAATATTTGCTCTTTTTCCGGTTCTTGAGAACTATGGATAAATCTACACTTCGGAAGTGTAGCGCATGATTTCAGATTATTTTATTCTCTTTCTGAGATGCCTTTTAACACAATTAAACTGCTCAAAATGATGCGCTGGCATCACATGATCTGTATTTTGACATGGCACTTTTTGACGGAATATTTGTTTTTTTTCCGGTTCTTGAGAACTATGGATCAATCTACACTTCGGAAGTGTAGCGCATGATTTCAGATTATGTTATTCTCTTTCTGAGATGCCTTTTAACACAATAAAATTGCTCAAAATGATGCGCTGGCATCACATGATCTGTATTTTGACATGGCACTTTTTGACGGAATATTTGCTCTTTTTCCGGTTCTTGAGAACTATGGATCAAATCTACACTTCGGAAGTGTAGCGCATGATTTCAGATTATTTTATTCTCTTTCTGAGATGCCTTTTAACACAATAAAACTGCTCAAAATGATGCGCTGGCATCACATGATTCGTATTTTGACATGGCACTTTTTGACGGAATATTTGCTCTTTTTCCGGTTCTTGAGAACTATAGATCAATCTACACTTCGGAAGTGTAGCGCATGATTTCAGATTATTTTATTCTCTTTCGGAGATGCCTTTTAAGACAATAAAACTGCTCAAAATGATGCGCTGGCATCACATGATCTGTATTTTGACATGGCCTTTTTTGACGGAATATTTGCTCTTTTTCCGGTTCTTGAGAACTATGGATCAATCTACACTTCGGAAGTGTAGCGCATGATTTCAGATGATTTTATTCTTTCTCTAAGATGCCTTTTAACACAATAAAACTGCTCAAAATGATGCGCTGGCATCACATGATCTGTATTTAGACATGGCACTTTTTGACGGAATATTTGCTCTTTTTCCGGTTCTTGAGAACTAGGGATCAATCTACACCTCGGAAGTGTAGCGCATGATTTCAGATTATTTTATTCTCTTTCTGAGATGCCTTTTAACACAATAAAACTGTTAAAAATGATGCGCTGGCATCACATGATCTGTATTTTGACATGGCACTTTTTTTTTTTTTTTTTGCTCTTTTTCCGGTTCTTGAGAACTATGGATCAATCTACACTTCGGAAGTGTAGCGCATGATTTCAGATTATTTTTTTCTCTTTCTGAGATGCCCTTTAACACAATAAAACTGCTCAAAATGATGCGCTGGCATCACATGATCTGTATTTTGACATGGCACTTTTTGACGGAATATTTGCTCTTTTCCGGTTCTTGAGAACTATGGATCAATCTACACTTCGGAAGTGTAGCGCATGATTTCAGATTATTTTTATTCTCTTTCTGAGATGCCTTTTAACACAATAAAACTGCTCAAAATGATGCATTGGCATCACATGATCTGTATTTTGACATGGCACTTTTTGACGGAATATTTGCTCTTTTTCCGGTTCTTGAGAACTATGGATCAATCTACACTTCGAAGTGTAGCGCATGATTTCAGATTATTTTATTCTCTTTCTGAGATGCCTTTGAACACAATTAAACTGCTCAAAATGATGCGCTGGCATCACATGATCTGTATTTTGACATGGCACTTTTGGACGGAATATTTGCTCTGTTTCCGGTTCTTGAGAACTATGGATCAATCTACACTTCGGAAGTGTAGCGCATGATTTCAGATGATTTTATTCTCTTTCTGAGATGCTTTTTTACACAATAAAACTGCTCAAAATGATGCGCTGGCATCACATGATCTGTATTTTGACATGGCACTTTTTGACGGAATATTTGCTCTTTTTCCGGTTCTGAGAACTATGGATCAATCTACACTTCGGAAGTGTAGCGCATGATTTCAGATTATTTTATTCTCTTTCTGAGATGCCTTTAACACAATAAAACTGCTCAAAATGATGCGCTGGCATCACATGATCTGTATTTTGACATGGCACTTTAACGGAATATTTGCTCTTTTTCCGGTTCTTGAGAACTATGGATCAATCTACACTTCGGAAGTGTTGGGCATGATTTCAGATTATTTTATTCTCTTTCTGAGATGCTTTTTAACACAATAAAACTGCTCAAAATGATGCGCTGGCATCACATGATCTGTATTTTGACATGGCACTTTTTGACGGAATATTTGCTCTTTTTCCGGTTCTTGAGAACTATGATCAATCTACACTTCGGAAGTGTAGCGCATGATTTCAGATTATTTTATTCTCTTTCTGAGATGTCTTTTAACACAATAAAATTGCTCAAAATGATGCGCTGGCATCACATGATCTGTATTTTGACATGGCACTTTTTGACGGAATATTTGCTCTTTTTCCGGGTTCTTGAGAACTATGGATCAATCTACACTTCGGAAGTGTAGCGCATGATTTCAGATGTTTTTATTCTCTCTCTGAGATGCCTTTTAACACAATAAAACTGCTCAAAATGATGCGCTGGCATCACATGATCTGTATTTGTACATGGCACTTTTTGACGGAATATTTGCTATGTTTCCGGTGCTTGACAACTAAGGATCAATCTACACTTCGGAAGTGGAGCGCATGATTTCAGATGATTTTATTCTCTCTCTGAGATGCCTTTTAACACAATAAAACTGCTCAAAATGATGCGCTGGCATCACATGATCTGTATTTTGACATGGCACTTTTTGACGGAATATTTGCTCGGTTTCCGGTTCTTGAGAACTATGGATCAATCTACACTTCGGAAGTGTAGCGCATGATTTCAGATGATTTTATTCTCTTTCTGAGATGCCTTTTAACACAATAAACTGCTCAAAATGATGCGCTGGCATCACATGATCTGTATTTTGACATAGCACTTTGCCACGGAATATTTGCTCTGTTTCCGGTTCTTGAGAACTATGGATCAATCTACACTTCGGAAGTCCGGGTACGGCGCAGGACCCATCCTTGCGATGGCAGCCTGTGAAAGGAACAGTGGCACGCTCCTTCCCTCCGTAGTGCTAGGGTCTTCTCCCTGGGGCAAGAGAGATTAACCCTTAAGCCCCCCTTACGAGGGTTACACTAAATCTAGACTGCACTTACATCTGCATATTTTGGACACAACCACTACACCGCTTGCGAAGATCCAGAACAAACTTTTTTTTTGATTCCCCATTGTAAGGGGCAACTTGTTAGCCGTGAGTTGCGACCCGTGTCGGCGGAGGAAGAGGTCCTGGTGTTTGAGGAAAATGGTTAGCTGCGGCTGCCACCTTTCCAACACGACACTTTGGCTCCTACTTCGTCTAGACGGGAGGTTGGAATGGCTCGATCCAATCAATCGGCTGGTCAAAGAAATGATCTTAAAACATCTATAAGACACTTTGGCTTAGAGTCAATCAAGTTATAAAAAGCAACCCGTTGCTTTTACTGGCTTGAGTATACCATCAGTATATCCTTGATGCATAATCTGCTGGAGTTCCGCGGCTCTGTGCATCCCTATTTTTTGTGCTCCAAGGTGGGTGAGGAGTACTGATGATGAACAAGAAAACTAAAAAATATGGCAAATAAACCAAACCACAAACGACATCGGACGGATTTAGAAACTGACAACCCAAATGGAAAAATTGACACAACGACGAAAAATGATGAGTGGCCAAAATTTATAATTATTGAATCAACTTCTGCTGACTATCAAATCACTAGGCTGTCTCCTTTTGCTATCCAGAAAGGTATTGCTGGTATAGCTGGTACAGTTAAAGAAGTGAAAAAACTGCGATCAGGTCAAATTCTTGTTGAATGTTATAAAAAAGCCAGTTCAGAGAACCTACTTCAAACAAAAATGATCGCAACAGTTCCTGTGAAGACATCACCACACCCAACTCTCAATTATAGTAAAGGAGTGATCCGCACCAGAGAACTTGAAGATGTTGATGAAGAAGAAATACAAGAAGAACTGAAGCCTCAAGGAGTTACTAACGTAAGGAGAATTACCATCAAAAGAGAAGGACGAACGATCAGAACAAGTACCTACATTATCACCTTCAACAAACCAACAATCCCTGAAAAACTTCTGATCGGATACTTAAGTGTACCAGTGGACCTCTTTGTCCCAAATCCCCTTAGATGTTTTAATTGCCAGAAATATGGCCATGGTTCAAACAGTTGCAATAATAAACACATCTGTTGTAACTGTGGTGAAGAAAGACATGACAAGGAACCCTGTGAAAAACCATCCAAATGTTGTAATTGTTCAGGGGACCACTCAGCTGCATCAAAACAATGTCCAATGTGGATCCGGGAAAAAGAAATACAGAAGATTAGATGCACCAAGAAGATCAGTTACCCTGAAGCAAGGAAATTGGTTGCTCCTACCCCCTTCTTCAGTATAAACAAATCATTTGCTGATGCAGTAAGAAAAACTGTAAGATCCATTGACTGCCAGACAGACATCACTTGGATGCATAAAGACAAACCCCAAACTAATATTGCTCCTTCAAAAACAAAGACTTCAGGAACGCAGAGTGAAGTACTTACCAAGGATACACACCTGAACCAAAGTCCAGTTGAAAATGAAAAAGGAACAAAAAATAGCAAGAAACAAAGGGCTGCAAATCCCAAGGATGACCCTACAAAAATAAAAGAACCAAAAGATATAGAAATGAAAGAAAAAGAATGCCCTAGTCGAAGTCCATCCCCCCGAGGTAGAATGAAGACAAACGTCCCCATCCTTCCAAACAGGTGATGGAAAAACGGATTATTCAGTGGAACTGTCGTGGAGTTCATGCTAATTATACAGAGCTACAACGCTTAATTACTGTCATCAACCCCATTGTTGTATGTCTTCAGGAGACACAACTGTCAAAAGACAACACTATTTCTTTCAAACATTTTAATATTTTGAACACCCTTGGTCCCAGTAACAAGCGTGCTTCTGGAGGAACATCCATTCTAATACGCAGTGATTTAATTCACAGCAATATCAAACTCACTAGTAATCTACAAGTAACTGCAGTAAGATTGACACTCAGGAAAACCATCACAATTTGTTCTCTCTACATCCCTCCAGATGCAAATATAAAACACACAGAGCTAAACCAGCTTATTACCCAACTTCCTCCCCCTTTCATTTTAATGGGAGATTTTAACAGTCATAACTATTTGTGGGGTAGCAACCAGTGCAACGCGAAAGGAAGGAAAATAGAAGATTTTATTGAGAATAACAATTTATGTCTTTTAAATGATGGTTCAAACACTTATCTGCACCCAGGACATGGAACCTACTCTGCAATCGATCTCTGTCAGCCCAAACTCCTTTTAGACTTATCCTGGAAAGTCCACCCTGATTTATGTGGAAGTGACCATTTCCCATTAGTTATAACAATTAAAGGACAAGAAGAAGATTTTAAAGTGCAAAGGTGGCAAATTAAAAAAGCAAACTGGGCTTATTTTAAAGCTCTATGTGATGAGAAATTTGCAGGTTTCCTTGAAGATGATCCAAATGCTATGGAAAACTTCACAAAAACCCTCATTTCTATAGCTGAAGAATCCATCCCAAAAACGTCCTGGAAAAACTCCACTAAACGAACTCCATGGTTTAACGAAGATTGCAAGAAGGCTATTAAAAAGAGGAAAAAAGCCGAAAGATGTTTCTCTAATCATCCAACTACTGAAAATCTTATTAAACTCAAAAAGGAAAGGGCACAAGCAAGAAGAACAATAAATTAAAGTAAAAAAGAAAGCTGGAGAAGATTTGTTTCCAATTTGTCAACAAATACTTCACCAACTAAAGTGTGGAAGCTGATTCGGAAAATGAAAGGAAAAAATACCAGTCCACAAATACAACACATTAAGCGAAAGGATGATATCTTGACATCGGCGCAAGAAATAGCAAACGAAATAGCAAAAACACTTGAAAGTAATTCTTCAGTTGAAAATCGCAGTGCTGCGTTCAGAGCCCTCCACGATGGACATAAAGGACAAATTAACTTTAACTCAAATAATGAAGAACCATATAATCAGCCTTTCACATTGGACGAACTACAAAAAGCTATGAAGAAATCTCACGACTCAGCCGTTGGTCCAGATGATGTCCACTATCAATTTATTAAAAATCTGCCCTCCACTGTTCTTAGATTACTGCTTAAGCTCTACAACTCCATTTGGATTTCTGGAAATATCCCACCAACATGGCAAGAAGCTGTAATAATCCCTATTCCAAAGCCTGGAAAGGATCACAGTGACCCCTCAAACTATAGGCCTATTGCCCTGACCAGCTGCCTGTGTAAAACCATGGAGAGAATGGTCAATGAACGACTGGTCTGGATGCTGGAATCGGAAAAACATATCAGCAACGCTCAATGCGGATTCAGAAAAGGACGAAGTACAATTGACCACCTTGTTTCACTCGAAAGCTACATTCGAGATGCTTTCATCAGAAAAGAACATGCAATAGCAGTATTTTTTGATCTAGAAAAAGCCTACGATACAACTTGGAAACAGGGAATTTTAAAAGATTTACATGGAATGAATTTTAAAGGGCGACTGCCAATTTTTATCCAGAATTTTTTAGCCAAAAGATTTTTTAGAGTCAAAGTCACAAATACATTATCAGATCGATATGAACAAGAACTTGGAGTACCCCAAGGAAGTATCCTATCTGTGACCCTTTTTAATATTAAAATAAACAATATTGCCAATATCATTGGTACCGACGTACTCTACAGCTTGTATGTAGACGATATCTGCATATGCTATAAAAGCAAGAACATGGCAACCATTGAAAGGAAGATTCAACAGAAGATAAATAAAATACAGAACTGGGCAATGCAAAATGGTTTTAAGTTTTCACAAGCAAAAACAATCTGCACTCATTTCTGCCAACTACGGTCGTTACACAATGAACCAGAACTATTTATGGATGGAACCCCAATTAAACTATCCAAAGAAACCAAGTTTCTTGGAGTTATCTTTGATAACAAACTCTCTTTTATCCCACACATCAAAGCATTAAAAGAAAAATGTTTTAAAACCATGAATATTTTAAAGGTTTTATCCAAAACTAAATGGGGCGCAGATAGTTCGACCCTGATGAACATATATCGAACTCTGATCAGATCTAGGATCGACTACGGGAGTATCATCTATGGCTCAGCTAGGAAATCTTACATCCAAGCCCTCGACAGCATACACCACCAAGGCATTCGTCTGGCACTAGGCGCCTACAGAACATCACCAATCCCAAGCTTATATGTAGAGTCAAATGAGCCATCACTGGAAAACAGACGACTGAAACTAGCTCTGCAATATATAATAAAATTAAGGACCAACAAAGAAACCCCAGCCTTTACCCCAGTTTTTAAAAATCAACTTTTAACTTTTTATAACAAGAAACCAAAGCAAATCCGTCCTCTTGGATTGCGTATGAAATCACATCTGGAAAACCTCAAAATTGACTACGAATCACTGGTACAAACGCACTTGTGCAAAATTCCACCGTGGGACCAACAAAAACCCAATATTCACTTCAACTTAGGAAACGAACAAAAATCGAAAACACACCCAAATATCTACCACCAACCACTACTGGACTTCAGGGACAATTTCCCAAACCACATCACGGTATACACAGATGGATCAAAATCTGGAAACAAAGTGGCTGCAGCCTTCACAACAAAAGGGCATGAACAAGGAGTCCGTGTCTCAGACCACAGCTCAGTTTTCACAGCAGAAGCAAAGGCTTTACTGATGGCACTACAGTTCATCCAAACCAGAACCCGAAAAGAATACCTCATCATTTCTGACTCCAAATCATGCCTCGAGGCACTGGAAAACAATGAGAAAAACCACCCAATAATAACAGAAATACTAATTAAACTGGTATATCTGAGAAGAAAATCTTTTCACATACTCTTCTACTGGATACCCGGACACATTGGAATTCCAGGAAATGAACGAGCGGACTGCATCGCCAAAGCCTCTACAAAACAAGAACTAACCCCATGCCAGATACCAGCATCAGATTTAAAACCATTTCTCACTTCTTACATTGGAAAAAGATGGCAGACTGAATGGAACCAGTGCATCAAAAAATAAACTATATGAAATAAATCCTAACATTGGAAAGAAACAAACACAATTCAACAATCGATGGGAACAGGTCATTTCTACAAGATGCAGAATTGGACACTCTAGGCTCACACACCAGTTTTTAGTAACTGGAGATAGTCGAGCTGAATGCCACTCATGTAAAGTTCCTCTATCTATCTATAAAACATATTCTAGCTGACTGTCCTTTTTTAACCCCCATCAGAAAACAATTTTATTCTTCCACATCTCTAGATCACATTTTTAATCAAGTAGATCCAAATTTGGTATTAAAATTTCTAGGAAGAGCTGGTTTTAAACATTTTATCTAATTCAATAACATACATTGCTCTCGCCCTGGAAATAGCCATAGAAGCTGAAAGGGCGTTTAAAAAACAATGAATGAATGAATGAATGACACTTCGGAAGTGAAGCGCATGATTTCAGATGATTTTATTCTCTTTCTGAGATGCCTTTTAACACAATAAAACTGCTCAAAATGATGCGCTGGCATCACATGGTCTGTATTTTGACATGGCACTCTTTCACGGAATATTTGCTCTTTTTCCGGTTCTTGAGAACTATGGATCAATCTACACTTCGGAAGTGTAGCGCATGATTTCAGATTATTTTATTCTCTTTCTGAGATGCCTTTTAACACAATAAACCAGCTCAAAATGATGCGCTGGCATCACATGATCTGTATTTTGACATGGCACTTTTTGACGGAATATCTGCTCTTTTTCCGGTTCTTGAGAACTATGGATCAATCTACACTTCGGAAGTGTAGCGCATGATTTCAGATTATTTTATTCTCTTTCTGAGATGCCTTTTAACACAATAAAACTGCTCAAAATGATGCGATGGCATCACATGATCTGTATTTTGACATGGCACTTTTTCACGGAATATTTGCTCTTTTTCCGGTTCTTGAGAACTATGGATCAATATACGCTTCGGAAGTGTAGCGCATGATTTCAGATTATTTTATTCTCTTTCTGAGATGCCTTTTAACACAATAAAACTGCTCAAAATGATGCGATGGCGTCACATGATCTGTATTTGGACATGGCACTTTTTAACGGAATATTTGCTCTTTTTCCGGTTCTTGAGAACTATGGATCAATCTACACTTCGGAAGTGTAGCGCATGATTTCAGATTATTTTATTCTCTTCCTGAGATGCCTTTAACACAATAAAACTGCTCAAAATGATGCGCTGGCATCACATGATCTGTATTTTGACATGGCACTTTTTAACGGAATATTTGCTTTTTTCCGGTTCTTGAGAACTATGGATCAATCTACACTTCGGAAGTGTAGCGCATGATTTCAGATTATTTTTATTCTCTTTCTGAGATGCCTTTTAACACAATAAAACTGCTCAAAATGATGCTTTGGCATCACATGATCTGTATTTGGACATGGCACTTTTTGACGGAATATTTGCTCTTTTTCCGGTTCTTGAGAACTATGGATCAATCTACACTTCGGAAGTGTAGCGCATGATTTCAGATTATTTTATTCTCTTTCTGGGATGCCTTTTAACCCAATAAAACTGCTCAAAATGATGCGCTGGCATCACATGATCTGTATTTTGACATGGCACTTTTGACGGAATATTTGCTCTTTTTCCGGTTCTTGAGAACTATGGATCAATCTACACTTCGGAAGTGTAGCGCATGATTTCAGATTATTTTATTCTCTTTCTGAGATGCCTTTTAACACAATAAAAACTGCTCAAAATGATGCGCTGGCATCACATGATCTGTATTTTGACATGGCCTTTTTTGACGGAATATTTGCTCTTTCCGGTTCTTGAGAACTATGGATCAATCTACACTTCGGAAGTGTAGCGCATGATTTCAGATTATTTTATTCTCTTTCTGAGATGCCCTTTACCACAATAAAACTGCTCAAAATGATGCGCTGGCATCACATGATCTGTATTTGGACATGGCACTTTTTGACGGAATATTTGCTCTTTTTCCGGTTCTTGAGAACTATGTATCAATCTACACTTCGAAAGTGTAGCGCATGATTTCAGATTATTTTATTCTCTTTCTGAGATGCCTTTTAACACAATAAAACTGCTCAAAAATGATGCGCTGGCATCACATGATCTGTATTTGGACATGGCACTTTTTAACGGAATATTTGCTCTTTTTCCGGTTCTTGAGAACTATGGATCAATCTACACTTTCGAAGTGTAGCGCATGATTTCAGATTATTTTATTCTCTTTCTGAGATGCCTTTTAACACAATAAAACTGCTCAAAATGATGCGCTGGTATCACATGATCTGTATTTTGACATGGCACTTTTAACGGAATATTTGCTCTTTTTCCGGTTCTTGAGAACTATGGATCAATCTACACTTCGGAAGTGTAGCCATGATTTCAGATGATTTTATTCTCTCTCTAAGATGCCTTTTAACACAATAAAACTGCTCAAAATGATGCGCTGGCATCACATGGTCTGTATTTTGACATGGCACTTTTGGACGGAATATTTGCTCTTTTTCCGGTTCTTGAGAACTATGGATCAATCTACACTTCGGAAGTGTAGCGCATGATTTCAGAGTATTTTATTCTCTTTCTGAGATGCCTTTTAACACAATAAAACTGCTCAAAAAAATGCGCTGGCATCACATGATCTGTATTTTGACATGGCACTTTTTAACGGAATATTTGCTCTTTTTCCGGTTCTTGAGAACTATGGATCAATCTACAGTTCGGAATTGTAGCGCATGATTTCAGATTATTTTATTCTCTTTCTGAGATGCCTTTTAACACAATAAAATCGCTCAAAATGATGCGCTGGCATCACATGATCTGTATTTTGACATGGCACTTTTTTGACGGAATAATTGCTCTTTTTCCGGTTCTTGAGAACTATGGATCAATCTACACTTCGGAAGTGTAGCGCATGATTTCAGATTATTTTATTCTTTTTCTGAGATGCCTTTAACACAATAAAACTGCTCAAAATGATGCGCTGGCATCACATGATCTGTATTTTGACATGGCACTTTTTTTTTGTATTTTTGCTCTTTTTCCGGTTCTTGAGAACTATGGATCAATCTACACTTCGGAAGTGTAGCGATGATTTCAGATTATTTTATTCTCTTTCTGAGATGCCTTTTAACACAATAAAACTGCTCAAAATGATGCGCTGGCATCACACGATCTGTATTTGGACATGGCACTTTTTGACGGAATAATTACTCTTTTTCCGGTTCTTGATGTGGCCGCGCCAGGCCAGCGCCGAACCACCCCGGGGGCACAGATGTGTTGGTCTCCTGGTATCAGGAGGGAGGAGTGTCAAATATATATATTTTTGACAAAGGAGAGTCCAGAATTTTAGCAAGTGGATTTAAACAATTTGACCAATAAACTAAAAGGGCACGCAGACACGTGAAGCCGGGTAAAAGTAAGGGCAAGAGGCGGGGGTCAGAATTAGACAATTTTTATTAAATGTGAAAATACTAATTAAAAATGTACGTGCTAGGCTATTTAAGAGAGAGACTGAATGAGCTCTCGCTCTCGGGACTGGTAGCGGGTGGAGCAGCCGGCAGCAGGGCCTTACTAGACGCCAACGCCCACACTCACACAGCAATCCTCCCTCGGACGGGAAAACAGCACAAGACACCAAACCCCAAAATCACTCGTGGTCACAGCACTCGCCACCCTAAGATTGGCTCCACTGACCCGCTGCTCCACGCGACACCAGCACCCTGTCAAA
>SRMA01026525.1:0-17294 GCA_007224835.1 Danionella cerebrum | reverse complement strand
CAGCTACATCAGCAAGTGCACTGAGGGCGTGACCATCTCCAAGTCCTTCACTACACGACCCAACCAGAAACCGTGGATGACTGCTAAGGTGCCTGCGCTGCCTAAACACAGAGACTCCGCCTTCAGAGCAGGGGACAAGTTGGCCTTAAGAACAGCACGGTCCAATTTGTCCAGAGCCATCAGAGAGGCGAAGCGCGCACATGCCAAGAAGATCTATGGACACTTTGAAGACAGCAGAGACAGCCGGCGCATGTGGCAAGGCATCCAGGTGATCACGGATTACAAAGCGCCTTCACCTGCTTGTGACCGTGATGCCTCCCTCCCAGATCTGCTGAATGACTTCTATGCACCGTTTGAAGTGCAGAACAACGTGGCGGCGAGGAAGAACACACCTCCTCCCGGCGACCAGGTGCTCTGTCTAACCGCGACTGAAGTGAGGAAGACTCTAAGCAGAGTGAACTCTCGAAAGTCTGCTGGTCCAGACAACATCCCTGGCAGGGTGCTCAGGGAATGTGCAGAACAACTTGCAGATGTTTTTACTGACATCTTCAACATCTCCCTGAGTAGTACTGTTGTTCCCACGTCAAGACCACGACCATCGTTCCAGTGCCAAAGAAGTCTACAGTCTCCTGCCTCAGTGACTACCGTCCCGTTGCACTTACACCCATCATAATGAAGTGCTTTGAGAGGCTCGTCATGAGGCACCTCAAGTCTCTGCTTCCACCTTCTCTGGACCCACTGCAGTTTGCGTATTGTCCGAACCGCTCAACTGACGATGCCATCACCTCAACCCTTCCCCTCACCCTCACCCACCTGGACAACAAGGACACTTATGCAAGAATGCTGTTCATTGACTTCAGCTCAGCATTCAACACAATCATCCCTCAGCACCTGATCATGAAGCTGAGCCTGCTGGGTCTGAACATCTCCCTCTGTAATTGGATCCTGGATTTCCTGACTGGGAGACCTCAGTCAGTCCAGATCGGGAACAGCATCTCCAGCACCACCACTCTGAGCACTGGAGTCCCCAGGGCTGTGTACTCAGCCCACTGCTGTTCACCTTGTTGACTCAGGACTGTGTAGCAATGCACAGCTCGAATCATATCATCAAGTTTGCAGATGACATGACCGTGGTGGGTCTCATCAGCAAGAACGACGAGTCATCATACAGAGAGGAGGTGCATCATCTTACAGCCTGGTGTAAAGCCAACAACATGTCTCTAAACGTTGACAAAACAAAAGAGTTGGTTGTTGACTTTAGAAGAGCAAAGAGTGACCATTCTCCACTGGTCATCGATGGATCCTCCGTGGAGATCGTCGAGAACACCAAATTCCTTGGAGTTCATCTGACAAAGAATCTCACCTGGTCACTCAACACCAGCTCCATCAGCAAAAAAGCCCAGCAGCGTCTCTGCTTCCTGAGAAGGCTGAGGAAAGCCCACCTACCACCACCCATCCTGACCATGTTCTACAGAGGGACCATCGAGAGCATCCTGAGCAGCTCCATCACTGCCTGGTTTGGGAACTGCACCTTTGCGGATCGCAAGACCCTACAGAGGATAGTGAGGACGGCTGAGAAGATCATTGGAGTCTCTCTTCCCTCTGTCATGGACATTTACACCACTCGCTGCATCCGCAAAGCAAATTCCATTGTGGACGACCCCACACACCCCTCACACACACCGTTCACACTCCTACCGTCAGGAAAGAGGTTCCGGAGCATTCGGGCCCTCACAACCAGACTTTGCAAAAGTTTTTTCCTACAAGCCATCAGGCTTCTAAACACCAAGAACTGAACTGACTCATATTCATTCACTACCATTTGAACTCACACACATCCTCATCTCCATCACAACCTTTATTTATTATTTATTGGTACTATGTTTACTGTTTACATGCTGTTTTATTTTTTATCCTGCTGCTATTTCTGCTTTTTTGCACTTCTTCACTATTACACCCCTGTTTACAGTTTAGGTTATTTTAAGTTACTAGTAGGTGTTATCTTTTTTTTTGTGTATCTTGTCCTTCACTGTCTTGTCTGTTTTTTTGCACTGTATTATTGCACTGTTTGCTCTAGGTTGTACACGATGCACTCATGTATATAAGTTAGTCATTAGTTCTCTGCTGTGTTGTATGTTGTTTGCATGTAGCACCAGTGGTTTTGGAGAAACGTTGTTTCATTTCACTATGTACTGCATCAGCTTATATGGTTGAAATGACAATAAAAAGCTTCTTGACTTGACTTGAGATGGACATAAAAAGTAGAAGAGGCATTTTTTTGAGATAAAAAAAAAATGTGATTCTGAAAACATTTACTTGCAACCTGAACTTAAATTATATTACAAAAAAAAAAAAACCCTTTACAGATATTGAGCTTTATTGAGTCATAGGCATAGCAATGTCTCAACAGGGGGGTTGGTATAATAACTAAAGTTTTTATAAAATGTGATTTTACAAGTTATGCAAAAAGAAGTTTTGTAATTAATATCTTACTTGTGCAAAAATAATCCACAGGGAAATCTAAGGGGAAAAAGTATGTTTCCAAAATCTAAATATCCATTTGAAAACATTTATATGAACTTTATTGAACTAAATGAATGTGAAGAAATTAAATATTGTTTAGTAATCTAAGACATGTTCTTGAAATGATGAATTTAACCTAAATGAAAACCCTTTACTGATGAAAGAGTGAAAATGCTGATTATATGACCATATTGCTAATCGCACGAGAGGTCTTTTCTGCTAAACTCTTCCCAGGAACACCTGACTGAGACCCATTGCTGAACCTGAAACCAGGAGACCGGGTGCTGATCAGGGTGATTAAGAGAAAAAAATTGGAGTGAACCTCAGCGGGAAGGAGCATATCAAGCGCTACTCATGACGCCAAGGCCTTCCTGGGTTCATCTTCCTCACTATAAAAAAAAGGTAAATTTGAGCGCAGAATAGAATCTAAAAAGAATTGAACATGTTAAAGCTTATATAACCTATGTTTGGCGACCATTTGAAAGTTGAGTCGCTGTAGCAAATATGTCACTAAATAACTGATAAATCTGAGCGAGCAGATCAACGCCCAGCCCAGTTCAACCATAACACTAACACGTAAACACTAGAGGGAGCTAGCGTGCTTTAGGTGGTTACCGTGATTTAAGGTGACCAGCAAGGAAGAAAGTAGTGATGGGAAGTTCGGATCATTTTACGGATTCGGTTCTTTGAGTCTCGTTCAGTAAAATGAGCGGATCTTTTTTCGAGTCATTTCGTTCATTTTACTAAAATATCAATAAATGTTGTGTGTACTTCCACATCTACTAGCGTTTTATACACAAACGCGAATCACACTACAAATAAGACAAAACTATAATGCTAAATTTAAAATGAATATAAATATATTACTAAAGCCTACCTGGGTCTTTTAGTCTGGTTTACCCAAACTCTGATCTGTCTTCTTTAGATTTAAATCTCTTTTGTTCGACACAAAATTACTTCACTCTGATGTTAACGTGTGCAGTCCGAGCACTCAGTCCGGACTTCTTTGTCACGTGACCGCTACAGTGCCGGGATCCGAAAAGATTCGTTCTTTTTGCGAGTCCGGGTCCTTTCGGTCTTTTCTCTTTCCGGCTCATGATGCATTGGTTAACATTACGGAGTGGCCATGAGCCGGAACCCGAAAAGATTCGTTCTTTTAGCGAGTCCGGGTCCTTTCGGTCTTTTCTCTTTCCGGCTCATGATGCATTGGTTAACATTACGGAGTGGCCATGAGCCGGAACCCGAAAAGATTCGTTCTTTTAGCGAGTCCGGGTCCTTTCGGTCTTTTCTCTTTCCGGCTCATGCTGCATTGGTTAACATTACGGAGTGGCCATGAGCCGGAACCCGAAAAGATTCGTTCTTTTTGCGAGTCCTCCGGGTCCTTTCGGTCTTTTCTCTTTCCGGCTCATGCTGCATTGGTTAACATTACGGAGCGGCCATGAGCCGGAAACAGAAAAGATTAGTTCATCTTTCGAGTCATTCGGGTCTTTTCGGTCTTCTGTCATTGATGATGAACGGGTTACGCTCGGAAAACCACAAGAATGATGCGCATGCGCCAATGAACGAATCCCTCTCCAACACGACTCGTTCATACGGAGTCACATTAAAGATTTGTTCAAAAAGAACGAATCGTTCTTGAACGACACATCACTAGAACAAAGACTCACGCCGATCCACGAGTGATGCCAACACGACTCTGTTTACTCCTTTCTATTAGGTGAGTTACAATGATTACCTATGCCTACCTTTATCGTTAAAGTGAAGTTGTGAATGGATAAATCAGTCAGAATGAAAATCGTAACATGTTATACTGTTGAATGAATGAATTGCGTTTGTAACTATTGGATCCACTTTGTATGCTCCGTATAGTGTTGCCTTGTGTTTGATGTGAGTTGCTAATTTATTAAGACGGTTTTAATGGGTTCTAAATGGCACATAATTTGTACACCAGGGGTTTAATGTCATTTTTGTAAAAAGAGATTTTTTTTAGTTATATAGCTTTGATGAAATTGTTGTAGATAATGTGTGGTTTGAATTGACGGTTGGTTTGTGGTGAATTAAGATTGTGTAGATATGGGAAGTTTTCTAATCATGGAAGAGAAAAGGGTTATCAATGTGGGTTCATGCATTTAAATATGTATTGGTGTTTAGTTGAGATGACTTTTGTTGAACAAGGACGAAATCTGGGGGTACAAATGGACAGTGATCTGAAATTCGATGTGCAGATCAAATCAATTGTCAAGTCCAGTTTTTATCATTTACGACAACTAGCCAAAGTCAAGCCATTTTTATCAAGACATCATTTTGAGGTTTTTAATCCATGCTTTTATCTCATGTAGACTTGATTACTGTAATGCACTTTATGTTGGGCTCAGCCAGAAGCTGCTGTCTCGTCTGCAATTAATTCAAAATGCTGCAGCCCGACTTTTAACAGGTACCAAAAAATTTGAGCACATCACTCCCATTTTAGCTTCTATGCATTGGCTACCGGTGCATTTTAGGATTGATTTTAAAATTCTTTTATTTGTTTTTAAATGTCTTAATGGCCTCGCCCCACAGTATTTGTCCGACCTGCTTCAGCCATACATTCCCTCACACCCTCTAAGGTCGGCAGATCAGTCTCTTTTAAGAGTCCCACAAACAAAGAGGAAATCTAGAGGTGATCGTGCTTTTGCAGTTGCTGCCCCCAGACTATGGAACAGTCTGCCCCTGCACATTAGGCAGGCTGACTCTCTTGTAGCTTTTAAATCCTCTTTGAAAACAAACTTTTTCTCCTGGCTTTTAACTCAGTCTGAGATGTTGACTTTTACTGTGTTATGTCTTTACTATGTTTTTATTGTTTTTTATCTTCATGTGTTTTATATGCTTTTGTATTTGTGGACAGCACTTTGGCCAACTGGGTTGATTTTAAAGTGCTCTATAAATGAAGTTGAGTTGAGAATGAGTAATGGAAAAACCATTGTTAGTGCATTCTGATATTTACAGTTGTGTTCAGAATTATTCTACCCCACTGAAATTGAGTGTTTTGGCCAGTTTGACATTGATTTTGATTATTTCAGTCATCTTGTTTACAATTAAATCAAAGAGGCACTTGTAAATCAGACAAATATAACATAACTTTTATAATGAAATAACTACAAATGTCTTTTCTGTGCTCACATCATTATCAGTTTTATTCAACCCCCAAGTGACATTCAATCTTAGTACTTAGTACAACAACCCTGTCCAGTTATAACAGCTTTTAAACGTGAAGCATAGCTTGACACAAGTGTCTTGCAGAGATCTACATGTATCTTCGCCCATTCTTCATGGGCAGAAGCCTCCAGTTCAGTCACATTCTTAGGCTTGCGCGCTGCAACTGCTTTCTTTAAGTCCCACCAGAGGTTCTCAATCGGATTTAAGTCTGGTGACTGCGATGGCCACTCCAAAATGTTCCAGCCTTTAATCTGCAACCATGCTCTAAGAGCTGGAAGGGTGTTTAAAAAACAATGAATGGGTGAATTATTATTATAGTGGTGGTTGTTGTTGTTGTTCTAATGCTGTTTATCTCTTTATTTTAAATACGTTTTTATTTTATTTAGCGCTGTCAAATATGAAGCCGTGCGGAAGGAAGGAGAAAAAAAAGAGAAGGAAAGAAAGAAAAAAAAAAAGGCAGGGTCCCTTCCTCCTCCCTCACCGCAATCCACCTAGACTTCAAACACATCGGTGAGCAGTTTCCCGCTCCCAACCAGCTGAGACGTCGTGAGTCTTATATATGTGGTCCAATACGCAGAGCGTTTCGGTTGACGGTGACCAGAATTTTTCACGGTCTTCCCCAACACTCTGTTCGCGAGCAGCGTGCAGTTCTCGGTCGACGGCAGCTCTCGGGTCATTTGTTAACTTGTCTCGGCGGAGTGGATTCAAGGTTTGTCTCAAACAGCGACCTATGCAAATGAGTTCAATCCTATAGGTCGCGTCGTCACGCTCGTCACGCCAGACAGTTAAACGTTTGTTTAGATTTGATGTGTCCATGTTTGACTCGCCTAAGAAATGCTTTTGTCTTTTATTTGAAGCCCGTGGTTAACTCGACGCTTAACAACATCAAAAGATTCATGGTGTGTATTTGTGTTTTTTTTTCTTTTCAGAGGTTCGCCACCTGAGGGCGCACGCGCTCCAAAAACCGCAGAGAGAGAGAAAGAGGGAGAGAGAGAAGGCCAGGGGTGAGTAACGGTTTTTGCTCAATTTCTCTCCGATCTCTTGGTCACTTTCGATAAAGTACTGCTTGTGGGAGATTTTAATATTCATGTAGATGAACCAGGTGATGCCCTTGGACTGTCATTTATAGACCTACTAAATTCATGTAGGGTTCAACAAAACATTTCCAGACCACCTCATCGTCTTAATCACACATTAGATTTAATAATATCCCACGGATTAGACGTCAGTGATATGGACATTATACCTCAGTCTGATGATTTTACAGACCATTATCTCGTCATGTTCACATTACCAGTAGAGCAGATTAGTCGCGTGTCACCACGTTATAGATTCGGTAGGACTATTGTTCCATCAACTAAGGACTGATTCATAAGTAACCTGCCCAATCTGTCTATTTGTCTAACCACTATCCCCGGAATCCGAACGATCAAGGCGAATTAACTAACATGATAGGCACCTCCCTCGCTAGCACATTAGACATCAGGTTAAAAAAGGTTAGAGAAATAATACATGCACCATGGTATAATAGCCATACTCGTGCCCTCAAGAGAGAAAACCGTACTCTATAGAGGAAATGGAGAAAAAAAATAAATGAGCGGTTTTTAGACTTGCATACAGAGACGGTATGCTCAGTTACAGACAGGCACTAAAGGCTGCGAGGGTTCAGCACCTGAGCAAACTCATCGAAAACAATCAGAACAATTGCAGGTTCCTTTTTAACACAGTGGCTACACTAACAACAAATCCGTTATCTGTAAAGAGTATTTCATCTAGTTTAGTAGTGAAGACTTTATGAATTTCTTCACTGAAAGAATTGAAAATATAAGAAACACAATTTCTGGCGTCCAACCTCTGACAGCATCCTGTGTTCCAGTCTCACCTGAAATTACTCAGTTACAATTACAGTGTTTTACAAGTACAGGACAGGAAGAGCTGTACGGCCTTATAAATAAAACCAAATCCACAACATGTGTGTTAGATCCTATTCCCACCGAACTGCTAAAAGGCGAGTTACTTGCAGCTGGAGAGCCTATTCTTAATATCATTAACTCCTCGCTATCCCTCGGTCATGTCCCTAAACCTTTCAAGTTAGCAGTTATCAAGCCTCTCATAAAGAAACCAAATTTAAAAAAGGTTTCTTAAAATGTATTTATAACTACATCAAATAATAATAATAAACTATTATAAAATGTATTTAAAACTACAGTGGCAAAATTCGACGCATATTCGCTACTCGATACAGTCGACATATTTCACAAGCGCTAGCACTGTGGCTTTTAGTCCAAAGGTCACTAGTTCGAGGCTAGCGGGCGGGTTCTTGAGGCGGAGCTTGCACATACTTCCGTGGGTTTCCTGTAGGTCCGTGGCCACAGATGCTAATGAGTGAAGTGTGAAAAGAGTGATTTCTCTCTCTCTCTCTCTCTCTCTCTCTCTCTCTCTCTCTCTCTCTCTCTCCCTAGTAGAAATGCTTTACAGAGTCAGTATAAGCACAGGGTTCTCTCCACGCCGCGACTGCGATGACGTGTCTGTGTGAATTCGTGAAGGCCAATAAATTTCGTTGGTGTTCTGCCTTTGACATGCGCTGTCTTTTAAACAGAGTCTGCTTTTACTTGTTTCTCCTGGTGAAATTCCCGCGGTGGCGTTGTCCGTTTTGACGAGTTGATTTCTTCTGCTCGTCGCAGTCAGCAGGACAATGCCAGAAACACACAGCCAACGTCAGCGAGAGATGTTCGTGTGTTTATGAGAGCCGACCGCACTCCAAAAGCCACACTCAAGACTCACTCAGAGAACAACATACGGGTAAAGTGCACGCGATGCCAGGCTGCCCAATAACGGAAAGAGAGCAGATTTGGTGTCCAGCACACGTTTTGTTCGATGCGTTTGTAAAATGTACAAATTGTTTATGGTAAAATGTTAAAAATGTAAAAAAATAAAAAACCAAAACAATCTTAGCTCACTTTTTGTACGTGTTTCATCTATGATTCGTACATTGGATATTGTGATTTTCTCTGGACCGTCGTAGAAGTGATCATTTTGAAGTGTTTTGAACATTTCTTATATTTTTTTCAATTTAACAAGAAATCAGTCGCACTAAGAGAAAACCTAAAGTGTTGCCTATAAATGTTTACCGTTTACTACCTGGTTCGTTCATTGTCTGTATTCGTTGTGAAAATTAATGAACGCGATCTGTGTCTTTGCAGAGAAGAGTAGCGCATGTGCGTGACGAGTTGAGCGTGGTGTGACAGAGCGCTGAGAGCGGTTTGACTTTATTTTACTTTATTTTGACTTTATTGGCTCTAAGTTCAGCTTTTTGTTGTTGTTTGGTTACTTTAAACTGGGTTTAATGTGCTTTTGAGCGAGTGAGCGCAGTGAAACACCCCTGTAAGCGAGGGCGCAGGGGTTGTTTGTTTGTTTGTTAGCTCCGCGTTGCTAACGCTAGCACTTGCGGTTTGACTTTATTTTACTTTATTTGACTTTATTGGCTCTAAGTTCAGCTTTTTGTTGTTGTTTGGTTGCTTTAAACTGGGTTTAATGTGCTTTTGAACGAGTGAGCGCAGTGAAACACCCCTGTAAGCGAGGGCGCAGGGGTTGTTTGTTTGTTTGTTAGCTCGGCGTTGCTAGCGCTAGCACTTGCTGGGCGCGTTCAGGCATTTAAGTCATAGTTCTTTTGCTTGGTGGATTCCCCTGAGGGTACATCAACGGCCCCAGAGGATCTGCACTTGTGCTGAGTGGGCGGTTGATTTATTCGCCTTTATTGGCTCTAAAGTTCAGTTTTGGTTGCTTATTAGTCTTAGTTCTTTTGCTTGGTGGATTCCCCTGAGGGTACATCAACGGCCCCAGAGGATCTGCGCATGTGCTGAGTGAGCGGTTGACTTTATTCACCTTTATTGGCTCCAAATTTCAGCTTTTTTTGTGTTTTGGTTGCTTATCAGTCTTAGTTCTTCTGCTTAGTTGATTCCCCTGAGGGTACATCAAACGGCCCCGGAGGATCTGCGCATGCGCTGAGTGAGCGGTTGACTTTGCTCTGGTGTGTTTAGTGTGTTAGCTCGACGTTGTCAACGCTAGCTGTTGCTGGGCGCGTTCAGGCATTTAAGTCACAGTTCTTTTGCTCGGTGCTCTTTTGCTGTATTGGCTCTAAAGTTCAGTTTTGGTTGCTTTGATTGCTTATTAGTTTTAGTTCTTTTAGTTCTTTCATTGTTTGTTGGCTCGACGTCGCTGCTTACAATCGTTTTCGGCTAGTGCTAGCTCCTCTCTCCAATACTTCCGCTATGTCGTTCTTGTGTGTATCTCTGAGCCCAGGTGAAATGCTGAGGGTGGAGATGGAGTTGGAGGCCGTGGAAAGACAGATCCGCGACCTGGTCGTGAAGCAGGCCCAACTAAGAGAGCGGAAGGCGGCGTTGGAAAAATCCCAGGTAGACGCTCACCGGGCTCAGGTGAGTGCAAAAGCTAATCCTCCCACCACCTCTCCGCCCCGTGTTTCTCTGCCCAGGCCCAGCGCACCGAGAACCCGGCCCGCCGTGGTGTCGTTTACTCCCTGGGTGCAACATCAACGAAAGACAAGAGCTCGGCCGCGATCGTGGACATCACCACCACCAGCCGTCGAGATCTCGACGCAGAACAGCTTCACCCCCCTCTGCGAGACGGAGCGCGACACCGTCGTCCTCGGGGATTCCATCGTCCGGCACGTCCGCCCTAGCGTACCGAAAGGTAAGGCACACACTCGCTGTTTTCCCGGTGCTCGTGTGCTTGATATCGCTGCGCAGGTTCCCGCGATCCTGAACGAGAACGTCGGAGCTGTTGTTCTCCACGCGGGAACGAACGACACCATGCTGAGGAAGTCAGAGATCCTCAAGAGGGACTTCAGGACTCTGGTGGAGACGGTTCGCAGCACGTCACCAACAACGAAGATTGCAGTCTCTGGACCGCTGCCCACGTACAAGCGAGGAGCAGAGAAGTTTAGTAGATTATTTGCTTTGAACGAATGGCTACAATCATGGTGTCGAGAGCAAAAATTATTGTTTATTAACAACTGGAATCTCTTCTGGGAGCGTCCTAGGTACTTCCGTCCAGATGGCCTGCGCCCGAGCCGAGTCGGAGCGGCAGCTTTATCAGACAACATGTCGAGGATGCTGCATGACCTCTGACTGGTAAGCAAATACAATACTACCGTAGATGTAACGTGCCGTACAGACAATCATATAGTTACAGTTACAAATAGCATAGAAACTGTGTCTATCCCCCGTATAATTAAATCAAGAAATAAATACACTATAAGACCAAGGAATAATCTTATTACAGTTAAAACTGTAACAAGGCAGGCGAGCAAACACACCTTAAAGTTTGGGCTTCTTAACATTAGATCACTTGCACCCAAAGCGCTCATAGTCAATGAGATAATCACAGATAATAATCTTGATGCACTCTGTCTCACAGAGACCTGGATAAAACCAAATGAATACATTGGTCTAAATGAGTCAACTCCAGCAGGTTATTTATATAAACATGAGCCCCGTCTGACTGGTCGTGGAGGTGGAGTAGCCACTATTTATAGCACCGTCCTCAACGCTAATCAGAAATTAGGATTTGCGTTTAAATCATTTGAAGTGCTTGTTTTGAACACGGTTCTCTTAGACAGGACTAAAAAACACGTATTGACTCTCGCTCTGGCCACTGTTTATAGACCCCCAGGGCCTTACGTTCAGTTCCTCTAGGAGTTTGCTCAATTTCTCTCTGATCTCATGGTCAGTTTTGACAAATTACTGCTTGTGGGAGATTTTAATATTCATGTAGATGAACCAGGTGATGCCCTTGGAATATCGTTTATAGACCTACTAAATTCATTTGGGGTTCAACAAAACATTTCCGGACCAACTCATCGTCTTAATCACACATTAGATTTAATAATATCCCACGGATTAAACGTCACTGATATAAACATTATACCTCAGTCTGACGATATTACAGACCATTATCTCGTTATGTTCACTTTACCAGTAGAGCAGATTAGTCGCGTCTCACCACGTTATAGACTCGGTAGGACTATTGTTCCATCAACTAAGGAAAGATTCATAAGTAACCTGCCCGATCTGTCTAATTATCTAACTACAGCCCGAAATCCGAACGATCTAGACAAATTAACTAACATGATAGGCACCTCTCCCACTAGCACATTAGACACCGTCGCCCCAATCAGGTTAAAAAAGGTTAGAGAAAAAACACCTGCACCATGGTATAACAGCCACACTCGTGCCCTAAAGAGAGAAACCCGCATTCTAGAGAGGAAATGGAGAAATACTAAACTAGAGGTTTTCAGACTTGCATACAGAGACAGTATGCTCAGTTACAGACAGGCACTAAAGGCTGCAAGGGTTCAGCACCTGAGCAAACTGATAGAAAATAATCAGAACAATCCCAGGTTCCTTTTTAACACAGTGGCTACACTAACAACAAATCAGTTATCTGTAAAGAGTATTCCATCTCAGTTTAGTAGTGAAGACTTTATGAACTTCTTCACTGAAAAAAATTGAAAATATAAGAAACACAATTTCTGACGTCCAACCTCTGACAGCATCCTGTGTTCCAGTCTCACCTGAAATTACTCAGTCACAATTACAGTGTTTTACAATTATAGGACAGGAAGAGCTGCACGGCCTTATAAATAAAACCAAATCCACAACATGTGTGTTAGATCCTATTCCAACCAAACTGCTAAAAGACGTGTTACATGCAGCCGGAGAACCTATTCTTAATATCATTAACTCCTCGCTATCCCTCGGTCATGTCCCTAAACCTTTCAAGTTAGCAGTTATCAAGCCTCTCATCAAGAAACCAAATTTAGATCAAAACAAGCTATCAAACTACAGACCAATCTCAAACCTTCCTTTTATGTCTAAGATTTTAGAAAAGATTGTGTCTGCCCAGTTATGCAGTTTCCTGAAAGACAACAATATCTTTGAAGAGTTTCAGTCAGGTTTCAGGCCCCATCATAGCACAGAAACTGCACTAGTAAAGATCACAAATGATCTTCTCTTAGCTTCAGACCAAGGCTGCGTCTCTCTTAGTTTTATTAGATCTTAGTGCTGCATTCGACACTATTGATCATGCCCTCCTACTAGATCGCTTACAAAATCTCATAGGCATTCAGGGATCAGCATTAAAATGGTTTAAATCATATCTGTCTGATCGTTAGTTTGTAGACTTAAATGGAGAACAATCTGCTCTAATGCAAGTAAAATATGGGGTTCCACAAGGCTCTGTCTTAGGACCCCTACTTTTCACATTATACATGCTTCCCATAGGTAATATTATTAGAAAGCATGGAATTAGCTTCCACTGCTACGCCGATGATACCCAGATGTACATCTCCTCAAAACCGGGAGAAGCATCACGCTTGGCAAGGTTAACAGATTGTGTTAAAGACTTAAAAGTTTGGATGACTCATAACTTTCTTCTATTAAATCCAGATAAAACGGAGATCTTGCTCATCGCCAACAAGAACAGCACACAGAACACCCAGCATTTAAATTTTAGTTTAGAGGGATGTACGGTAACCGCTAGTTCCACAGTAAGAAACCTGGGAGTTATCTTAGATAGCGACTTATCTTTTAAAAATCACATCAGTCATACCATAAGAACAGCCTTCTTTCAACTCAGAAATATTTCAAAACTTAGAAACATGTTATCGTTATCTGATGCAGAGAAGCTCGTCCATGCATTCATGACCTCGAGACTAGATTATTGTAATGCATTACTAGGCGGTTGTTCAGTATCATTAATAAATAAGTTACAGTTAGTGCAGAATGCAGCACCCAGAGTTCTAACTAGAACAAAAAAATATGACCATATAACCCCAGTTTTATCGTCTCTACATTGGCTACCCGTCAAATTTCGCATTGATTACAAAATAATGCTATTGACGTATAAAGCCCTTAATGGATTAGCGCCCAGTTATCTATCAAACCTCCTAACACGGTACAACCCCACACGCACTTTAAGATCTCAAAACTCTGGACTTTTAGTAGTTCCTAGAATAGCAAAGAGCACTAAAGGCGGTAGCGCGTTCTCACATTTAGCCCCTAAATTCTGGAATAGCCTCCCTGACAGCGTCCGTGGCTCAGACTCACTCGCCCAGTTTAAGTGTAGATTAAAGACGTATCTTTTCAGTAAAGCCTATACTTAACTCCGTGAAAGACTACGATCTTACATTAAACTATATTAATATTACATTAAACTATATTAATATTACATTAAACTATACTAATATTATGAACAGCAGCTACGCTAATTCTGCTCCTCTCTTCTTTTCTTCTTTTCCATACTCATCCGGAGATTCACGGAGGCTTCGCTCACCATCACCTCTCCCTAACAACCAGATCCACCTGGAGATGTTCTGGCGCCCCCTGGACCGCAGCCCACCAACTCCACTCTTCTTCCAATACTCATCCCGAGGCTCCCGGAGGCCCTGCCCACCAGCTCCTCGCCCCAACAACCAGACTCATCAGGAGAAGATCCAACGCCTGGAGGCTCGCCACCAGCCCTCAACCTAACAAACAGAGTCACCTGGAGATGTTCCGGCACCCCTGGACCTACACCGAACACAGTCATCTTCTGGTTATACTATATTATCTGTTTATGTTTATATTATTATATCATCTGTTTATACTACATTATCTGTTCATACTACCAGATCATATGTTTATACCATAGTTTATCACACTGCTGTTGTTACCCAAATGAGGATGGGTTTCCATTTTGAGTCCGGTTCCTCTCAAGGTTTCTTCCAAAAGGGAGTTTTCCTTGCCAGAGTCGCCCCAGGCTCGCTCATCAGGGACATGTACACCACTTAGTAATTAATTTCTTTTCACTTTGTTGAGTTTAAACTTGTTGGTTTGCTGTAAAGCTGCTTTGAGACAATGTCTGTTGTGAAAAGCGCTATATAAATAAAACGAACTTGAACTTGAACTTGAACTTGAACTTGAACCTTCAATCGTAATCCGCTCATACAAGGTGTCAAAGCGGTGGCCCTTTGCATCAATCGGTACCCAGGAAGCAGCTCTCGCGTTTCCCAAATCCATCTTCCCTTTTCAGAGTCAAAGGCTTATGGTGCCGGTGCACGTTTCCAGCGCCGTTTGGGAAGATTGCGGGGTACGCCCTAGAATTGAGCAAATTCAATGATCTCGACGCATGTTTTGCTCCAGTGGAGTAAACCGGAGAAAACCCGCTCACGAGAATGAGCAAGTTCCTTTTGGAAGAGCCCCGGCTGGCCTCGAACCAGCAACCTTCTCACTAAAGAGGAACAGCGATACCCGGCGTGCCACTCGCAACAAATCATCTGCAATGTATTCACGCGAGAAAAATGAGATGGAGAAAAAAAACAAAACAAAACAACGGACAAGCCTCTGTCACCCAAAAGCCCGTCGCTGACACAGCTACACCGGCGTGATGCTGATGGCGAGTCCCACCCCGACTCATCATGGTCAAAATGTAAAGTGCCCTCGCATTGGTTACGTACTCCATGGCATTGAGCACCTAACAAATGTTCTAAGGCATGCGCGGTAATGAATATCGAAACACACATGCGCGATGACATGCGCTGTCTTTTAAACAGAGTCTGCTTTACTTGTTCCCTTAGATTCTCCTGGTGAAATTCCCGCGGTGGCGTTGTCCGTTTTGACGAGTTGATTTCTTCTGCTCGTCGCAGTCAGCTGGACAATGCCAGAAACACACAGCCAACGTCAGCGAGAGATGTGCGTGTGTTTATGAGAGCCGACCGCCCCCCAAAAGCCACACTCAAGACTCACTCAGAGAACAACATACGGGTAAAGTGCACGCGATGCCAGGCTGCCCAATAGCGGAGAGAGAGCAGATTTGGTGTCCAGCACACGTTTTGTTCGATGCGTTTGTAAAATGTATAAATTGTTTATGGTAAAATGTTAAAAATGTAAAAAAATAAAGAAACCAAAACAATCTTAGCTCACTTTTTTTACGTGTTTCATCTATGATTCGTACATTGGATATTGTGATTTTCTCGTGCCCGTCGTAGAAGTGATCATTTTGAAGTGTTTTGAACATTTCTTATATTTTTTTCAATTTAACAAGAAATCAGTCGCACTAAGAGAAAAACTAAAGTGTTGCCTATAAAGCACATTTCTCGAGTGTTCTTTGAAAAGACATAACAATTATACTAACACGAAGTATTGTTTTTGCTCTGATGAACCCGGCTCGTTTGATCACTCGTTTTGGAA
This sequence comes from Danionella cerebrum, assembly GCA_007224835.1. Taxonomy (NCBI): domain Eukaryota; kingdom Metazoa; phylum Chordata; class Actinopteri; order Cypriniformes; family Danionidae; genus Danionella; species Danionella cerebrum. Next base: position 1,329 of record SRMA01026525.1, on the reverse strand, counting down.
TTGCAGAAATACAGCAGTTTGTGAAATTCGATTTTAAGTGATTGTATGGTATGATATTCATATTATTATTATTATTTAGGAGCTGGAAGGGCGTTTAAAAAACAATGAATGAGTGAATTATTATTATAGTTGTGGTGGTTGTTGTTGTTGTTCTAATGCTGTTTATCTCTTTATTTTAAATACGTTTTTATTTTATTTAACGCTGTCAAATATGAAGCCGTGCGGAAGGAAGGAGAAAAAAAAAGAGAAGGAAAAAAAAAAAAAAAAAAGGCAGGGTCCCTTCCTCCTCCCTCACCGCAATCCACCTAGACTTCAAACACATGGGTGAGCAGTTTCCCGCTCCCAAGCAGCTGAGACGTCGTGAGTCTTATATATGTGGTCCAATACGCAGAGCGTTTCGGTTGACGGTGACCAGAATTTTTCACGGTCTTCCCCAACACTCTGTTCGCGAGCATCGTGCAGTTCTCGGTCGACGGCAGCTCTCGGGTCATTTGTTAACTTGTCTCGACGGAGTGGATTCAAGGTTTGTCTCAAACAGCGACCTATGCAAATGGGTTCAATCCTATAGGTCGCGTCGTCACGCTCGTCACGCCAGACTGTTGAACGTTTGTTTAGATTTGGCGTGTCCATGTTTGGCTCGCCTAACCTCTTAAGCCCTGAGGCCTATTTTCCGAAAATCCTATACTTTTACTTTTTAAGGCATTTCTCAGCTTTACAAGGCCTAAACTGCAAATCTTGGTATCAAAATGAAGATAGGTTCTTGGGGAGTGGTGTGGATGAGTTAATTTGACAGTCAAGAACACTGGGTAAGAGTAATTAATGTTGGAATGGCCAAAAAATGAACTCGCCTAAAAAAAAAACACATGTTTCCTCCAATATCTCCTTATTTTACTTATAACGAAGCAAATAAACACAATCAATTGTAACAACTACATGTCAAGGACATCTGTAGCAAATTTGGTGTTCATACTACAAGAAACTAATATTCTGTAAAGGTTTTGATTGAACAAAGGTCAGGCGTAATCCATGTTGGCACAATAATTGAAATATGGAAAAAATCTTGTCCAAAGCTTCAGCTACGTTCATAGTCTTCTCTTCTTGCTTACGGGACATGATTTCAGCAAAAAAAACTCATGAAGAAACGCTGTAAAAGGGTGGTGGAAGCTCATTTACCCCGTCTTGCTGCGCTTTTGGAAACGTTTCACTCACAAACGCTTTGACGTCGAGCTTCTGCGTGTCCGTACTCTCCCCCCCCCCCCCACGACCATCTGTCCAATCCGGGAGCTCTATATATCGCTCTGATTCTGATGAAGCCAATGAGATCAACCG
>SRMA01026524.1:110580-223414 GCA_007224835.1 Danionella cerebrum | reverse complement strand
TAAGATCATCAGTGATTTATTTCCTTGTTTGCGCACGCCATGTGCCCTTGTGAAGGTGCTTGGTTTTACCTTGGCTTTGCACATAGATATATACACCAACAACTTTAGCGGCATATTTTGTTGTAGGTTTTATCAACCTTAATGACAAACATCGTAAATGAGTGAACTCTAAAACTCCAAACCACTTGTAAGTGGTAAATAACATTTTGTGGGCAATCTTTTCATGAACAACGCTCTTAGTGGAGAAATGTACAGAAAATGTAAAGTTAGTCTAATGCATTGTATCCCCATGTTTGTGAAAGGACCATAATTATGGAATTACATGGACAACTGAACGAATTTAAAGATGATTTCATTAAATGAAACAGATTATTTAAAAAAAAAAATACCGTATTTTTCGGCTCATAAGACGCACTTTTTCTTCCCCAAAACTGAGGGGGAAAAGTTGGTGCGTCTTATGAAGCGAATGCAAACCGCCGCGAAGTCCGGTAACGGCCGTATGAGAGGTGTAAGAGCTTCGGAGCTCCGGAGCTAGGCCGAAGCCGCGGCCATATTTGTTTACCAAGCGCTGCGCGCTGACGTCATCGCCCATCTCTGCCATTGCGCGGACGTAACGAAAACGGGGGGGAAAAACTACATTTCCCACAATGCCTTTGGCATCCGCATCCATACTTACGTCACGAGCGAAACTACAGAGATCAGCTGACTCTCGCATTTGAGTGATCTCTCACGCTACAAACCCGTTTTCTCACGCTAAAATACATTTCAAGATGTGAAATGGGCACAGCTCATAGTTTGTCTGCTATGTTTTTTGAGCCTGACAATAAGATGATGATCGATAAGCATCGTCTTCAGTCTGTGAGGGTTTTATTTCCGCTAAACATTCACTTGGACAGTTTCACAATCTTGGACAGTTTGATCCTTTGGAGTTATTTGGGTTTTCATAAGCTGACAAAAATCAAAAGGATTTATATTAGAACAAAAAGCATACACTTGTTTCCAGCGCTCGCTCTCTCTCTCTCTCTCTCTCTCTCTCTCTCTCTCTCTCTCTCTCTCTCTTGCGGGCGTGCGCGCGCGCGCTCGCGCTCGCGAGGTAAACAAAACGCTCTCAATGACTGAAACTCTTCTTTAATAAACTCAAACTCAAATAATCCTCAACGGTACATCTCACACATGTACATACGAGATAACAAACGTAAGTAACATGTTCTGCAATTAGGGAGTGTTTGATTACAGGGGGGCTCGACTAAAAAAAGTTTGAGAACCACTGTATTATTACTAATGTGGGGGCAATCTTACTAGATATTATTAGTAATGTAGTGACAACTGGCTATTCATAGTAATGTAGTGACAATGTTACTGGCTATTACGGTATTACTAATGTGGGGGCAATGTTGCACTGGAACAGTGATGGTGATAACTAATGGTGGACTTTAGAGTGATGAGTGGGGGCAAAGAAAAACATTACAGCCTTTTTTTTTTGTTACTTTTACTGTTTACTGTCTGTTCATGTTACATGTTTGGCTGTTAACTTTACACAGTTGATATAAAATATTTTACAACAGTATTTGGTTCAGAATCTTTTTTTTCTGGATTTTCCTCTTTAAAAATTGGGTGCGTCTTATGTGCCGGTGCGTCTTATGAGCCGAAAAATACGGTACTACCTAAGGGTTAAATAGTTGGCCACTAGGAGGCATTGTTGGCAAAATAAAGTGATGTGATTAATGACCGGAGAGGATAAATAAGAATTGAGAGATGTTTTTGAAATGTATGCAGATTTAATGGGATTGTTAACTGCTTTTGTTTATTTATTTTGTTCAATTCATTGAGCTTCCCTAATGGGAATCAAATAAAAATATAACTGCAAGCAGTAATGCGGGGCCAAGCATCCAGTAGGCAAAACGTGAGCAGAAGCACCATCAAAATGTAAACCAAAGACATATGAAATCACCACAAGGCATGGTAGCATAAAAAACAAGTTGAATTGAGAGCTATTTACAATTTTATGAATTTTGACCATAAGGTGGCGCTCTTAGTAACTTTTGTTTTGGGGTCAGCCTTTGGTACTGATGACTCACAACAAATTTGGTGTCAATATGGCAAACAATTGCAGAGATAGAGCTTCGGAAACCACATGACCCGACGGCATCACAATCGTCATGGCTCTTATCGAAAACGGCAAAAGCAATCAACACGTTACGAATACCTTTTTGCCAGCAAGGTCTAAGGATGTTCCAATTCAAATTTGGTGAGAATCAGTCAAACGGCCTGGGTGGAGTTAGAAAAAGTAAGGTTTTCAGCCAATTCAACATGACAGACAGGAAGTTCAATCAATTATGGTAAATTTTATATCTATGTTTTCAGCTCGACCTAAGGAACAAAACTGGATGAGATTTTTGACAATAGGCTAAACTTGCAAAAGTTATTAGCATTTTTCTAAAATCGTTTATATCTTTTGACCAAAAGGTGGCGCTGCCGTAAAATTTGTTGAGTCTCTTCAGGGCAGGGTGTCAAACATGCACAACAACTTTCAGAATTTCAAAGTAAAGTATGTTTGAAATACAGCATTTTTTGGCATAAATCAAAATGGCCGACGCCCAAAATGGCCGACACAGTAAAAATGGACATGGTCCGACTCGGATTGATGCTCCAAACGCGCTGATACCAATTTTATGAATTTTGGACAAACGGTTTGGGAAATACAGGCCGAAATGCCAGTTTATTTATATCTCCTGACCACTAGGGGGCAGAGCGACGAAACACTGCATGCAGCCTCAGGTCATAGGTGTTACAACATAGACAAAGTTTGGTGTACATAGGCTAAAGCGTTGCGAAGTTATTGCCTTACAATCATTTTTGCGAGTTTTGCGTAAGGATCATTTGCGAATAATTCAATAACGGTTTGACGATTCAAAAATCCAAGCAATAACTTTTGTTCGGCATAGTCAGTAGATGATGTGGAGCGAATTTCGTGAAGTTTGGACAAACGGCCACGGAGGAGTTAGCAAAAGTAGGTTTTTCATAAAATTCAAAATGGCGGAAAAATTTGCATGACGGAAAATGACGTCATAGGGTCAGGTCGATTCGTCTTGAGCCAAGGAATCAGTGGGAAGTGGAATTTTGTTTATTCGACTTACGGTTCAAAAGTTATTAGCATAAACGTGGGTGTAACTTTGGCCTATTGGTGGCGCTAGATGGTTTGGTTTGGAGACTTCAAATTTGGTCAGATTGTAGGTCAGAGGCTTGGCAGTCAGTGGGTCAAATTTCATAACTTTCCCGCAAACGGTTCATACGGCTCCCATTGACTTCGCGGCGGAAGAGGAAGAAGAAGAAGAAGAAGAATAATAATAATAAATATAACTGCAAGCAGTAATGCGGGGCCAAGCATCCAGTAGGCAAAACGTGAGCAGAAGCACCATCAAAATGTAAACCAAAGACATGAAATCGACTCAAAAAATCGAAATCGAGCGCTATTTAAAATTTTATGAATTTTGACCATTAGGTGGCACTCTTAGTAACGTTTGTTTAGGGGTCAGCCTTTGGTACTGATGACTCACAAGAAATTTGGTGTCAATATGGCAAACGGTTGCAGAGATACAGCTTCGGAAACCACTTCACCCGACAGCATCACAATCGTCATGGCTTTTATTGAAAACGGCAAAAGCAATCAACACGTTACGAATGCCTTTTTGCCAGCAAGGTCTAAGGATGTTCCAATTCAAATTTGGTGAGAATCAGTCAAACGGCCTGGGTGGAGTTAGAAAAAGTAAGGTTTTCAGCCAATTCAACATGGCAGACAGGAAGTTCAATCAATTATGGTAAATTTTATATCTATGTTCTCAGCTCGACCTAAGGAACAAAACTGGATGAGATTTTTGACAATAGGCTAAAGCTAGCAAAAGTTATTAGCATTTTTCTAAAATCGTTTATATCTTTTGACCAAAAGGTGGCGCTGGCGTAATATTTGTTGAGTCTCTTCAGGGTAGGGTGTCAAACATGCACAACAACTTTCAGAATTTCAAAGTAAAGTATGTTTGAAATACAGCATTTTTTGGCATAAATCAAAATGGCCGACGCCCAAAATGGCCGACACAGTAAAATGGACATGGTCCGACTCGGCTTGATGCTCCAAACGCGCTGATACCAATTTTATGAATTTTGGACAAACGGTTTGGGAAATACAGGCCGAATTGCCAATTTTTTATATCTCCGGACCACTAGGGGGCAGAGTGACGAAACACTGCATGCAGCCTCAGATCATAGGTGTTACAACAGAGACAAAGTTTGGTGTACATAGGCTAAAGCGTTGCGAAGTTATTGCCTTACAATCATTTTTGCGAGTTTTGCGTAAGGATCATTTGTGAATAATTCAATAACGGTTGGACAATTCAAAAATCCAAGCAATAACTTTTGTTCGGCATAGTCAGTAGATGATGTGGAGCGAATTTCGTGAAGTTTGGACAAACGGCCGCGGAGGAGTTATTAAAAGTAGGTTTTTCATAAAATTCAAAATGGCGGAAAAATTTGCATGACGGAAAATGACGTCATAGGGTCAGATCGATTCGTCTTGAGCCAAGGAATCAGTGGGAAGTGGAATTTTGTTTATTCGACTTACGGTTCAAAAGTTATTAGCATTAACGTGGGTGTAACTTTGGCCTATTGGTGGCGCTAGATGGTTTGGTATGGAGACTTCAAATTTGGTCAGATTGTAGGTCAGAGGCTTGGCAGTCAGTGGGCCAAATTTCATAACTTTCCCGCAAACGGTTCATACGGCTCCCATTGACTTCATTACGGAAGAGGAAGAAGAAGAAGAATAAATATAACTGCAAGCAGTAATGCGGGGCCAAGCATCCAGTAGGCAAAACGTGAGCAGAAGCACCATCAAAATATAAACCAAAGACATATGAAATCACCTCAAGGCATGGTAGCATAAAAAACAAGTTGAATTGAGCACTATCTAAAATTTTATGAATTTTGACCATTAGATGGCGCTCCTAGTAACTTTTGTTCTGGGGTCAGTCTTTGGTACTGATGACTCACAACAAATTTGGTGTCAATATGGCAAACAATTGCAGAGATAGAGCTTCGGAAACCACATGACCCGACGGCATTACAATCGTCATGGCTCTAATCGAAAACGGCAAAAGCAATCAACACATTACGAATACCTTTTTGCCAGCAAGGTCTAAGGATATTCCGATTCAAATTTGGTGAGAATCGGTCAAACAGTCTGGGTGGAGTTAAAAAAAAGTAAGGTTTTCAGCCAATTCAACATGGCAGACAGGAAATTCAATCAATTATGGTAAATTTTATATCTATGTTTTCAGCTCAACCTAAGGAACAAAACTGGATGAGATATTTGACAATAGGCTAAAGCTAGCAAAAGTTATTAGCATTTTTCTAAAATCGTTTATATCTTTTGACCAAAAGGTGGCGCTGGCGTAAAATTTGTTGAGTCTCTTCAGGGCATGGTGTCAAACATGCACAACAACTTTCAGAATTTCAAAGTAAAGTATGTTTGAAATACAGCATTTTTTGGCATAAATCAAAATGGCCGACGCCCAAAATGGCCGACACAGTAAAAATGGACATGGTCCGACTCGGCTTGATGCTCCAAACGCGCTGATACCAATTTTATGAATTTTGGACAAACGGTTTGGGAAATACAGGCCGAATTGCCAATTTTTTATATCTCCGGACCACTAGGGGGCAGAGCGACGAAACACTGCATTCAGCCTCAGATCATAGGCATTACAACATGGACAAAGTTTGGTGTACATTGGTTAAAGCGTTGCGAAGTTATAGCCTTACAATAATTTTTGCGAGTTTTGCGTAAGGATCATTCGTGAATAATTCGATAACGGTTTGACTATTCAAAAATTTAAGAAATAACTTTTGTTTGGCATAGTCAGTAGATGATGTGGAGCGAATTTCGTGAAGTTTGGACAAACGGCCACGGAGGAGTTAGCAAAAGTAGGTTTTTCATAAAATTCAAAATGGCGGAAAAATTTGCATGGCGGAAAATGACGTCATAGGGTCAGGTCGATTTGTCTTGAGCCAAGGAATCAGTGGGAAGTGGAATTTTGTTTATACGACTTACGGTTCAAAAGTTATTGGCATAAACGTAGGTGTAACTTTGGCCTATTGGTGGCGCTAGACGGTTTGGTTTGGAAACTTCAAATTTGGTCAGATTGTAGGTCAGAGGCTTGGCAGTTAGTGGGCCAATTTTCATAACTTTCCCGCAAACGGTTCATAAGGCTCCCATTGACTTCATTACGGAAGAAGAAGAAGGAGGAATAATAAGAAGAAACGGAACAAACACAATAGGTGCCTTCGCAGCTTTGCTGCTTGGCCCCTAATAATAGGAAGAAACGGAACAAACACAATAGGTGCCTTCGCAGCTTTGCTGCTTGGCCCCTAATAATAATAAATATAACTGCAAGCAGTGATACGGGGCCAAGCGGCCATCAGAATGAAGAAGGGGAAAAAGATGAACAAAGGCTGAAAAAAAAAAAAAAAGGTATTTTAAGTTTCGTCGAGAGAGCTGATGTACATGTGAGCAAAGAAAAATTGAACAAAAAAAACTATATGGCTGACATCTAATTAACTAACATAGTAAACGTTCAAAGAAACTGACTCAGCACGATGCTTCAAAAATATGAAATTAAATTTTAGGATTTTGAAAAAAAAATAATTTTTCATATCTCCTGGCCACTAGGGGGCAACGAATTCAAACTCCACAAGGAACCTTAACACGTGGCTCTTATAACACCCAACAAATTTAGTCTTATTTAACTGAACAGTTTGAAAGATACATCCAATTGACCTTTTTACTAGTTTCACAATGTTAATTCATTAATTTCTCTAAAACCATTAGACCAAATAAATTTCTAGTGATAACTTTTTGTCAATCGGGTCTATAGATTATATTTCATGAGTTTCATGGGAATTGGATGAACAGTTTAGGAGGAGATCAAAAAAGTGGCAATTTTAATTATTTAAAATGGCGGCTAATTGGATAATTGGAACAAGACGTCATGGTGTTCTTTGAAATTGCCATTGACCATTGAATCAGTTGCAAAAAGAATTTTGTCCTTAGACCACACATTTCATGAGTTATTGGCATTAACGTTTGTGAACCTTAGACTAGTGGTGGCGCTATAGAGTATGACCTAGAAACTCCAAATTGGGTCAGAGTGCTTATTATGGCCAACTGTATCAGAGTGCCAATTTTTTTAATTTTCCTGTAAGGGGTTCATAAGATATTTAGACAAAACATAATTTTTTGACAAAAACCAAAATGTCTGACCTAGTAAAAATTTACATGTCCCGACTCGGTATGATGACCTGAACACTTTAAGACCAAGTTTATGATTTTTGGACGAAGCGATATAAAGTTAGAAGCCAAAAAAGACATTTTTCGTATCTCCTGGCCACTAGGGGGCACTGAGTTGAAACTCAACAGACAACCTCAGGACATGACTATCATGACAGACGGGAAATTTGGTCTCAATCCACAGAACGGTTTTAGAGATATATCCATATGGCCACTTTTGCTAGTTTTCTATTTTATTTATTCTTTCATTTCTCTAAAACCATAAGACCAAATAAAACTCTTTTGATATCTTTTGCTCAATAGGGTCTGTAGATGATACTGCATGAGTTTCATGAGAATTGGTAGAACGGTCTAGAAGGAGTTTGAAAAAGTTGCAGTTTTGATTATTCAAAATGGCGGCTAATTGGAAAATTGGAACAAGACGTCATGGTGTTCTTTGAAATTGCTATTGACCATTGAATCAGTTGCAATAAGAATTTTGTCCTTAGACCACACATTTCATGAGTTATTCGCATTAACGTTTTGTGAAACTTTGGACTAGTGGTGGCGCTATAGAGTATGACCTAGAAACTCCAGATTGGGTCAGAGTACTTTTAATAGCCAACTGTATCAGCGTGTCAAATTTTATAATTTTCCTGCAAGGTGTTCATAAGGCATTTGGACAAAACGTTAAAAAAAAAAAAAAAACAAAATGGCTGACTTCAAAAATGGCTGACCTAGTAAAAATGCACATGTACCGACTCGGTATGATGCCCTGAACACTTTAAGACCAACTTCTTGATTTTTGGACAAAGTGATATGAAGTTATTAGCCAAAAAATAATTTTTTTGTATCTCCTGACCACTAGGGGGCACTGAGCTAAAACTAAGCAGGCAACCTCAGGACATGACTCTTATACCACACAGCAAATTTGGTCTTAATCCATCGAATGGTTTACGAGATATAGCCATATGGCCACTTTTGCTAGTTTTATATTTTATTTATTCGTTAATTTCTCTAAAACCATAATACCAAATAAATTTCTTTTGATAGCTTTTGCTCAATAGGGTCTGTAGATGATACTGCATGAGTTTCATGGGAATTGGATGAACGGTCTAAGAGGAGTTCGAAAAATTTGCAATTTTATTTATTCAAAATGGCGGCTAATTGGATAATTGGAACATGAGATCATTGAGATCATTAGAATCACCATGAGCCATGGAATCAGTGGAAAAAAGAATTTTGTTTTTACACCATAGAATTCTTGAGTTATTGGCATTTACATATGTGAAACTTTGGACTAGTGGTGGCGCTATAGAGTTTGAGTTAGAGGGTCCAGATTGGGTCAGATTTCTTATGATGACCATTTGAATCCTTGGGCCAAATTTCATAACTTTCCTGCAATCGGTTCATGGGGCTGCCATTGACTTCAATGGCGGAATAATAATAATAATAAGAACGCCAACAGATACAATAGGTGCCATCGCACCTTCGGTGGCTTGGCCCCTAATAATAATAATAGGAAGAAACGGAACAAACACAATAGGTGCCTTCGCAGCTTTGCTGCTTGGCCCCTAATAAATTAAAAGCAATAGTCTTAGAATAAATAAATAAGGAGCCTTTTAAAGGCCATCAAGGTTTCTGTGGCTTATTTACTTTTTTTCTGCTCTGATTAACTTGTGAATATTCATAGTGTCAGTTTAAAGAAAATGATTAAAGACAACAGCGAACAAGTCGTGGCAAGTGTACAGATTGTTTCCAGTAACATTACAGATGTTTCACTAGACCTTTTCTGAATGTCACTGGAACCATCTCAAGAAACAAATGTCTGTGTGTTAGATGAGTTTGCATTCGTTTTTGATAAACAAGTGAACAACTTCATAGTTTCTGCATTGAGTTTGAGTTTTGGAACGCATGTACGGATGAGAGCTTCAAAAATGCACATAAATTGTGTTATTTAACCAAATATGATCAAATAAAAAAATAACTTTACATTTTTAAACGGTAAGACACTCAGGTAAGCAAGTTTAAAGCACCTGAAATATTCCCCAACCCCACAATACACTCTTTTAAAACAAATATTTTAATTTAGAGGTGAAATGCTTATTACGTTGGTACAGAAACAGATGTGATACCAACACTTGATAGAAATTTCTGTTACGCAGATAAAATGCAAATTCCACACAGACATGACAGACATGCATGTAGTGTGAAATGTGCCAAACACTGTACTGAAATGCTAAAGCTATTCATTTTCATTGTTCTCTTGGGAGCCATTACACTTTAAATGAATAGTCTGTAAGTTATGGCATGTCATGACATCCATGGGAAACTTATCACTCTGAGGCACATTGTCATGGACAAAAGGGAAAATCCATCCCCGCAGACATGTATCAATATATTGTGGCACTTTATTAACAAAATTTCTGGGATATATTCCCTAGGCGTCGAAAACTAATTGGTTGTTAGTGATGGTGTTTCCAGTCACTTCTGAAACTTCTTTAAGTTTTTCAGTTTATTTAGTAATTACTAGCTCACAATGATCCATTGATCTGTTTTAAGTGAGAGAAACGTTATAAAAAAGCTCTCTCCATCACTTGACACACACAGTAGCACTGCCCCCTAGTGAGTGGATGATATTAAATGCTCTCCCACAAATCAAACTAGACTCTAGCCGTCTTGGCATTGTGGGTTCAAAACTTTTCTTCCACTGATTTTATAGATCCAGTAGTTGGTTAAAAACAGTTTTGCAAAATATATAATATTGTGATATGCATTGTATCATCGGTACAGCCCTGTATTACACCCCTGTGTGGATAGAATGGAATCAACCCAAATAGGGGTGGACTACAGCTGCATCTCTTTTTCTCCTCCTCATACCCCAGCACAAGCTAAACAAGAACATAACTTAACAATAACTTGTAATAATCAGACATTAATGAAAAAAAACTACTATTAGGACTAAATGTAATGATATACAATTTCTATCACAGAAGCAACTTTCTGGGGCCATTGGAGACTTTCAGTGAGTTAGTCTCCACACGAGGTCACAGTCAGAAGTTAAACAGCCTCTCTAAGATTCCACATTGGCCAGGTAGATGGCCAATAAAACAAATTCTGATTGGCCAGTACTTTTAAATACAATCATAGTTTCATCTGGTTTTTAATTCCCCTGATCAAAGAAAAAGCACGAGTATAATCCAAATTAAAAGATTGTGCTCATGGAAAATATGTTTCTCCTTTTCAAACAAACACAACACAGGAAATATCCAACAACCATTTCTCTATGTATTGCATTCATGCAATATTAACAAAGCACGCCTTGTAAATGTCCTCCCTGATTTGGACCCGGAAAAAATATTCATTTAAAATGAAAGCCGATGCCAGGGAGAAATTGTCTATTACATTGCAAGAGCTAAATAATTCAAACCCAGAATCTCTTCAAACAACACATCCTCGCAGTCTGTTTGTGTGATGCACCATCTCTTTCAACAGTCCAGCAGCTCATGAGGCAGCATATGGCATTTTACTTTGATTCCGATTGGAAAGGACATTGGTTTCTTATGCCTGCTGTTCGCCCAGATGAACACCCTTGAAGATATTCCGTCTGAAAGATATCAGCCTTTTAGTGAATAACATGAAGCGCCTTGGTTTTTCAAGCACAAAGTGTTCGTTTGAGATGCCCCACGCTTTCAGAAAACCTTATACAATGCATCAGTCTCAAGCTCCACATTTCCCAAAGGAAGTTTTTCCATTTTCATTCGACCGCTCAGGCCCATGACTTGTTTGCGTTCTTTACGCAGATTCATTGCATGCATGTGGAGCGTGAGATGGAGTTCTCGATGGTTAATTTATCTAAAGCCGGAGAGAGTGGAATCAAAGACAAGATAGCTCTGTTCTGTATCCGTCCATGGCTCGCTTCCTTCAATAATGCATCTGGCCGATTTATGCATTTTAATGAGGGATCACAGATTCCCAGAGTATTCCCATCTTCATGGTTTTTCCACAGACCAAACAAAATTATACTTGACTTGAGTAGTGTTTAGAGAAAAAGCTCAAATCCACTAACTTCAAACACTAAAGTTGTACAATTGTGAATTTGAGAAGGAGCTTGGCATGAACCTGCACCAGTGTGTCTGCAACAGATGCAGTCGGCAGAGTGACAGCTTACCTGAGACAGCTGAGAGAGGGAGATGGATCCATCAGCACAGAAAGAGAAAGAAGAGAACGATTTTCATCACAACATGTCAGTAATTACAAGAAGTCTATAGATGTTGTACTTAAATCGCTTGTTGCTTTTAGGAGTATTAGATGTCAGCTAGAACTCGAGTAAGAATGGCATTCTGCTGGTTCTCACCAAGCCAATTATGGCTGCAGGGAGGTAAATTAACTGAATAACTGCCCCGAAAAAAAACCCCCAAAATGTCACCTTTTAATAGCTCAACACTAACAACTACTGTCTGGATCTTGTTCTGGAATCGACCTGCCGTTCATGGCCTTCCAGCATTTGGGACCAGAGAGAGATCTAAGTTAATCTTTTAATTATTTATGCATTAATAATAAAGTTTCCTCCTGGGCTTGTGCTTTGGAAACTGTACCTTGAGTTTCCTTTGCCACACGTTGTCTCCCATAAATGCTTAGAACAAATGTCTATAATTTTGCTAGATTACCCAACTGGAAAAAGCCAGATTTCCCAAATGCCTTGACTTGGGTATCCAGCTTCATCTCAGAGTCCAATTTCATCCAGGGTGAGCAGCTTGTCACATTCAAGCACTTGTCGCCATGCTTCAAGCTGTGTTTACAACAAAATACAGCACCCTCTCTGTTCAAAAGATGTTTCATCATTCCTTTAAAACCTTGACGGGACAACGTTGCACTGCTGCTTTGGGATTAACTCCCTGTGAAAAGATTTGAACATTTTCTCACTTTGTTTTCAAGCACTGCGCAGTAAAATCCCAAGAGTTAAATTAACTCTACTCAGAGTGTATTTGGTCCAACTCTATAAAGAGTTAAACCGACTCTGAGAAAGATTTATTACTAATTATCTATTTTCTTATTTTTTTCCAATCTGCACAGGAAAATTCTCTATAAAAATTAACTGTTAAGAGAGACCAAATGCACTCTGAACAGAGTAAAAATAGACTGTTTGGGTATTTGTCATCTTTAGTGATGATGAGCGTTTATGATTATTAATCTTTTAGAAACATAAACAAAAGGTACACTACGAAAAGATGGAATTTTCATTCACAGACCTGAAAAAAAATGTAGGAATAAACTCATTCTTCTTCAGAGCTGGTTTAACTCTATATAGAGTAGGACCAAATACATTCTGAGTAGAGTTAATTTAACTCTTAGGATTTTACAGTGTATATATGACTTTCATAGAATTTTTATTACATAGAAAGTTCATGTAGTGTATTGCCGCTCTTTTGCAGGCTGGTGTTCCTACAAGAATATCCAGTGGAGATTTAGAATTAAAGACGTGGCTCATGCTGCTGGTTCCCTTCAAGGGCCTTCTTTTGCATGATGGCTGCTTGACCTCAAATCACTGCTTACAGTTATATATGATTTTAATCCTTTCAAAGGACTGAGCGTCAGCAACCCTTTGCAAATCAATTTGTGCATACAAATTTTTAAAAGCAATACCTCTTTTGCATATAAAAGTGGAGGAGCTCTCTGAGAAAGCCGTTCTCCTTCACAAATGTGTGCAGAAATGCAGTAAAAATATGAAAATCAATACAAACAAGATGGCTCAAGTTTGCACACAACCGTTGATGTTGGATTGCAAAAGTAATGTTTAAAAGCCATAGTCAATTTGAGTAAAATAAACCCCTTATCTTTATGATTTCCCTAAGCTGAGATAGAGATATGCTATGGAGTAGTATATTGTTCCATATGCCCCTATGAGTGAAATAAACCAACCGTGTTTCTATGCGAAACATCTTTAAAGACTGCGATAGACTGGCGACCTGTCCAGGGTCTACCCCCTGCCTCTCACCTGTGATGGGAATTTTCCTATGTAATACCTCCATCTAGTGGTCATATTGAGAAATGTAATTTGAGAAAGTTTTAAGAGCACACTTCATGCTTTAGTACCACCCATGAGGAGAAAAATAAGTAGGTAGGAAAGCGCTTGCTCTGGCTCTCTTCTCTCTGGACCCTCTCTCTTGCGCTGATCTCTCTCGGACTCGACTCTCTTGGGTGAGTCTCTTTATTTCTCTCTTTTTCTTTCTCTTTCTTTCTTTCTCTTCCTTTCTATCTCTATATATTCTTTTTCCTTCTTTTTCTTCTTTTCTCTTCTGGCGCTCATTTATACTTTTAATAGGCTTGCGTTAAGAATATGCGCTAAACCACGTTCTTCTTCCACGTTAGAGTCACGTGTGTAGGAAATGCGTTGAGATTGTTAAATCTGTGTAATAAATTGCCGCATTTGCTGTGTTCTCTCTCAAACGGTCACCAGTGTTTATTATCAATTGAGAAGGTATATTTTTACCATAACACACCCAAAGTGAGCTGGAGATAAGTACCAGAAGACCCCGAAAGACAATAAACGGTTATGAAAAATGAATGAATGAAAATTCTCATAGAAAATTCCATGTTTCAAAACTTGTGAGACATAAATCAAATTGGTTGCTATGGTAAAGAGCCCGGTTGCTATGGAAGGGTAAGTGACAATATAATGTTGCCTTTATCACTATACATTCTATAAGCCAACAGGCATGTCTCAATCATTTACTAAAGCTGAGATGGTGTTTGGAAAATTTGGTTGCTAAGGTAAACAGCTTGGTTGCTAGGGAGCTGTTAGTGACATCATAAAAATTAAGTTGTTGCTTTGATTAACATAATCAAATAAACATTTCTCTACGATGTTTTCTGTATGATGTGCTATTATAACAAGTCAATGGTAAGGATTTAAGTCCTACTAAAGCTTTAAAGTATTAGTTTTACATAAAGTGACCCCATGTTAAATTAATGGATAATTTCTCATCATTCTCAGCATTTTCCCAGAATTCCTTTAATAGTACCGGTCTGAAAAGGCATAGCAACCAGAGTCAGTTTGGATGTTTTGGCAAAGTTTGATGGCTGTAGATCAAAATTTCTAGGAAGAGATACATCTAGATTCTAGAATGAAGAATTCACCCCAGAACCCATTAGCTAAACTTGCACCTGTAGCCACTCCCCTTAATCACCTCTTCAGCAATCAGAGTGCTCCTCACTCCACTCACCTTCCCTTTGTTCAATGCAACAAACTATGAACTCCCTTTAGTAGAAACGAATATACTGATATCAGAACCCTGCGGCTTCGTGTATTTCAAAGAAATACAGATGCCGATCTTGTGCTACTTTCCTCCACTCGACATCCATGGAACTTCTCTCCTGTCTCCTCAATTATTCAATTACTGACCTGCCAATGTACCTCCTTCCGTGACAATATCAGCAGATCTCCAACTGAACAGATTGAACTGCAGTGATTTCTGTGATTTTGTGCTTTTGTAACCCCTAATAAACCTGTAATTCGCACCTCTCTCTTTTGCAGTGCGACAACTACTTCTTGCCGTTTTGTAAAATTACAAACATTTATTGTATGGTGTGTAAAATCTAGTTACGCTACAAAAATAATGTTCATAAGAGTAATTGGGAAAATGCATGTTTTCCATTTTTATTAGTTTATACATTTAATTATAAACTAAGTGGTAACATTTACATTTTATGTTGTTACAAAGGGCCAAGAGCAGTAAACCTTAAGAAAAATAGGTCCAGAAAATAAACACTGAGCTGGTCATTCGGGAGATTAAACTCTCAATGGTGCAAAGCAAACACTGCTGCATTTGTAACATTCATCCTTGAAAAGTGAACAGAAGCATCAGGGAAGTATTGGAGATTCATTAATGTTCACAGTAAAGAAGAGCTTTTATCTGAGCAGAATAAAGTACTGAATTTGACCAGAAAGCTTTTAGAAGTAGACACACAGACAGAAAGAGAGATCAAACCCATCTCTCTCCGTCTGACTTATTCATACGCTGGTCTTGAGCAGGAAAGTATGAAGGGAGATTATTAATTATTGACCGCAGCAGTTTTTGTTGCCATGTTGTTATTTTGAATTGTATGCTTTCTGGTATTTCTTGTAAAATAGTTAATGCTTTGCAATTGTGTTCATTTAATATATGGTGTGTTTTTTACGCAGACCCCAGGTGAAAATACAGCTTGAAAACATTATTTTAGAGCAAATGAAGCAAATTAAACAAACAACACAGGAACTGAACAAAGCAATGACTAAGCCAAACATGCAAGACTTAAAAACAATGTATGGCCGAGTTATTAACAACTTTCTGTTTATCGTGAAATTTCCATTTTTAACGGCCGATTTGCGCACATTGTTTAAAAAAGTCAAAAAAGCTTCGCAATTTATCATCCCATATGCCTTAAGATAAGACTGATAGAGTGTGGAGATGAACAGATAAAATCTCAAGGAGGAGTTTGCTAATGTATGGAATAACCTAAAATGGCCAGTGTTTAAGGTTTCTTAACGACTTCCTGTCAATTTTCAAAATTCATTCTATTTTACTTATATTTAAGTCTTAATATCCTACACATCTTTGCCAAATTTTATCCTACGAAAAACTGTTAGCACACCATAAGGTGAAATTTATAGGGGGCGCTGTAAAGACAATTGTCAACTTTTCAAACCCCAATGACATGTGCATTTTCACCAGTTCTGATGTGTGTGCAAAAATCCACCAGAAGGAGCACAGCAATCACACTCTGAGCAATTACAGTAGGGTTCTATGCACCTTTGGTGCACAAACCTTATTTGGATAGCTATGAGAAGCTGAAATAACCCATAAAGTGATACCCCGAGATACGAATGCTTTGAGTTACGGAATGTTCGAGATACAAAACGTCTCGCAGGAAGAAAAATTCGAGATACGAACATTTACAAGCTGTTCTGCTGTATTTTCCGCTTGACGTCATGCTGTGCTTCCGGGTTCTTGCGGTCCTATCTCCCAGTGTAAAAAGATAATGTCATAATGTTTTCTGCCATCCGTTCCTCCTCCTCCTCCGACACATCGCTTCACTCTCAAGGTAAGGTTTTACATTTGTGTACATATTACGTATTTTGCATGTGGTTTATTCTGTTTTATTATCATTTATTACATTAACATTGTGTAGATTTAAGGATTGAAGAAACGTTACTTGATTTTTCTCTGGTTTTCCATTTTTTTCATCTACTTCTACTGTTGTTTCTGAGAGCCGTTGCATGGATTAGGTGTTTTACATGTAAAACTTACTTCGAGATACGAATTGTCACCCTGGAACGTTTTATATTCGTATCTCGGGGTACCAATGTACAATCATTCAAAATAAATTTGTCCGAAACCAAGTGTATATGGTCAAAAATTAAGTGATTATTTTTTAAATTTATGCTGACTATAACTGAAATCTAATGAAAACCCCCAAATCAGTATCTCTGGAAATAATAATTTTCTGAAAAGTTTCCATTTGAGGACACTCTAATCAGGGAATTAACTCATATAACAACTGCAAAGGCCTTTTTTAAGGTAAGCCGTAAGATACACTAAAAGCAGTGTAAAAGCAGTAGGGATAACTGCACCCTGGAGAGGATTGTGAAACATGGGTATCAGCTGTCGTATTGCTTGTGCCACTCAGAAGCATCTCGCCTTGGTTAAAGACAAAAAGAACTAGACTGCTGCTGAGTACTCCAAAGCTATGTTCTCTGATGAAAGAAAAGTTTGCATTTCCATTGCAAATCAAGGTTCAAAGGCTGGAGGAAGAGAGGAGAGGCGCAGAAGAGTGCTATGTCATCTGCTGGTGTTGGTCCACTGTGTTTTCTTAGGCCCAAGATCAATGTAGCCAAAGATCCACCAAGATTTTCCAACATGATTTGGAACCTGTGCAAAGCTGACCATTGTATCTTTGTTGTTAATTGGCCATAAAACTGAATATAAAAATAAAATCCCTGGGGTATTGTGATGAGGAAGATAACAACTGAGCAGTGCCACAGTGCTGTACTACAAATTCTTTCTTTGTATTGGTCTTCAGTGATATTCTAATTACTAGGTACTGATTACAGAGGTATTGACACCCTTCAACTATATCTGTCTGTTTACGAGTTTTACTTTTTGAACAGATATACTGAGATAAAGGCAAAAATGGCATAACATTATGTACCAGTTGTTGCCTTAAGTCAGGACAAATGGAAGCCACTCACAAGTGCGGAAGCACCCAAAGACTATGGGTTTACATGTTTAAGGCCCTTAACTCTCACAAAATGTGTTACTTTTATATTCTGATTGTCTGGCATTCAATGTTGAAACCATCCTTTTTGGTTCAACTATATTAAAAAAAACCTTATCTAGACTTTTCACCCAACAAAGAGTGAAATGGGGAAAACCCATCAAACTGGAAAAGTAGATTAATAGCGACAAAACATTATATAACTTATTATCCCAATATGATGTTTCAGATTGGATGTAGATGCTCATTATATTCTGAAAGTATGCTATGAGCTGTATGATTGCGTGTCACAAATGGTGAATGCAGAAGGCCAGCCAACTGTAAAGCAAAAAGAACGAGGCTTCTGAATTCCCGGGTCACCAAACAGAGTTATGTAATGCCACACGTGCCGCACTCTGTGACTCCTTGCACGTGAGAACATGTTTGATGAAAATCAAACTTCTTCTTAACAGCCCCCCCCCCACCCCTATAAAAATAAACAAGTTCTCTAAAGATTTCTTCTGAGAAAGAGCTTGAAGTATTTTCCATTGGACCGTTGGGTGGTTGGCGTATGAATTTCAGATTTCGTTGAAGGTTTCAGAAAGACTCTTGTTTACCTGCGGAGCTGAAATGTGCAGGCCTGGACTCAATAGCTCAAATTTCTCCTGTGATTTATCACGGACCAGCCGCGCCGCCTCCTTCAGCTCTCTGAACTGCTCTGAGAACTGCACAAACAACAGTAACATTTCTTAACAACTTATATCAGTGTTGTTTATTAAACTTTTTATTCTGAGGTTCAAAGATAATATCGACTCGAGACCAGAATGAGTGATTAATTTAAAATGTAACTACATTTATTTGCACTTTAAACAATCACTGTTTGACAAGCACCCTGTGCATACTATAACCATTCAAATGTGTCCCCCACCACTGGAGATGGGCACCACCCTGAAAGTGACAGTAATACACTGAAAGTAATACACTGACAAAACAAGTCTCATCTAGATTGTAACGGAATGTTGGTTTGTTTAGTAGTTTACAGCCAAGACATTTCATGGGTGAGGTCATTTCATAGCTAGAGAAACATCCACTTATACGGTTTAGATCAACTTACTATAACATGTTTCTCAGTGTAGCTCTAGAGATTAAGTTCGGATTTCCATTTCAATCATTTCCTTGAAGTTTTGAGTCTTTAGCAATTGGCCTCTTGCGGTGTCATATATGGGGCACTCTACAAGGAGATCCTTGAGTGGGGATACAGAAAACGGAATGTTGCAAAATGCAAAAAAAAAAAAACTTTTACTAAATAGCATTTTAATCAAAGCTGGGTGTTTTAACGTTTCTCTAAATATCCCATTTTTTACTCAACGATTATATTACATTTTGACCAAATAACCAAAGGTTAGCTTTAAGGCCTCTACACGCCGATCTCAATGTACTGTCTAAAGTTTCATGCGGCAACGCACCTCAACCAAAAACAATGGGCGGCAACGAGAGCTCCCACATCTGACCTAACGAGTGGTGCCAACAAAAAAAGAGTGTAGCATTGCCATATTGGATCTGTTTTTTGCAAGGAGAATGACCAATGCAATCTGGCTCTTTTGATGATGTGAAGATGAGGTAAGAGTCCTTCTGTGGCACTCATCATACATTTTCATAGCGGTTTTAAAACAGGAAAGAAATAGCACACAACAAATCCTCCCTTTCTCCACATTTTTGTCAAACAGTTCAGCCACCAACAGAATAAACAGATCGAAATCCAGGATTTTTCTATGTGTTTCTTGATTTCTTTTCTGTTGTCGTCTTCTTCTTTCCTGTTTCCCCGTGAGACCTTAGTGGATCTGTTGTACCACTAACACCATCTTCAGGCAGGGAGTGTCATTGCATCAATATTTCCTCGACCCAGAAGATGAGCACCTTGCTGAGAAGCCATCCAAAGATTTGTGCGAATCTCTTGTTGTGTAGAGGCCTTCAAACTTGTTCTTTTGTAAAATTCTTCATTGTTCTTCCAGGTATAACAGAAGTAAACTAAAAGAATTTTTAACTAAACAAAAAATTTCAGGATTTTCTTAAATGTTGTAGTGGTTTGTTTAAAACACAAGTTCCAGGCAACAAATGTATTGTTTTTGTGTCAAGCTTTTCCTGTTGCAGTAGCAGTGGTCACACAATACATAGTATTTACAACATCAGAAGGGTCATAACTAACAATTTCACATGACAATTACCTGCTGAAGCTGCTGCTCAGTGCCGAATCCCAGTCCATAGACTGTGTTTGCCCTGCTGTCTGCCCACTGGCCAAACTTCTGCGAAGTCTTGGTGAAAGTCATGTTGGGTGTAATCGTGCTGTTAATAATCGCCTTCATTAGAGCAAAAA
Organism: Danionella cerebrum; assembly: GCA_007224835.1. Lineage (NCBI taxonomy): Eukaryota > Metazoa > Chordata > Actinopteri > Cypriniformes > Danionidae > Danionella > Danionella cerebrum. Next base: position 203,489 of record SRMA01026524.1, on the reverse strand, counting down.
TAAACGAATCAAATTCAAACATTCGACAGAAGGCAACATTGAGCTTTGGAAGAGGTCTCTCACCTTGGTGCCTCCTACACTGATGATACGATACACACTCCTGCCGGCATCATAGAAAAAGGAGACGGTGACGGCGTGTTTACTGGCTGGAATCCAATTTCGTTTAGTGGCTGGGTCAATTTGGAAGACATGCGCCTTCACACTGAACAGAGGTTGTTCCCTAAGAAAGAGAGAAAAACCCATTCACCACACACTCTGCATTCTTTATGTCTTCATTAGGATACAATCACTGATTATCCTAAACCTAATGTACAAACCACATCTTTAGCACTACCCCGACATGCCATCCCATCCTCCACCATCAAACGGGCATTAACTTCCACGGTGTCTGAATCCCATTGTTCTATTATAATCCACTTATAGATTTTAATGAAGCCAGGTGATGATTTTAAAGGTGCATTAAGTGCTAAACAGAACTTAGTTATTGTTAACGTCAACAAGTGGTAGCCACATTTTGGACCTTTAAAATGCTTTGTGCTGTAATGGTGAAATACACATCGGAATACCCAGAGGAAACCCACGCAAGCACGGGAGAACATGCCAACTCCTTTCAGTAAGGTCAATGGCAAGCCTTGAACCTAACAGGAAGGCCACAGAGCTATACACTGCTCCACCGTGCCGCCCTGATTCTGAAATGAAAATTGAAAATCAAATACAGTATTGACGTATTTATTCCTTTTTCGATTAAAATTTTAAAATTAAATGAGAAATACCTTAGTTAATGAAAGATTACTGGCAAATAAATGGTTTTTCGTTTCTTGTCATTTTATTATTTGTCATTTCATGTTGTACTCCTGAACACCCTGGTTGTAAATCGAACTAGAGTATGCTAAATTCACCACATCTCTATCACATCAGCTCTAAACAATGTAATGGTTTACTATATGCTTTTTTTACTATATGCAACAAAAGAGTAACAGTGAGGAAATGCTGTAGTGTTTCTGTTTTTAACACCTTGAATAATAATCACAAATGACTTATTTATTGCTCAACTCAACAACTCGTCTTGTGTGTCTTAGACTCACTTCTTCACTTATGTTCTGAAAATGTATCTTCTTGCAAATAAGCTTCTCAAAGGGTTACTGCAATTTGAGCATTTTTGTGCTTCATTATGTGATTTTTAATTACTCCACACACTTGGGGTAAACAAATATTTAAAAATGCCAAAACACAACATTTTTGTGTGTGTGTGTGTGCATTAAAAAATGAAAATACATGCCTTTTTCACATTGTTTTGTATTAAATATAACATGAAACTAGGGATGTCCCGATCAGGTTTTTTGAGCCCCTGATCCGATCCGAGTCATTTAATTTTAAGTATCGACCCATAACGAGTCCCGATCCGATACTTGTCTTTTCCTTGTGCTAATTGCACACTTTAAGTGCATGCAGGTTATTAAATCAATCCAGTGTGTACTCTTGACAACCAAAAAGCTCAGCAGTGCATCAATAAAATGGTTTAGCCTTTTCCTGCGTTTGCTCAGTAAAGTCGCAATATTCTGTTGTGTGTTTCGTTTTAAGATGCCTTATCAAGTTGGTAGTATTAAAGGCTGCTTTGCTAGTACCACCGCGTGAAATGCTCGCATTGCAAACGTTGCATGTAGCTACCAGACTAGAATCACTTTCCAACTTAAAATACTTCCACACTGCAGACATCTTAGCACCGTATTGCAAGTAGTAAACAACATGCGAGTTTAACATGCGAGTTTGCGACACGTGCGTGACGTAGCTGACGTAAACATTCGATCGGTCCGATACATAGAGCCGATTCCGATCAGTTAAAAAATGCCTCGATTGGCCCCGATACCGATCTTTATGATCGGCTCGGGACATCCCTACATGAAACAAGAACATTGGGTCAAATTATGACTTTCAATTCCGAATTAAAAATTCTGAAAATTTCTGAAACTGTCTATGAGCCGAACATCGACGAGAAGCTATCTTCTGAAGGGGAAACACAGCTGTGGTGGAGGTTTGAGAGCTCAATTCTCTAACCTTTTCAATCAGTTTCTACTGCAATAACATCACAACATTTAAAGAATGTTTCAACTCCATCAAAGTTTGACAGCGGCCAGTCGGCGATTAAAAGGGCTGACTTGAAAACTAGGACAAAATCACTTTAAATGTTGATTTTGCTCAAATCATGAAGAATTTACACTTTTATTATTTTTAACCCAGCATTTTTATAGAGTGCATCCTACCACTAAAGTGAAAGCAGCACCAGTGACTAAAGCATCAGCTAGAAAGCATAGGAAATCGACATTCAGAACATCAGTTCAAATTTTACCACATAATTTTTTATTTTTTCCTTTAAAAGCACTACCACGTGTCACTAAGTCATGTGACCCCACTCAATTTCCTTCAATTGTTTTATTATGAAGTAATGCACCCTTCAACCAGAAATCTCTTACTTGTAATATATGCACATATTTATAGTACAACTATAATTAGAAAAAAAATTAATAAACAAAAGAATCGTTCATAAATCGTAAACGAGTTAAACTGTTCACTAATCGAATTTTGATTTTGGGACAAATTGTTCAGCCCTATGCAGACACTGCCTTATTGGGGGGGTGTCTTGCTAATTGCAATAATTTCCACCTATTCTCTATTCCACTGCATTTGCACAACAGCATGTGAAACAAAGATAAAAAAAAAATTGCCATTAGCAAGAGAAAAATTAGGTCTGTTAGTGCACTGTTAATGCACTGTTAGTGACAACAGCATCACAATGAACTAAAAAGCAGAATATATATATATATATATATATATATATATATATATATATATATATATATATATATATATATATTTGAGGAGCAACAAGCATTCCAGACCAGACCACGAGGGTCAAGCATTTATTGCAGCCCCCAGCAAGTTCAGTCGCTGCATCTCTAGCATCAAACAGAAAAATCTAATTGGCCATGAGATCCCTCTAGGGTTCAAGCCAATGAACTGGCAAGCTCTCTGACCACTGTTTGCTGCTCTCTAATCCCTGAGCATGTCATCCCTTCTGCAGTTCACTTATCTTGACAAAATGAGTTCATTCAGAGCACTTGCACCATTTATCTGTGAGGAATATTCCTTCCCATAAAACATCTCTGCATACACGGACCAAACTGATGTGGTAGCCATCATATCATTTAACAAAAGTGAAACTATAAGTAGATACATTAAGTGTGTATTATAGTTTAACATCAGGAGGACGTGATCGCATTCACACACATTATATTGAGAAACAGCTGCATATGACACACTTCTTGAACTAATCAGCAACAAAGCAAACTAGACATCACTGCAAAGTCCATGATGCACAGAAACAGGAGGCTACAAAGAGGCCTTTCTAGGCAATAGCAGTCTGTACTGAAACAGTAAACTGATGATTTCAATTCATCATAACAAGTTAAAACATTAGGGGATCCAAGATTTACGTGAAGAAATCTACAAATGGTTCCACACCTGGCTGTGACACTATTGATTTAAGGAAAGACTACAAACGGTTTCCTTAAATCAAAAAGTTAAAAGGAATAACTTCCTGGTCCAGATGTGTTTCATTATGTCATCAAGTGAATTTAGATATAGGCCTTCACCCCTGAAATATCATTATTTATAGTGCAGAACATCATACAGCTTGTGATAGCACCTGTTCAGTGCAAACTCCATGATTTAATCCATACACTGTAAAAAAGCTAGGCTGTTTTAATTATCATTTTTGAGTTTTTAAAAAGGCTTCCGATTTATTTTTTTAAAGGAGTCATGACACGTTGAGCCTTGTAGTTGTTTTTATTGTGATTTATAAGAGTATATTGAATCAAAAATCTAACCATGGACATTCCTTAATAAAAAATGACTTTCTTTCTTTTAAAAACTGATTTTATTCACACCACTGACAAGTCAAACGGTTACATCAAGGCTGTACATGAAAGGCCAGATTTTCTTCCCCCGAAAGTGATGCACAACCCAAAAAGCAATGCCTTCTCTTTGGATATTCGGAAACAAACATACGCGAATCAAGCGGAAAATTGGAGCTAGCAACACACCTCCGTATGTAACAATACAGTGGTACCCCGAGATACGAAATGAATCCGTTTCAGGGTGGCTTTCGTATCTCCGTCATTTCGTATCTCGAAGCAAGTTTTGTATGTAAAACGCCTATGGCTCTCGGAAACAACAGTATAAGTTGATTTAAAAAAATGGAAAACCAGAGAAAAATCAAGTAACGTTTCTTCAATCCTTTAATCTACACATTGTTCATGTAATAAAAGATAATAAAACACATACAAAATACGTAATTTGTAAGTTACGCAAATGTAAAACCTTACCTTGCGAAGTAACGAAATTACCGGTACATTATGACACCATATATGAAAGTTAACTTTGTCGAGATATTTCACGAATTACGAAAACCAACACTATGTTTTTTGTGTTAACAAACTACATTTGTTATAGCACATTATTAGTAATCTATACATAATGTCTCGCTTGATTTAAAACTGATTTAAAGTGTTTTGAAGCGGATCAGCCCCTATTAGCACTGTCTGCAATTGGGAGAATGAAGCGCCTGGACCCGGAAGTGCAGCGCAGTGTCAGACTTAACAAGTGGATAATAGAGCAGAGCTGTTTGTGTTTTTTGTATCTCGAAGCAAAACATTTCCTGCGAGAACTTTCGTATCTCAAACATTTCCGTAACATTCGTATCTCGAGGTACCACTGTATATACCTAAAAATAAAACAATGTCATGACCACTTTAACCCAACTTATAGTTTTTGAATAATTTATCTATTTGTTGAAATATACTCAACACAGAATTGTCAATATTTTGCAGATTAATTAAAAAAGAAAAGCTAAAATATCACATGGTCAATATTACTCAGACCCTTTACTCTGCTTTTGGTAGACGCACCCTTTTATTTAGGTTTTATGTCATTGTGGGATACTCTGTGCATAATGATTTTAATGATTAATGATTTTAATGATTAATGATTTTAGCAAACGACTCCAATATAACAAAAAGTAAAACATTTAAAGGGGTCTGAAAACTTTCCGTACTCTATTGTATCTGCATCTAATACAAACAAGGAAAAAAATCAATACTGGTCAAGCTTTCCTTATGGTGCTCACAATTGCTTTTAAGATAAGTACAATCAAAATAAGAAACTTTTCTAATTATTTATTTTTTCATTATTTAATGAATTATTTATGCCTTCCACATGGTGTTGTTCAGTGGTTGTGAGTAACAACTGCCAATAACCAACAACCAACAACTGAGCTCTACATTGGAACAAGGCAAATCTAAATATTGGCACATTCACCCATTGAAAAGTTTTGGTAGCATTGCAGCTTATTTAGCATTTAATAATCTATGGCTAATAATTCTTCTAACTAGATTATGATAAACTGCATGTAAAACTATTCCTTAAAAGAGAGACCATCAAAAGGTTGAATTTTCATCGTCACTTCAGGAAAGAGATGAGAATCATGTTTTGCTCTGCAGTTCTGTTACTCCGGTACTGAAGGTCACAACTGTGTTATCTGTGCTCAGGTTCCACAGAAAACTGTGGGTCCATCAATCTTTGTGGAATTAAAGCTCCAGAGACTTAAGTGGCATTTTGGTGATGCTTAATTGTTCTCGCAAGGTTATCTAGGACATTCGGGAGAAGCAGGTGCATGTGTTCTGTGAAGAAACTGATTATCAAGCACTTCTGTAGCGCTGCACAGTGAAGGGTTCCACACATTTTCCACACTTCTCAAGTTTCACGCTACTGGCTCTTTTTTGAGCATTTAAGGAAAAAATAGTTGAAAACTATTTATATAACTATTTATGAAATACTGGAAATAGGAAAAAACGTTTTTTTTGCCACTACTGTTTTTGCCATGGCACGGTGCACCAAATGGTTCATTTTTTGCTCCAAAATACTTTATTGTTTATCATTTTCACTGTAGTCCACACCTCTAAACTTGTTCTCTTTATGAGACTCCAGGTTTTTTTCATTCATTAACTCAAAGAGTAATTTACTGTTCTACCAGCGCTATAAGCATTTTTGTTGTTATCATAAACATGAAATATCAGGTTTTTTGTGTTTTATTATTCAAGCGAATATCAAACCACATAATAACAGTTTTATTAAGAAAACAATAACGTTTCACATACTTATCACTTTGGTGAAGATGATAATAATAGATATTTTTCTATTAGCAACACCCCCCCCCCACACACACACACACACACATTAGATGACAGCCCCTGAGATAATCTCTGCATGTCCCTTTGAAATTCTATTCATAACAATAAAAGCTACTGTCGGGTCACATTTCCTGATCACCATCCTCCACTAACCTTGAACAATATGCATTAACACTTCTGAAGCAACGAATTGTCACTTTCTCCTTGAATGACCAGTGATCTGGTTTCATGTTTTCAAGGTTATTCTTCTCAGGCAAGTACAAAGGGTTAACGTCTTGGAGTGTCAAACCTTTAGCAACAAAATAGATTGTCAGTGCATCAAAAATGTTTTTTTTTTTGTTCTATTGCAGCAAGTCGAAACAACCACAGCAGTAGCAAGCTACACGTGAAACGTCCTTTTACTTATTCATAGGATTTTTCACAATTATTTGTTTGGTTTTGGAACAGATTTCGTCTATTTTGGGATCCGAAAACAACTGTATTTCTTGAGTTGTATTGAAACACTTAAGGAACGGAGGGCTTCTCCCGCGTCTTCTACTGTGCTCTTTCCAAACTTAAGCCGCAGAAAAAAATGTACAGGATTAGCGCCGGTTCCGCTTCACAAACCGTAGAGAGTTACACACTTTAGGGATCCCAATAGTCAAATTAATGTAGGTTTATTGCCATCGCTTTTCACACTTTATGTAATAGCTCTTGAAGAAAAGAAAACTCACCCCATTTTCCCGAGAAGCAAGTAACGTTGGTTCGGGCTTTCCTCCCGAAACTGAGCCGTGGAGGGTTCTTCCGGGCAGGTACCGGGGTACTCTCCGGTTCTGTGGTGATTCCCGGCGGACAGTGTACGAATCAATCAGTTGTTCTGCTGTGTAACGGGCAGATTTCATAGAAATGGAGCTCCGCTTTGTCTGATGTCTTTGTTGACCCTCTGTTTCTCGTCTTCATCGTCCCAGCAGTTGTTCTCCTCTCCTCCACATATCCACGGCGCTGAAAAGCATTAAACTACGGCACACTTTCGACACTACGTCTCGAATCCTCCTGCTCCAGTTTTCTTCAAAAACCCGGACCTCCGAAGACAACCCTCTTTGACCAAATACCCTACTCCCCTTATTACAATGAGATCTGGTGCCACCTACCGACCAATCTATCTATCTATCTATCTATCTATCTATCTATCTATCTATCTATCTATCTATCTATCTATCTATCTATCTATCTATCTATCTATCTATCTATCTATCTATCTATCTATCTATCTATCTATCTATCTATCTATCTATCTATCTATCTATCTATCTATCTATCTATCTATCTATCTATCTATCTATCTATCAATCTATCTATCTATCTGTCTATCTGTCTATCTGTCTGTCTGCCATTTATCTATTTATCTGTCTATACGTGTGTCTATTTATCATTCTGTCTGTCTGCCTGTCTCTCTGACCCTCCATCAACCTAAACAAATAAATAGACATTCACTTATTTATATACAGTAAGGCGTACAATTCTGTCCACTCCCCATCTGTGATCTATCATCTGTATTACAGTTTTTCTCCATTGGTTTGGCTCATTTCTTGGAACAGAAATTACATTCTCAAAACTCTTAGATCATTTGGAAAAACACTCTTACAGTTTAGCACAACACTATAGCTCACCTGCAAAAGCCAATATCTCTTCCAAAACTGTTCACTCAGGCTTCAATCTAAATCCCTTTCTCATTTAAACAATCAGTGTCTCCAAAATGGCAACGATCCTTCTCAATAGCTTTGGCTCATTTCTCGACACAGATTGGACATTCTCATCATTCTTGGTGCTTTTGTCAAAATAAACCTGGATTGTTGATCACAACAACATGGTTCCCCTGCAAAAGTTCATATCTCTCCTAAAACAGTTCACTCATGTGTCAAAACTACATTTCTGTCTAATCTGAATAGTCAGTGCCCCCAATGCATCGTCCCTATGGCATTGTGTGAGTACTGCCATACAAAATGTTTAGATGTTTTGTCACTATGGCAGAGGACCAACAATATACAATAGAAGAGAGTAGCCTCCAAGGTTTGACATCACAGATTGCACTCACACTACCAATGAAATTCTTACAATTTTTTATTCACACGCAAAGAAAGTTTCATGGATATGTAAAAATAAAATGTACATTACAGTAATAAAAGTCATCTGATGATTCTTCAAAACCCGGTCTATTGTGGAGATGCTTATTGTGTTTATATTCGGGATTATATGATTGTCCTGAAGGACATCTGTCTCAAACCACAAATCTCTCTTTCCTGTTGTTCATTGAACAACTTGCCTCTGCCACCCACGCGCGGTTGTCGTCGAAGCCTACACAAAAAACAGAATACAGTAAGTTACCAGTGTGTTTACTCACAGTAACTTCACCACAATCCTAATGCAACATTGCACAGTGACTGGACTGCTACTCTAAACTGTGTAACTAATGTAAATCCATTGTTTACAGTCATTTGTTCAATATATTTCTTGTCATATCTAGTATCAAAACAACTAGTCCTCTTTACCTTTATCTAGTATAAACCTACTACTGTAGGCAGATGCACAACAAATCTCTACAGTAAGTTATACATTACAGTACTATACAACATATAATTCCATCGTAGAATATATAGAGTATATACCTGTTTTCCCAGCGAAAGGTTTGGATGATGGAGGACACTGTAGAGCGAGGCACATTAGGCTGCACTCAACGACCTGCCATTGTAAGACATGGTCTATAATTGTGGCCTGAATTTCATTTGGGACAGCACAATGTCTTCCCGCTCCTCGGACTCTTCCCCCTATTCCTCCACCACGCATTCTCAGTCCTCCTCTTCTTCTTCCTCTTCCTCCTCTTCCTTGAGGAAGAACTTTCCCTTGTCCGTTTGCTTGGCCTTGTCTATTCATGTTCAGAGATCGGACTGGCACTGGTCAAGCTCTATATATCTGTGTTTGGCAGCACACGATCATAGAAAACACCTGTGTGTGACACTCCCCCTTTGTTAGTCCAGTTTTACCTGACTGTCAATGACTGTCATCAATTTATCAAATATTCAGAGAAATTCATATATGGTATTCACAGTATTATGTTCTTGGCCAATTTTGACAATTGAACAGACTGTCATGTTGACATATTTTGGAGAGAATGATCATTAGACTGAGAATCAACTAATCAGTTTAGATCTACAAGATCTATTTATTCAGAAAATGTGCTAAACTGTAGGCTACTTGTACTTAATCATTTGCCAAGATGCACTGAGACAATTGAGACATGTACTGAGGCATTTGCCATTTGATAAAATGAATGAGAAATGCCATTCTGTTGTGAACATTTGCCAAGAGGTTTGGAGGTTTGTTCATGTCATTTTGAGAATGTAATTTCTGTTTCAAGAAATGCCAAACCAATGGAGAAAAACTGTAACTGCGTGTATGTATGTATGTATATTTATACATGTGTGTAGTTATGTACAAACTGTAACCAACTGATATGGCATGTTCAGGTAGGTATATTACACCTCCTTACACCCTCCTGTCCTGATGTAATTGCGAACTGGTCCATGGGGGGGGGGGGGATAAACTACATGAATTCACAGCTTTCATGCAGAGGAGGAAACACCACATCATATGTTCACTCCCCTGGAGATAACAAAACTGTCGAGCTCAAACTATGCATTTAACTTCCCATATTGTGACTTTTGAGCAGGACAGGCTAAAGGTTAAAACGAGGTTCAAGCTCTTTTGATGAAGCACAAAGAAACAAGCAACATCATCGAGGATCATGGAAGCAGTGGTCAATCAGGGAAACTTGTGTGAAAGACAGATTTTATTACTGTTGCAGATGAAAGACAATCTTATTACTTTTCAAAACGGAAGATGTCCTGCAATGCAATCAGCTCAAAACTGGAAGAAATCAGTGGGGAAACAATCAGACCATAAATTTATTCATGAGTTTATTACAGTAATAGTCAGTGAGAGAGAGATGGAGAGAAGTTGTAAGGGGATTCCAACTAATGCAAGAGAAATATGTATTTTTGACAGTAAGAGTTGTTTCTTGTAGTTGGCACCAGATTTCAACACATCTCTGAAGAGATTTTGCACTACTTCTCTACAGAATGTTGATAAATATTTTCATTTCATTTTTACACAATACAATTCCGGGTATTACATTTTGTTGTTGTTGTTTTTTTTACTGCAAACATCTAAAAAATGTAAAACTACCAGTTTTTGTTTTTTAACAAAAATCAAAAGACAAATTAAAAATTAATAAATCTCCACCATAATTAAAGACAAGGTCAAAACAATATGAAAACTGCATAAAAAAAATCAAGGCAAACACCTCCTAAACCATACACACTGTTCCAAGTTTGTTTTGTGCCAGAATTTCGAAAAACACAAGCCATGATGTTAACGAGGGTCAAGTTCTAGCTTTTTTTGTTGTTTGCTGTCATAAACCTACAGTTACACATTTGGGCTGATGAATTCTTTGTTTTTTGACAAACATCTATCTTTTCTAGACTGTAGAGTCTAATATTTAACTAATTATTGACTCATTTTGAAGTAAGTGTTTTGATGAGCTGATTGGGGTTGTGAGTGGGGCCTGTTGGTTATGCATCAGTCGGTAGGAGCAGTAACAGAATCTTGCAGAGAGGGGACAGCACTGCGATACATAAAAAAGCTACAGTTTGAATTTAAAATGATAGCTCAAGCATTGTGGTATGTAGCTCACATTTTGACTTTTTTTTAATAACAATATTGTTTCAGAATAATACTGTACAAATTCCTGTAAAACATTTCCAGTAAAGCACTTAATTTGTTCTGGAAATCGCTAGAAATCCGCCTGTGAGGATATCTTTTGATTAACCGACTCTTTGTTACTGTTAGGACTTGCCTACCTGTTACTTTTGTTTTGTTCTGTCCCTGATAGTTTAGCCAGATTACTTCTTGTGCTCTGCCTTTCCCCTACTGGTTAGCTCTGATTGTGTGCACCTGCCTCCCCCTCTGGTTTCAACTCTGCCTTCCCCTATTAAATCCTGCCTTTCTTTCACTCGGTGTGGGTTCATTATTGCTGCTTGTGAGTGCCCAGGATCTGTTTTGCTACAAGCCTGATGTCCTCTGTACCTGGCTCCTTAATATTGCAGTTTTATTTTTGTAAGTCTTTATTGTTTTGTTCTTGTTGTGAGATCTTGTTTTTTGTTCTTAGTTAGTTTAGCTGTTCAAGTTTAGCTAGTAAGGCTTTTCCCTACCAAGGGTTTTTTCTGTTTATTTATTTTTAATAAAGCCCATTGTTTGACTGTGCAGCTGAGTTCAGCCATTTTCCTTATATCTATAGGGTTTGCCCCTAACAGTTACAAACCAGGAACTGGTAGCTTTGGCACTATGTGGAGGTGCCATGTCCTGCTGGAAAATAAGGTGTTCTAAAACTTCCTGGTAGACTGCTGCGTTGACCTTTGGTTGAAAACACAGTGGACCACCACCAGCAGATGACATGGCACCCAAAAACCATCACTGACTGTGGAAACCTTAAACTGGACATAGAACATAACTTAGCAGACACATGTTTTCCTTCATTTGTCTGATACAATGTTGCTGATACTCGAGTTATCATCACTGCCGCTGAATTACGGTAGTTACACCCAATTAAAGGTCCTAAATGTTGCACAGCGAGACCACATGCCTCATGTGTCAGGTACAAGCAATCTACCTTCAGCAAGGCCCTTCAAAGTGCTTCCAAGAACCCCTTGTGACATTTATTGGCACATTGTAGGTACTTTATTACTCATACAAGTGTTACTGAGGTTTTTTTGAGTAGGTGACAGAAGTGCATTGAAGTTTTCAGTAGAGTCACAAAGAAAATATAAATGCAATTCATTTGAGGAACATACTTAAGAGAACCCACGTGAGAGGCTTGATGTTTTTAAAAAAGGGATAAAACATTAAACAATAATAGTGAGAACAGAGGTTGACGTCGGTTACCACAACAAAGCTTTAAAGTGGAGGTGTGACGGCAACCACTGCTGAGAAACATCCACTGTTCTCAGAACCTAGAAATTTCCATCATCACATCTCAGGTGCACTTTTGAAGACTGCAGAGGTCAGTGATGACTGTTCTGCTCCCAGCTTCATAGATAAATCTTATTGTACAGTGACTTCAGAAGACTTCTTGAGTTCCAAATGGAGCTAAGTAGATTTAAAGTAACCATCAGTAGCTAAAAACACAAATCTCCACCTATTGAAAAGCTGTTGTGTATGAGATTACTCTGCCTAAGGAAGGGCTAAGCTACAGGAAGGGCTTGGACATATTTTCTTCTTTATCACCATAACAAATATGATCAAATCCTTCGCAGCGTTAATCAACGTTTAGATGAAGGCTTGGATGAGAGCTCCATGCTAACAGGTGCAAATAAAAAAGTGCATGCGTGCAACCTCAGCTCAAGCCACAGAACAATGATCACTAACATATTGCACACAATGCCCTCTTTACTATAAAGATGTTAAGTCATACTCTGTGGATCTAATTTCAAACAGCAGCCCATTTCTGTAGGTGGACTCTGCCTCTTGCTGCGTTGTATCTTGCTCTGGAAACGGCAGTGTCTTCCGTCTGTAACTAGGATTAGGATAGCAACATGATTTCACAGAGCTCAAGTCAGTATCTTCATGATCTTCATCATCCACATCTTCTTCTGTAAAGACCACGAGCCCGGCATTTTGCAGTAGAGTGCTCTGCACTGGAAGCACCTTCTCTGTGTGTTTGTTGAGATCTTGATGCAATAAAACGACAAATTCATGCACCTCTTCTGTGATTTGCCTCGTCACCTGTTGCATAAACAGTTTCTTGTTTGCAATAATGGTCACTAATATACTGTATTGAGTAGCCTCAATTTTTTTGATTATTTCAGACCTTGTTTTATTGATGATTTAATTGTTTATTAAACTTGTCATGTTAAAGTGCATTACATGAGGGAATCAGGCAACGTTTACATCTGGGCCACCACTGAACACGGTCACAACTCTCAGTAAGTAGGTCGCAGTTCAGACTTTTGAATACTATACATGTAGTAACTGTAAAAAAGTAAGCATGCGAGTGTTGCTCTGTGATGGACCAGGGACCTGTCAAAGGTGTACCTCTGCTTTAGCCCAATGTGCCGGGTACACCCTTATGAATCAAGTGGGTTTAGAAAACAAATGATTTCTTACATATTGCTCCTGAAACAGGCTGAATTAAATGTTCAAAGGTAGCATTGTTCAAAGGTAGTGGGTTCAAACCCCATGGACCCTGAAAAAATGTGTTCCTTTCTTGAAATGTAAGTTGTTTTGGTCAAATGTGTGAATAGAAATGTAAATTGGATCATTTTTATTTTCAAATATTCTATAGTACGAATTTCAAAGAATGGTTTGCTGATTTGTGTTGCAGACCTGATCTTGAGGACATCTGAACACTGCTGTATCCACCACAGGACTTGGAACAGCAGGACACAGTTTACTCCAATATCTGCGGGGAAGAGAATTTTTTTGAAGGAATGCTTCACTTTCTTTGAAATAGGCACGTTTTACAATTTTTATCCAAAATGATCAAAGATTTTAAATAGGCTGTATGCTTTTCAAAGACTGCATGCTACCGTTGCACCTCATGTTGAGCGTGTTTTAGCAACATATTTTTTAATAAATTAAAAAAAAGTTCACTTTCTGTTGTGTTTAAACCACAATTTTATTTATAGAAAGCAGGAAAAATGTTGAAAATCTTTGATCGTTTAAACTGAATTGAATTAAAACAACTCATTAACTCTGGGGGAGTGTTTGTACATCATACAGTAGGTAAATCAAAGCCTGGCAACTTTATTTGCGTGGCACCAAATAAATCCTACATAGGATAATTCACAGTGCATACATGTAATTATTAAAGTCGAAAGAAATCATAGCATAAAAGAAAACAAAAGGGCATGGCAAGCAAGAATAGCTGGACATGAGGTAAAGCATTTTGATAAAATCAAGCATAAAAAGGGCATAATATAAGGACATAATGATTAAAATTCGAAATTAAGACATAGATTGAAATAGTGAAATGTATGTTGGTGCTCAGTCGACAAAAGCGCAACTAAACAGGTGTGTCAAGTGTTAGCACCCTTGATCCCGCCTGGAAGCTCGTTCAATATGTGGGGCACATGGTCACTTAAAGAGTATTTACCCAGGTGAGGGGGGACTTCTTTTAACCAAGTAATGCAATGGAACTACATAGTATGGGGGTGAGTAGTGCAAGTTCTGCTTCAACACATTTCATCGACATCTTCCCAGTTTAAATAGTTTAAGACAGCTGGAAGGGTTACCTGCTGTGCATCATGAGATCAAGTAATGTGGGAAGTGTGGATAGTATGAACCCTTCCTTTTTGGTACTTCTTGGATACTACTTTTGGATTCAAAGAATTCAAATGTAATTCAAATGTAAAAGTTTAATGATTCAAACCCACTACGTTTGCAAATAGAGTTTAATGTTCCATTAAGAGTCGCTCAAAATCTCTACCAGTTACCTGTATAAAATCTGTATCTGGTGCCCCAAAATGGTAAGGAAATGAAGTTGGGTTTTTTTTTCAAGGTTTTTTTTTTTTTTAAGAAAACGATAAATGAACTTGGGTCTCTTGAGCAAAAGGTGAGTGGCAAAAGGGTGACTGAATGGAATATGGCACTGTCTTCCCAAAGAAAGAGAGGTAGAGTGCAGGACGGGTGGTGATCCAACCTAGTAGACAGGTATTTAGTATTTGGATGATTGTGAACTCCTTTGTTTATCGAGCCATCTGTGGTACATGAAGGTGAAACACAGTAGGCGAGCCAAGAAGTTCAAGTTTTCCTGTGGCTCAGTTGTAGAGGTTGTGGGTTCAAATCCCAGGGAAAGCAAGAACTGACAGAAAAAATATGTTCATTCAAATGTAAGTTGCTTTGAATAAAGCGTCTGCCAAATGCATAAATTTAAATGTAAGAAGTATGTTCAAATTCATAAGTTTAGAAACCGTACATTCTTGCTGACTGTCATATAATCAAAAATCGGCCAGTTTTCTATACTCTGTAGCAAAAGATTACATGAACATTTTACAAAAAAGGGGCCTTCCTATAGTGCACAATTTGAATACTGGCTAAATTCCGCTCAGGAGTTAATATGAGATTGAACGTGGGTCTGCAGAGCACCAGTGACCTGTAAGAGTTACCAAGACCATTAACCAATGTAAACAGGACCTTTGGCAGAGCCCTGTAATCATAACCAGCAATAACTGGGATGACTGAATTCAGAAGACTCAGATTGTGCTGCTTTCTATTATTATTGCTAAGATGCAATTTATTCACAGAACAGCATATGTACATGTGTAAGCTCACCTCCTGCCAGCTATAGAGCAGATCACAGTACAGAAGAGAGCCAGAACAGAGAAGCCCATGATTGTCTGGTCCTGCCATGATAAGTCTGTGTAAAAGAGAGTAGTGTGCTCAATGGGTTTACTGGACACAAATGCATCTGATTTAAAAGTTGCACTTCTTCCTTAACATTCTCATTCTGAAAGAGCTAACTTCCAGTACCTATTTCCTCTTTGTGAGTTGCAAAATTCATCGTTTTGTTTGGGCCTTTCCCAGCAATTGTTTTCCCAGCTATGGAAACGTCGTAATTGGTTGCTGGCTTGAGGCTCTTGATCAAGAAGATGCTTGTGTTTGCCAGGACTTCCTGGTGAGCTGAGGGTGAAGAGGAACAAGACATGTTTTTAGGTTTATGGTGCGTTTTAATTTTACATATGAAACCATTGGCAGTATGATGATACTGTGGTTGAGGTAAGAGCTTGTGAAACCCTGCGCCATGGAGTAAAACCCAGAGAGACCCGAAGAATAACTGCCAGTGCTTATCCACTTGCTCAAGCAATGAGAGGTCCGTTTTTGTTCCCGGACTCTAGGTTCTATCTAGGAAAAAAGTTGTGTTTACAGCTCTTGGAAGCATTTTTTCCACATAATTTTCATGTGAAATTGGCCAAATCCAATGTTTCGTATTCATGTTGTGTGTAGAAGTTTGAGGGGGAAATTTACATGATAATTTTCAAATTTTGGCTGTAATATAAAAATATGGGATGGTGAAATCCTTTCCAAATGCACAGTACAAAAGAGATGTATAGAGGAAATGTTGCTTTACTTATGTTTCCATGTTCAGAAATAAAGATGAGATAATGTGTGAGGAATCCTCTCTGTTTATCCACAGGAATATGACTCCAGGTCAGCACAGCGGAATCATGAGTAATATTAGTAATATTCACATTTCCTGGACCTTTAATTGGTGCTGAAAGAAAAGGATTGTAAAAAATAATTATAAGGAAACAGTATATGTAATGTCTTTTAGAGCTTAAACACATTGAGCCATTATTTTGTTTCATCTTGTCATTTCTGATGCATCTTCAGAATTATTCATTGCTTAGATTGGGCAATTGTTTAGCATA
This sequence comes from Danionella cerebrum, assembly GCA_007224835.1. Taxonomy (NCBI): domain Eukaryota; kingdom Metazoa; phylum Chordata; class Actinopteri; order Cypriniformes; family Danionidae; genus Danionella; species Danionella cerebrum. The sequence goes on along the minus strand of SRMA01026524.1, from coordinate 186,784 downwards.
TTCAAATATTTAAAACAGCTCTGTGAGAACTTTTTAAAATGAAATTCGTTCACTAACACAGAGGTGGATTTAGCATTTTTGGGGCCCAAGACAAACTGAGACACTGAAGCCCTTGCAGGCCTTCTTTGTAAACATAGAATGTTTTCAGAAATATTAATATGATTATTTATTTTTGTTCATTTTTTAAATGCAAATTGCACTTGCACAAAGTCTGAGATTTTGTAGGATTTTAGTCAGTTGTATGAATAACTATAATTATAAATAAAAAATAATTATACCAAACAGCTACAAACTATTGTTTTGCACATTCATGCTTTAACATTTAAAAATATAGATAAAATCCACATAAAACACAGTGCCAAATTTTTTTTTGCCATTTTCCCAGTTTTTTACTCATTCCTGTTACCCTAACCGCCACCCCTCCTGGAAACTGGGGAATTTATATGTCAGTTTTTCAGCAGGAAGTTGCATCACTTGGATCTTTAGAATGTGCAGAGCAAAGGTAAGTTCTCCCAATTTCTTATTGACATTTGATGATTTTGTGATATCTTGGAGCGTCATTGAAAAAAATGCTTTTACTCATATTATTTCAGATATTTAATTAGTGTAGTTTAAAAAGGGACATATTTGGTGAATAACTTAATTTGTAGAATTTCCTGGTTTTATAATTTGGTGCACCCTATGGTTATTAAGCATATATTTGCTAAAAATTCCTGTCACTTAAAAAAAGAAAAACAGCTCCATTCTTTTTATTATAAATCTAATAAAACATTTACTTCAGTATGTATGCTATTAAAATCTGTTTTGAATTCAAGTAAAAAAAAAACTTTACAAGGAAAGAGAGTTACACTAATGCAAAAGCATAAACCATACCTTCTTCTTTTAAGTAAAAAGGACACCTAGCAGCAGCTTGATGCACATGATAATAACGAACAAACTCGTTCACTCCTGGAATGTGAAAATGAGGGAAAAAGCAGCATGTTAGTGTAAACATGTTATCTAATTATTGCATTGGGATGACAAATAATGCAGTTGGTTTTGATTAAAGAATTGAACTGTGCCTCAACATTAATAAATGTGCCATTATCGTAGCGGGGACATTTTATAATTGAAACTTGATTTGTTTTGATGTGATCTGTGTAATATAGAAATGCTACTGAATAGAGATCAGCATTGATTCACCTGTTCCTGTTTTGCTGTCGCTGAAAAGTTTTGTGTATGGTTGGATCGGGACATTTTTTTTGTTCAATTTCAAGCAGGGTTTCTTCTCCTTGAAATGTGAGCTAGAAAGGCTAGAATAAAAATGAAAATGAACAATCAATAATCATAAATAATATCTGTTTTATCAGATTTTAAGAATATTCTGTCAATAAATACAATGATAGGAGTCACTTCTATTTCTGAAAGTTTGCCCAGTCAGAAATGTTTAGTCCATGAACTTGATTTCTTTGTTTTTGTCAAGCTTTCACTTAGTTTTCCTGACATTATCATAATCAATTGTTCACTGGTAAACTGGTCAATCCTTTGCTGCTTAGTATGTAACCAATTGTTTTCCTGATGACTATGATTTTAGCTAATTTGAGTTTACTTTTTTTTACTTAGCACTCTTTATATGAAGCGACTTACAGATTGGGAGGAAAAAAAACATATCAGTTAATCTATAGAAGTAATCATGGAAGTGGTCCTGCCTAATTACAGAATTATTTAGATGCTTTTGAGTATGGTTGGTCTGTAACTGGAAAAGGTTTGGGATTTATTGTGTTTGAGCAAAGATCAGTTTGGAGCAGCTTGTTCAACTACTGGATAAACTGGTTAAGAACTTGAATGCTCCAAAAGGATTTCTCAGCCCCAAACAGAAACTACTTGAGATTTATGGTTTCTTCTTGTGTTAGCTGGTACTCTGGGTGAAATTTGGGAATGCTTTAAATGTTTCCATAGCAACAGAACTGGGATAAATAAGGGGTTATTGAGAATTAAGTGAGTGGTCCAGTAGGAGGCCCTGGAATTATTAATGCTTGTATGTTTTTAAATACTTTCCTTTTGGAAGAAACTGATGAAAGCTTCATAAAATTTTGATTTTCAAAGATTAAAAATTCCACCAGATGAAGAAAGGATTTTTTTAAGTATCTTGAAAAAAGATAAGCTCTGGTTGGTTTAAAGTTGTGAGAGTCAAAGTTGTGCTTTTCCAACTGGGACCATTCCACATTCCATTTCGTTGTAGGCAAATGTTTAGAGTCGGTAGGCTTATGTAATGTAATGAAGAGGAGAAGCCACATTAGTGACAGGAAACATACCACTGTTTCTTATTCACAAGTTGGGATTCACTTCCTGAAATAGAAAAAAAAGTAAGTATTCTTTCCAAAGTAAAACAATGCAGAGTGAGAGAGCTGTTCAAGCTTATATTTGTCACAGAAAGTACCTTCCTAACACTGAATTTGCATCATTTAAATAGCGCCCGTGATTCTATTTTGATTGAGGTACTGAAGGTTATTTAGAGCACTGTGTCGCTGAAAATTTCGGATTTTAAACTGGTTAAGAACTTGAATGCTCAAAAAGAATTTCTCAGCCCCAAACAGAAACTACTTGAGATTTATGGTTTCTTCTTGTGTTAGCTGGTACTCTGGGTGAAATTTGGGAATGCTTTCAATGTTTCCATAGCAACAGAACTGGGATAAATAAGGGGTTATTGAGAATTTAGGGGTGAAGTGAGTGGTCCAGTAGGAGGCCCAGGAATTAATAATGCTTGTATGTTTTTAAATACCGGTACTTTCCTTTCCTTTTTTCAGTGGTTGGAGTTTCAGTTAGGGAGCTTTTATTTATTTTGGCGCTATTTCACTGTTTTCTGTTTTTCCCTTTTTGCTATTCCCCTCTCCCGGAGTCCTGGGGAATTAAATTGCTCAAATCATTTTAAGTAATCAATTTGCTCTCTATTGAACTATTTTTGTTGTGACCTCTGGCTATTGTCATTTTGGTGTGGTAAAATAAATTGTATTTATTCCACTTTCTTGTTCCCATTCTATTTCTTTCTTTTGTTCTAAACTGACCATACTTCAATGTGCGCTCTGTGAGCCAATCGTCTTAACTGAGGATCAGGGGCGTAACAGTAAGATTTTTCTCAATGTGCTGTAAATGCAAAGTACAGGAGTTCACAAGAAAAAGAGCTTTCGTTGTGCAGTGTGAAATACACAGGTCATACCTTGTACTGTCAAGGAAGAGATGTGACTGTATATTACCGCGGTCATGATCTATTGTCTATTACCGCACTGGAATAGGCACAATCAGTTCTGGAATCGATGGGCAGTATATAAGAATAACCGTGACTCCCTTGATGACTAAGTGATAAGTGATAGTTGATAAGCATTCTCAGGCTACTGAGGGGATCCAATGAGAGAAACCAAGTAACCTCTCAAGAAAGTTGTATTGGTTTGCCAAGAACTGCTTGAAGGGGGCTGGTGGATGGGAAATCGATTGGCCAGTACAAATTGACAGTGAAATTCTCAGAGATGCCAGACTTATGGGACCTCTCTCTTTTACCAAAGGGGCTGCAAAGACTTACTTTGTACCCTTAGTGTCAGTGAAGCTTAAGCATTTATATTATTAAGATGGTTGTAACGAACCTGTAACTCAGACCTGGTAACACCTATGCGATGAAGAAGCACTGGCATAGATTTTAGAGACCAGGTCGAAGCTTTAAAGCTCTACATTTGACAGAATCCTCATAATGCATCGTTTAGAACAGTTATAATGGGAAAGCATTATGGGAAAAATTGTCTACAAGTATAGACAGATCTATTGATAAGTGAAGGCCATTAGTCTTGCATACAAAGTATGTGATATCAAGAGGTATGACAGCCTTGAGGGCGTGAATGAGAAGGACATTTGTAAATTTGTGCGTTGGATGACTCGCCAGGTATTGTAACCTCTTGATTAAGACCATGTCAACAGAAGGGTTTTTCTTCACATAAAAAGACCATGCCAAACCAACAGGTGGCAGTCGATTTAAAAAGCTGTGATAATACCAGCCAATCAGTGAAGACGCTGGTCAGTGACGCCAAGCAAATGGCATGACGGGCGGCAATGACTGGCCATTATAGGTCTGTGGCCATTGCCACAGTTGAGTCATCTGGCATACAGATCTATTGCCTTCTTCAGATAAATTTATGTTTAAATAAACAAAATTTTAAGGCGTTTTGAATAAACTAAAGACAACTTAAAATCAAATCCAACTTTGCAGAAAATATGAAATTTCTGAGATTATTCCTCAGCAAAATCCAGTATATTTACCTTTCAAGACAGCCATAGCTTCAATTGTAATGCTCTGTGCTTTTGAACTTCCAACTTTATTGGTTGCAATGATGGAAATTCTGGCTGTTTGATTTAGACTCTTGGTTTTTCTGCACAGCCAAATAGAAAGGTTCATAGTGTATTCAACTCCTCCCACTGTCTCTTCTGGAGATGGAGCCTGAGGAACATCAAATCTGAGCCTCCTTCATTGCAGGGTTCAAATAAGGTTCTTATGGTCTCTTATACTTACATTCCAAGTCAACACAACATCCCTGGTTTCATTTGTCCGTGTTCTTTCCTCCAAGTGTACAGATGAGAGCTTAATTTCTACACAAAGGTTTATGGGTGTTAAAGAGGTAAAACCACCTAATAATGAAAATGTACTCCCTGTTTACACAACCCTGTGTTAAAAAACCTTTGTAAGGTTCAACATAAACAATTGTCTGGGTGTCCAAACATGAAAACCAATGTTTGAAGCTATATTGTTCCATTTTTGCAAAGAACCTGTGGGTCATCAGTCTTTAGCTGGATACAGACTTAATCACCTGTTTTGGCACATTTTGAAGATTGTTTGGAAACCCGTTTTTCATAACGCCTAGAGGATGCTTGTGAAGTGGTTAATACGGTGAAGGTTTCGTCCATGCAGTTTCGGTATGTTCTTTCTTTGCACTTTGTCTTGGTAGTCTCTTACTTGTCATAGGTGCTGTCATTCTCACTGATGCTGTGCCATCAGAACCATGGCTATTAGTGCTGTGTGCTGATTGCACTGGTTTGTATGGACTCCAAGTCACTTGCGTCTCATTAGAAAATCAAACTATATTGGTTCGGTACACGATAATCAAGTACTGAGGTCTGCAGTGGCTGAGATTTCGATTAGATTGAGTAACTGGTGAGTACATTTTCATTTTAAGACAAAGGCAAGTATGAAGTATCAAGGAGGAACCTAGAGGGATGTCTTGCAGTGGACTCCAATGGCTCCATATAGAATGATATTTTGAGTCTTCACAAAGAGGACTCTCCAGCTTGGCTTTCCTCCTCAGCTGAATCTGGATCACACTGTTGTTATCTGTGTTTTGTAGAGTGTACACATCTGCAAGTAAATTCGCATTAAGTCAGCCAAAACTCTTATCTAATGTTATTTCACAATAGGACAGGTATCATGATTTAATTGGTTGGAATATCAATTGTAATTAAATATACAATGTTTTGAGCATATAAAAAGCAAACAAACAATGAGTTATTAAAAATAATGATACACCCACACAGAACCAGAAAAAGTGACTATTAAATTGAAGCCTCTTTAATAGTCACTGCTTCAGAATGCACCAGAACTTAAGTTTTCGCAAACAACTAGCCCTCCTTGTTGACGATAAAAGTGTTGTTTAGTTATCATCTGTCTCCCTGTGAAATGTTTTCATTTAAACAGCAATGCAAACGTACCAAAGCACAAATCATAAAACGTTAACTGCACAAAGGTAGGGAATCACTGCGTATTATACTTCCTTTTTTAATCTTAAAAGTGTTTTGCAGAATCTATGCTCAAAAATGTAAATGTTTTTCACTTTGCATAAATGTAGATGAAATGTAAATGTTTAAACACTCAACTCAACTCAACACTAGCAATTGTTCAAAAGGTCTTGCTTTAAATCTAAAAAAAAGCATATCTTAGTTTACATTAACAGAACAAACTGACTCAAACAAATGTGTGTGAAAACTGTGAATTCTTTGAATTATTTTTATATAATGTAACTAGTAACTCTATATTTGAGTAAGTTTTTTTACTCTAGTTACTTTCTTATTCTTAACTGAGTAAACATTTTCGCAATTACATAATTCTTAAACCATCCATAGATTTCCTTACCACGCATTCCCTTTTGGGGTAACGGGGGTCTGCTGCACATCAAGCAATTGGCGGGGGTACACCCTGGACAGGCCACCAGTCCATCGCAGGGCAACACACACATTCACTCACATGTTCACACGTAAGATTATTCAGTTAACCTGACACATTTTTGGAATTGTGGGGGAGTACCCGGAGAAAACCCACAAACTCCTTCCAGGAAGGTCACTGGGAAGCCTCAAACCGACAATCTTCTAGCTGTGTGGCAATATTCCTACCCAACACACCTTAGGTGTCATTGCAAACTGGTAGTGACTGGTTTAACCTGGTCAGTGCTGATAGGTCCTCTCCACCAAGCTTCAACCAGTTAAGAACTAATTCCGTTGGGTTGTGATGAGCTGTATAGTATGCTCAACAGCTGCTACATAACACCCCATTTGAGCACTTTTTTGGGCTAATGATTGCATTTGTCCGTTTTAAATTCACTATTGTCAATACTTGATGTAGGACATTCTTTTCTCTCAAGCACACATTAATTTAATTGTTTTCTATACCAGAAGATCTAGAGTTGGGCATAGCAGAACAAGAACCCAAGAAGAGTAACTACTGCCTCTGCTACTTGGAATAAGGGCCAGGACGACCTGCAGCAGACCAATGTTTCATATTTCTTATCAAACTGACAGAAACAGACTCAGTATCCACAAGTATGGTTTTTGCTCACAGCACGACGCCATGTCGCCCATTTGGCAATTTGCACAGAACACCAGTATTCATGGATTCACCATTGGCACCCTGCGCTCTTCATGGATAGGAACATGTATACAGGTAACAGAGGCTGGAGACGCTGAGACTAAAGTGCAGCTGCCCTCAACATTATCCAGAATGAATAGTTGATCCGAAGAGGCCTTTCTTGCACATTGAAAGTACTTTAATCAAAATGTGAGATGTTCCATTTTATAAAATTCGGATGTATGTTTAACTTGAAAAAACAGAATGGATAATCTCACCTTGAAAAGCGATTTCCTTCGTTTCAAAGTGTAACTGCGAGACAGAAAGTGTCTGGTCATTCAATATCCTGGTATACTTCAACATTTCAGCCTGTCAATACATTAGTGAGCTCTTACATCGTGCCACTGGGATCCTCGCTCTCTCCATCTCATCTCGTATGAAATGGTCTTATTTTCTGGTCTGTCCAGATAGAGAGTCAGGATCTCTCCGGATCTGTCCATTCTAATGATCTTTGGTTCACTGTATTTGACTGGTGGTGGCATAAGGTTAAATACACATTTCAATGCGAAAGGATTTCTTCACAACAAAGCTGAGAAATATTCATTTTACACTCTCAACATTTCACTTTGGGATAAAAAGTGGGGGATACATTCCTGCAAGTCCTTCAGAGGCCCACATTTCTCACCATGCACACTTTTTGTCTTACAAAAACCAGCCTAGTATCGCAAGCATGTATGGCTAGAAGAGGGAAGGCGTACCAGGGAAGCAGTCTGACTAAGGAGTCCTGGAATAGCAAGTTTAAATATGTTGAATGTTACTAATTGTGGGGAAAATCTAGTACATTTATATCTTTATTCACCATTTCAGACTATCTGTTAGGAAAATAAATTTCTCCAGATGTGAAGCATTTTTGAAAATGATCTCTGGCCAGAAAAACACAGGCAGGGTTCCAGGTCCTTAAAATAGAACGCTTTTTGGTGTGGATTTGAGGCAGCATGATCAAACACAGATAGGATAAGAACTTAAATACAATAGAGAATGCTGATTCATAATTGTTAACAGGGATATATGATTGGCTAGTCTTTATCAGCTCCTCCTGAACTTTGTTATATAAGCACCATTTAGAGCAAGAAGTTCACCGGATGGGTATGTTTTTATATTACTCATTTGTCCCTTTTCTCTACAGAAAATACATTCTATTTAATAGTATTCAACATTATCTGATAACTCTGTGTTTTATTCACAATAATAATAATATATATATATATATATATCATTGTTCAAACGCTTAGTGTAAAAACTACAGGAAATGTCTCTCAGTGTTACCAGTCGAGTTCAAAAACTGTGCGCAAGTGCAACTACAAGATTTGTTGCGTGTTTGGAAGGCAAAGGGAGGTTTTGGTTTACATTTCTCTTTTTGTCATTTATTTCGTGCATTTTGTTACACACAGAATTTTCAAACCTGCCTAAAAATTTAATGCAGTACTGTAGATAAATGTTTACACCCACCCCACAACAATAAAAACAACCTAAAGTGCAACTGTCCTGGCTTTTAAAGCTGGACACAGTTTGTATCGGTCTTACCCATGCACTGAGGGATAATTGAGATTCTGCTGGAGGAACAATTGCCATCATGCTCGTGTGTCTGAACCCAAATTTCCATTGTTTTAGAGATGATTTCGAACTCCTCCAAAGCAACGAATCTCCGTGTCTGATTGCCAGTGTTTGCACTCAATAGCATTCTTCTGTATTCGCTGTTCCTGTACACAGCAGGGACCAACAATTCATGATGACTGTTCTAAAACAAATGAATCCAATGTCTTTTTAGATTTAATTCAAAAGCCCATATTAAGTTTGTTGTTACTTTTTTTACTTTCATTAGTAGTTTGACTTCTATTAAGATGCTTGAAAATACTACAATATCTTAGATGGTGGAAAATATTTAAAAGGATCCACTTCACCTAATTGGTTGAACTCACCAAATGTTAAGAGTGTACGTCTGATTTTCCTCTGTGCTTGACTTTTTCCATTCACAAAAATAGTCTTTTCCTCCATCGGTGGAGCTTTTGTAACACTCTGGACTGCTTGTAGGGATACATTCTGAAAAATATCATTTTTGATGACTGGTACTTTTGCTACAATAAACAATCCACTAATAATGTTGTTATAAATCAAGCAACTAAGCATTTAATCATCCATCCATTTTCTTTACCCATTTTTTTCAGGATTCTGCAGCTTAGAGCTACAGGTCACCAGTCATGGGTTCGTTCACTGCTAAAAAAAATTAATGCTAATCAATTAACCTAGAAGCTTGTTTTTGGAGAATGGAGCAAACCGGTATACACAGCAAAAACTGACACAAACTGAGAACATGCCACTCCACCCAGGAAGGCCCCTGCAGACCTCAAACGGTGACCTACTAACTCATCTACTACACAACCGTGTATTGCTAACAATTATCACTCATCACTCAGTTTTTCTTTTTACTAAGCGGTCACAAATCCTGGTAATGTATATTTGCTCTGTAAAATGTTTTTTAAAGATCATTAAAATGTGTTCAATTTGTATAATTGTAGATGATTAGTTACAAACCTAAAGTGTCACAAAAAAAATTATTAAGATACTTTAAGAACTATCTGTAGGAACCATTTAAGGATATTTGGCATCTTTGATTTTAGACACATTGCACATCTGATTCCATAGAGGTTAGGGTCGATGATCTAACTGTTATTAAAGAGCCCACATCATCATTTTGAAAGGTTAATTATTTGGAAGAAGTTCCTCAAGTGTAACAGAATGTGTGTACCGGATGAAGATGAGGGTTCAGGGGCAGATGACACTCCAAATCAGAAGGGGTCTGTGCAGGATTTCTCTCAGTAGTAATTAACCAATTAGATTAATGTTTTGTCACTTTTTTGTAAGCGTAGCTACATTTTTACTCAAATGTGCACATGGGGTAACTGCACGGTACCAGTAGCAGTAGAGCAGCTTTGTTTTAAAACATGAATGGCTGATGGGTCGGTGGTAGGAGGGGTGAAGCATATTGTGACGTCACAGATTTGAGCTAAAGATTCTGTTGGAAAAAGAACTTGTTTCAAGCGCATCAGAGTGACTCTTAATTATTAATGACACTAATTCGAGACATATAGCACTTTCACATTAAAACTCAAAACATATGTCCCTCCTATTAGAGCTATGTTACACACTGCATGAAAGGTCTTTTTTAAATATTGATGATATGGGCACCTTTAAAAATGTAAAATTTTGTATAATGGTACAAAAAAAAACCTGGAATTCTTAAAACCTTTAAAGGTTTTAAAAAGAACTTTAAATATAGAGCAAAAAATAACATGGAATCTCCATTTTGCATTTAATTTTTTTACATTACAATAGCTAAATATGCACCAAAACAAAAAGTTATAATCAGTAGCATCGTCAATCTTGAAATCATGTTTAAAAAGTTTATAATTAAAATATATGCACGTTTTTCCAACAAATCTACAGATGTTAAATTAATTCAGCCTTGCAGGATCTTTCCGTTAAACTATTCCCAACATTCACAAGCATGATTCAAGCTCAGTCTTGCAAAAAACTATTAATTTAATACTGTACCAGAATGTTTCCATAGTTAAAAAACACCCAAAAAAACATGCTTCCTCATTATTATTGTCATCCTGTTGCTTCAAAGTTCTCTCATGGTGGTTTAGCTCAATTACATCTGCAGGTAAAATCTACAAACCATCTCACACAAGCACAAGCATTGAGTCTCTTCCGGAAAAGTCTATCAATTTAATCTCACAATCATCTTCCTGTCTGGGGCTTCATATATCTGATAGCATCAGAAGGGTTTGAGAAACATAGATGCGCAAATACCTTCAGTCAGTCTGACAGAAAGAACAAGCCACAGCACGAACACAATCTTCTCCATCGCTTCTAGTGTTCAGAAAACTCCTTGTGAAAACACTGACACTTCAACAACACATTCTAGATTGAGTCTTTCAGTTGAAAGTAAGGCAGATGAAAGGGTTTATGATATTGAAGCAGACTGAGCTTCTGACTGCTGCAACACCACAAACCACAAGCCTAGCGCTGCAGGAGAAACTCACCTTCACTTCATGAGAAATCCACACTTGCTCATGAAATGTTTTCAGACCTAACTTCAGGACTGAGACACTACAGAAAACACATTGACAAAATGATGAATTATGTAAACCCAGTAACCTCTTGTCTCTTATGAAGTCAACATGAACTGACTTTCGGTGAAATGATTCAGGATTCAACCCCTGAAACTTACTTTTTGGAAGCACACTCAACAGAAAATCCTTTCCAGCAACTGGGTGCCATTTCTGTCCCTGGGTCTTTATATGTATTAAAAAGAATTGCATAAATACATTTTATTACTAAACAAAGTGTACTATTCTTATTGCACATTTAAGCTATAACATTTAAACACTGAAAAATAGTATTTAATTCTTGTACCCAGTTACACTTCACCGTAAAATATGATTAAGATCTTTTGAAAATAACCTTTTTTTTACATTGATATGTAAATCCATTTATAATGTTTGTTTCAAACACAAATGTCTATACTTTCTTGGATTAAAACAAACATATTAGTAAAGTCTCCAGCTTTTTTCTTGTTGCCCTGACTCACCCCCCCCCCCTTGTGAAAAAAACTGGGGAGTTTTTTTAGCAAGTAGTTGCATTACTTGGATCTTTAGAAGGCCATGGGATGAGCAAAGGTAAGTTCTCTGCATTTTTTATTTACATATTTGATAATTTTGTGATGATCTCTTGGAGCGTCATATAAAAAATACTATCCCATTACCCACATTATTTCAGAGCTTTAGTTTAGTTTAAAAAATTTCTGAATTTGCAGAAATTCCTGGTATTTTTTATAATCATGTGCACCATGTGCTTCTATTTAACCACAATCTAAAGCTATTATAACATGAACTGCTTCTTGAAACCATTGAGGTTTCAGTTTAGAAGAGGATCCTGATATCAGGCATATTTGGACTGAAAGTAGATCGCAATAAAGAAAATGCTTTATGGGGATTTCTCATAAAGTCACTGTGAAGGTTTACTGGAACTGCTGTAAATCATTTCCTTTGATCATTTTTTTTCAAAGGTCAAAACAAGCAACGTGTGAACTTTAACCATTAACCAAAGAAGAAACAATTAAAGACTTTATTAAATGATGTATAATTTAAGAGAAACTGCCCAATCTTAGAAGAAATCAAATCACTGCTATGAATAAATGCAAGATAGTCTGTGCGCTTTAATCCCAGTTTACTAGACAGTACACATTGACCCGGGTGCTGAATTATTTTCAAAAGAACTGCAGCGCTACTACCACATTACATTTTTCAAGTGTATCATTTATTATCTTTATAAATATAATAAGAGATTGTTTCACAGGGAGTTATTTCATGTGATAAAAATTTACAAACTCCCAAAAATGTTTTTTTTTTCTCTGTCACTTGTGCATTTCAGTTTTGTGCAAACATATTTCCAAAAAACAAAAATGTGTTCTCACAAGAGCATTTGCTTGCTGTTCTGTGTAGCGCCCAACTGCCAACAAGAAAATCTCCCCCACTCTTCTGCCCATAGACGCTGTGGTGATGGTTAAAAGACATCATCCCCAAGTATCTGTACAGCTTTACTGTTGTGAGTTTAGAGATTTAGTTTGGTAAGAAGTTTAGTTAATTAGGTTTTTGCACTTTAGCACATTTTTATTTTTGTTATTTGTGCTGAAAGAGGACATGAAGTTAGTTGGTGCAAGAGTAGAGGATACTGAGGACAGAGTTAGATGGAAAAAGATGATTCGCTATGGCGACCCCTAAACTGGGAACAGCCGAAAGGAAAAGAAGAAGAAGAAGATGCTGAGTATTTAAGGTGTTTTTGTTACTTTGTTAATTTTGTTTTTCGGATTTAGTTCTAGCCATTCTCCATTCATGTCAGCGTGGTTTGGTGGAGCTTGCTGACTGTCGCAGCCGGGACTGCGACTAGAATTGCTTCAATGATTAAATCTCCTTTTCACAAAAAACTCAAATGCATCTCTTTTGTATTTAAAATTACATTTTGCTAGTTTTGTTACTAGCTTGTTACAGAACTGTTGGCAGGGCACATTAATTGTGTAAAAAATATTGATGCGTTATTTTTTTATTTGATGAATTAATCAAAATTTGACACAAAACATAACATTCACCAAGCCCACTTTGGGCTAGCTTATAAAAAATGTAAACATAAGATTTATTATTTTTATTATAATCTATCAATATTTTACCTTTTTTTATATATATGAATATTTGATAAATTAGTTATGTTCTTCATTGAATGATTTCCACCTATTAATCATTGGGTAAAAGCTTTCAAATGATTTCCTCAGAAATTACATTATTTACACAAATGGTTGTAATGATTTTCCGATTGAAGAAGCAAGAGTCCTATGGCAAAAATACTGTCCACCAACTTCAAGCTCTGGTCTTTAAAACTCTGTAGGAAAAGTGGTTGTTAATACAGTATCACTGAAGCCATGTCATGTGATGTATTTCCTTATGTCAAGGTTCACTCCATCTTATCTTTCCTTCAATGCAATGTCTTTTGTTTCTGGTCTGAGACTGAGGCATGTATTTGACCGAAAGCCACTCTGTGTAGCGCGAACGGCACATGGAGGTGTATGGGTTACATAGAACTGATAAAAGTTAATAGACAATACACCATTTGTAATCTAAAAAGATGCACCACTTTTGAGGTTTGCAAACTACGGCTAGTCTATTTCAACAAATGACAAGATTATTTTGATAGCTAAAACGCCAACTTTACACAGAAAATGGAATGTTGGTGCCCCCTCTTGGGCAACATTATTTCCACTACAGCTAAAGCTTTTTGCTTATCACTCTATTTTCATGTTATTTATCGATTGATTACCGGTATTTATGTTCACATGAGCTGAGCATTTCCTAGCAAACATCTTATCCTATGATTTTGTAATTACTGATATAGTTTTGTGAGAGGTGAAGTCTACAAAAGAACGGAAGATATCGCTTAAAAACTCATTGTATTGTGTCGAACAGATATCTTACATTACAGTTTATCATGTAAAATAGTCATTCTTTTCAGCAGCAATGCATTACCAGCAAAAAAGAGAAGCTTATGAGAAGGAAGGTCTTTGTCACCATGGTAACAGTGAGACCTTGGCACCCAACTTTTTATTTGTGTTCAAGGCAAAGCTGATAGGACAGCTCAAATTATCAGCTGTCATCCCACTGTCAAAATCTCAAATACAACTGTAAAAACCAGTCATGAGGCTTAAAAACCTTGATTAATCAATTTAATAACAGAGCAAGCACTGAATCAAGACATTGCTCCGATGTCAGCGCTTAGGAAGCAGTCTTTAGTTGTGCAAAATGTCCTTTCTCATCAAGAAAATACCCTCATCTAATTGGCCAAGAGCTTCTCTAGCTATGAACCAAGACATCATTGTACACAAACATTTATTAGAACAAATCAAATGATCTGATAATCGTCATGAAAGGTTCAGCTCAATTAACTTAAATCCCATAGTATTAAGATAAACACTTTAGATGTACTGTAACGACAGGTCACAATGAAAAATACTGTGTGTTTCTCCAAATGAAAGACTGAGCATTATAAAACGCTTGAAAACAAAGAAAAATACTGCAAATCAAAAAGCACTTTTCTCCGTTTGCACTGCATTTCTCTATTTGTAACGTTTTTCTGTTTGCAGTGAATTTCTTTATATAATGTTTGTCTTATTGGTATTTGGGACTAGCCACTGAAAGACATTGGTACAAAACGAGGAGCTGTACTCCCAGAGGGTCAGAAGCAGAGAAGAGAAGATGCAGCGAAGAAAGTTCAACGTTTACCTTTTATTCACTTTAGTTTATGAGCACAAAGAGCTTTATAACAAGTGTAGTTCACCGAAGAGCCATCTAGTGTTCAGGAGAGGGTCATTCAGAGGAGCCAAGCCCACACTTACCTGGTGATATCCTCAGTTCCTTTGATATAAAGGCATGGCAAGGCACATACGTTTCTGTTGCCTCCTTCGGGTAAGGGGGGGTTATGCAAGTAACCTAGATGTTCCCTCTCAATTATTCACCTCAATTTATGAAGAATTATTGACTATGGGAATGATCATCAGAACGTAATATTCTCTCCACCTAATTACACCGGCCAATCAAGCACTTCATTGTGCAGTGTACAAATGATCTTACCTCACTTAAACTGGGTATATAAGTCCAGGTCGTTGCCTAAACTCTTCCTGTGGTTTCAAAGGAGCCGAACCACACTCACCTGCAGATATCCTCAGTTCCTTTGACATTAAGGTATGGCAAGGGACATGTGCCTCCGTTCCTTCCTTCAGGAAATTGGGGTTACACAAGTAACCAAGACGTTGCTTTTCAATCGTTCACTTTATTGTATATGTTGAATGATCGACCGTGGGAATAATCATCAGAGCGTCCAATTCCTTCCAAATAATTACAATAATCAATGAAGCAATAATAAAATAATAAAATTACCAGTGTCAATCCAACACTTTAAGTGTTACCTTTTAATACCTCTCAGATCATTCATGGTTCTAATCTATTGGGTGTAAAAAGTATGTTGGTTGAAGTGTTGAGTTTTGAGTGCTACACTGGCACTCTCACACATTTTCAAGTGTAAATGTAAAACCATATAATTTTACACCTATAATCTACACAGGCAAAGTGTACTTTTTAACACTGCGTATTGTCAATCCAACACTTTTGGAGTTTTTTACACTGGTGATTTTACTGTGTAGTTTCTTCAGCTCCCGATTGGAAACAAAACATCTAATACTATAAGTGTTTCTGTGATGATAAGAAGCAGATGAAGACATGAGAGATGAAGCTCAGATCAGAATCCAAAATCAATTTAGAGATTCTTAACCTGATTTTTAGTTTGAATACCCTTAGAGCTGGGTATCCATTCGGCTAGAGAACCTCCACTTTGTCCCATTGTATAGAGAAAAGACAATGTAAGTGTCTTCTGCATAATGAATTTGGTATCTTTTGATTAACTGAGTGGTAGAATAACAGGCTGTAACATGACTTGAGCCTTGGGGTACTCCACATGAAATTGATGAGAGAGCACTAACAGAATGTGCTCTGGAGCACTGGAAAAATGGTTGTAAGAGTCAAAGAGAGATTTCGTTCTGGTTTTGGTCACTGCAGCTGTAGAAGCACGCCTCCCTTGAGCAATCACATGGGAAGCTCAACATCACGCATTGCTCGCTCGCTCGCTTCGCACAGCCACTTTCGCACAGAAACAGTACTTTCTCGGAGTGTGTCGATGGATTATTTGTCCATTTTAATGAAGTATCAACAACTTGTCGGAGGATACCTTCTTGTCGTCGTTTGGCAGATGCTTACTGCCCACTGGAGATGGGCACTTTCTGTTTTCAGACGTGAGATCTGAAACACGCAGTTCTTCACCTGCTCGTGCCTCGTTCTCCGAGGAACCACCTTCAGAGATGAAGAGGAGAGACAAGCTGAAAATACCCTCTCTCACGCTGGAGTAAGCTTAAACACTTTTATGCTACTAAGATGGATAATACTGACGATGGGGAAACCCTCGTAACTGGCGAGCTGTTTGTTGTGAGAGACGAACTGACACGGCCGATAATGTTACAGTAGCGAAACAACTCCGAGCTTTATTTACGTAGTGTTCTAGAAGCAATGGGAGAAATAAACAAGTCCCTAAAAGTAACACTGCCTGAATATTTAGTTTAATATGTTATCTTCGGGTCTACGTGTAATAAACATGTGAATGGCGGGAATTCGTGTGTCAAAAATGAAGAAAGTCGCATTTATATATTGTTTACCGATTTTTTTCCCATAAATTAAGTATTTAATACAACATAGAACAGAATGTAATGTTTGGAACAGAAACTAATTGTAAAGAGGTCAGACATTTCCTGTTGTTCTTAACCAGGTTTGCACACACCACTGGGGGCTTGTGCATTTCTCGCTAGGGGGGGCTACATTTCCAACTTTACATGTGACGTTTTACTTTCTACACATACATTTAGTCCTTCTGTTCTTGAGAGCATTACTTTTTTAATTTTCTAGCTTAAAATCCATCATACCGGTATGAGTCAATCCTGTGTGAACCAAGCTACTTAAAATCAAATCCTTTAAAAACATTTTCTTCAGATAACAAATGGTGCTAATTAAGCAATTTAAGCAATGTTTTCCATACCTATTTCTACCTTTTACTAGTTTCTCCAGCACAAATTCACCTCTAACTGGTTCAACACCAGGGGCGACTTAAAAAGTTAAAAAATCCAGGCAGCTAGGATAACCTGTGCACTCAGGCCTCTCCCATTGCTATTACCTACTAACAGTTTAACACTGTTTCCACTGCAGCCATCAGGTCCCCTTAGCAAAAATCAACCACAAAGCCAGATGTTTCCACCCCTGTGTTTCACAAATGAGATGGTGTTTCTGAAGTTGTACTCATACATTTTCTTCCTCCAAATATGAGGAGTGATGTGCATACCATAAATCTAATTCTGTCTTTTCTGACCACATGACTATGTCCCGTGTCTCCTCTGGATGACCAGGTCTTTGTTAAATATCAGATACGCCACCATTCTGAGGATCATTGATTCTCCATAGAGCGAAACCTTACACAGAGTCCCAGTCAGAGAGATACAAGTCATTTTGAATTTCTTCTAGTAATTCAAAAAAATAATTGCATTCATAGTTGTTTCCTTCCGACAAGCTTTTTGCCTAAGTGCGTCCCGTTATTTTACAGGTTTCAATTTTGACCCTAGTTTCCATACTTTTTAATTCTAGTACTCTTAGTGTCAGCTCTTTATTCTTGCTCATACTTAAATGATTTGATTAGAGTGACTGAGCCATCCTTTGTCCTTGTAATATGTTCAAAAATGTTCAATCACTCCAGGTAATAATTGCACGGAGCATAGGATATCAGAACAAAACCTGATCAGTGTAAGATATTTCCTTGTCGTTTATAATATGCAATAAATTGAAAATAATTATTTAAAAAATATACAATTGTAATTTCTTTATTTTCTTGGTTTTCATGTAGCTTTGATGAAAATACAGATCTCTCCATTTCTTTTAAACTGGTAAACAAAAAATTGGTTGTGTATCAAATACGTATTTGCGTCACTGCACTTAATTTACTCACATTTTGTTAATTATTATACATATAATTATCTGGCCATAACTGATTTTTAAGTTTAAATACCTTATGTGCGTCCCAAATAAACGTATTGAATATGTAAGGGAGAATCAATGGTCAGCCATGTTTTGGGCTGTTTTAACACACAAGTTGAAGGCAAACCCAAGTCTCCGCTAAGTTTCAAAATGAAATGTAAAAACTGGGCTTTTCATAGCATTCAAAAACCAGCCAAACCAAAAAGAATGGTTATGAAGTTATGAAGCATATTCTGGGTAAAACATATTTTGGATCTGGTCCCTAATCGATTCCATGTCAGCGGGTTGCTCATAGACAGTAATGTGTTTCTGCGAATGCCGAGGGAAACTTGTTTTGATAAAAAACGTTTTGTAGTTTGTCCGCTACATTAAAAATAGGTATTATTTGTTTACTAAGAACATTCTGGTCTCAAGCTATTGAGCAGAGAAAACCGAATCTGTGAATCAGCAGCTAACTTTACTGAACTGTGCACCTCCCGATCAACGTAATGAGCACCCTGACATAAACAATCGTAGCAAGGTGGACATCAGCTTCTTCAGCAGCGAACAGATTAGCGCAGCAAGATAAAACATTGCTGGCACATGGAGACATTTTTGATTATCATTCTTTTTCCTTTTTTGTTGTATTCTTCTGCAAAGCCAGCAAAGAAGCGAACACTGTCTTCTCGGCGCTGATAATTCCTTCTCTGGCTGTGAGAAACACGTGAAGTCCCCCCCTCTTCTATCTTTAGCAATTGCTGATTGGATATTTACACAAAGGAGCAGTTCATTGATTGGAAATATGCTTGCGGACGTGTGTTTCATTCCCTTTCATGTGCTTTTTCACCTGTGAAATTAATAATAATACAAATAGGAGTTATTCAAATGAGGAACCAAAAACTGGCGTACCGAACCGATTAGGGTGTACGGAACAGTTTGGTATAAAACCGAGTATTGTGGCATCCATTGTTTACAGCATTTTCTCACCTGACTAAAACATTGCACAGCACTGTAGATGAAAGATCAAAAACTGAAAGATATGGAGAAGACATGTTTGGAGAAGTGGGTCAATATCCACTACAAGAAATATCTAACCTTTTTTAATTGTATCACAATAAATCATGTTCAATCTCAGTGAATAGAAGTGCACATTCAGAAAGTTTTTCTGTCATGAATATGATTGAAGATTAGAGCTGATTTGTAAGGATTGTATCTGCTTTGTTTTCCATTCAAGAACAGACAAAGCACATGCACAGAGTGAACAGAGAGAAAATTGCACATGCACAGACAATGGTTGGGTGTGGATTGTTGAGCACAGGGATAATGTGTTCACAGTTGGGTTGTCTCCAGTTTTCTCTCCTCACCATGACAACATCGTCTCATTTTCACTGGGCTTGTTGCTATCTGTAGCAGTGAGAAAATACAAACTGCCAGACTGTGGCAGCCCTATTAGTGCACTCTTACATATTCATCATTTCTTTTAGCTTTTAGGCCAGTAAAAACATGCTTGTTATGCAAACCAGAGTTCATCAAAGTTTGGACCGGTCACTTCAGGGGATTTTTCAGTACAACGTGTAGAATGACCAGTTCTAAATAGCAAACACTATTACTCTCAAGGTCATGTGAATCAATAGCTTTCTAAACCTGATTCTGCTAGCAACATACCTTGCGTCTGTTTGGATTTGCTCCATTTAGTCTGCTTTCAGTTTAAATACCCGTCAGGTCAGTATGAGTATACCTAAGCTGCATGCTTGGATAAAGATAACACTAAGTGGAATGAAGGAAATATTATCCTGAAGCACTAATGTAACAAACACTGCTTTAAAGTACAATCAGATCAAATGTTTAAAGTTTGACATAATATGGTTTTCAGGGGAGGACAAAGACTACATTTATGTATTTAAGTGAAAGTATCTAATAAAATGTTCTTTTGAATACTGAGTGACTTTTTTGTTACATATACATAAATTGAAAGAGCAAATTAAGTGGTGGTGCTGTGAGATGCAAATTTAATATTTTGCAGTCAATCCGATTTGGCAAGGACTCATGTAGTATTGATGAAATCATCAGTAATAGCAAAGAAAGTAGTCTTGCGTGCCTCCCAGAGTTCATCAATATTCTTTGGTTTCGTCCACCATGCCTCTTCTTTAATCCTACCCCAAACATACTTAATGATATTCATGTCTGGAGATTTGGCAGACAACACTGGATCATCGTAATCTTCCTCGCATTGAGTAAATTTGATGTGGAGATGTAAGGATGAGATGGAGCATCACCGTGCTATCACCGTGCTACAGTGATCCTATTGATGCTGCCTTAAACCCTGCAGATCCCTTGCACACCCCCATACTGGGTCTAACCCTAGATTAGGTAAAAAAACATTCTTCCACCAAACTTGACTGTTTTCCGGGTGGATTTTGGATCCATGTGGGCTTCAGTCAATGTCCTGCAATATTTGTAGTGACTGTTGTTCAAATCAACAAAAGATTCATCGGAAAATTTCACCTACTGCCACTTTTCCACAATCCATCCTTTCTGCAGGCTGTGGACCTAAGGAATTTTTCAATTGTCTTTTGTTTAGTGCTGGCTTCTGGGCACTGATTCTATCATGGAGACCATTTCAAGTCAGAATCCAGCAAACTGTTCTGGTTGACACAGGGACTTCAGGTGATCAAGTCTCATGGAGTTCTCCTGCAGTGTAAAATCGGCTGGCTTTGTGTTTTTAAGCCAATAAACGATCCTCTCGAGCAGTTGTCTTGCAGGGTCTGCCTGACAATGGCCTCATTGAAAACATTGAAGGTATCTCCCATATCAGCAGTGGATACTTCAGCCTCTTGATAATCAACACTTTAGTCTCAGGGTGAATCTTAGCCATGTTTGCAGAGGGCTAATTGCAGTTGATGTAAAAGTCTGTGAAAAGTTGTTTTTCTTCACACCTGCAACCCAATTGATACATTATTAGTCACAGGTGGGGCTCATATGACAAGGCAACTGCACGTATGTCTCAAAATATTTGAGCGCCACTTAATTTGCATTTTGCACAACGTAGTTTAAGTGCATTTTTTCTGATCAGATAAAAAGGTTATCCTACTCAGTTTATATGCATTTTAGTATTTCTATCCAAGGATTTTTATGGGATATTCCAAAATGTGTATAAAAATGAGTGGATGGAAATGCAGCTAACTACACAACCGGTCAAAAGTTTGAACACAATTTAAACTGTTTTATTTTCATGCATGTAGACTTGGACACATCTCATGTCATACTTTAAATTCATAAAAAATGAAAATACCGTTCAACGCTAGCCTTTATAATTGGACCTTTTTTTGTCATAACAAAGAGAAAATATAAAACGTAGACAAAGCAGGGGATAGAGAAGCATGGAGAAGCACCAACAAGAGTTTTGTTGTGTTCTCCTTCTCCCTCCCACACACTCACAGTGACACACACAGGAAGAAAGGGTGTCTGCGCTCAGAGAGCAGCACACAATCTAGTAATTCACAGGCCAGAATGAAGAGCAAAAGTTTTAAGTAGGTGTGAAAAAACATGCTGGAGACTGTGCTTTGTGAAATATTATTTCGTATTACTGTGCGCCTAGTTGCATCATTCCCATTGTTTGACAGATAATGTTAGCAAGTGTGAAGCTGCAGACCTGGGACTCGGCTCAGTTTGATTGAAAACATTTTGAATCCAGTTTTGCTTTATTGTTCCATCAGCTCTTATATGTCTATAAATGTAAATATTATTTTTGTTCCATTTGTGATCCAGTCTTCTACAATAGTTTTCAGTTCAAAGTTCAAACGTGTGCCTTGTCATGGCGAATTTGTGCCTTCTACTTAAACCTTCCTAAACCTTGTGGATTGCCTTTGCAGAAGAGTTGAAGTTCTTATAGCTGGTCTTTGTGCTGGTGTCATAATAAACCTTGTGGATTAAAATCTGCATGTCACTTGAGTTCATACACATCCTTTGGCATGTACACTTTAAACTGTAAGCATCTCTCGGGTAGTGGGATACTTGATAATTATTAAAACCATCTTGCTCATAGAATCCTTTCGTTGTGTCTCATACATTTTGTCTGTTAATTATTTGTCTATGTTTTGTGCGTTTTGATGCCAGTTAACTGCATGGCATTTTGCAGTGCTGTTCACAGCACTAAGGATCACCAGTTTCAGATGCACTCAGTGAATGTGCTAATGCATGTGATCGTGTCTTGCTTTACAGTTTGTCACCCAGCCAGAGTCCCATCATCCTGAGTCCGTGCAGCCCATGCAGTCCATGCAGTCCCTTACAATCCTTGCACCCCTGGAGGTAAGGCTGAACATGTCCAAGCATCATAGAAACCCCAAACTGTCCCATCATTACATGTAACAGTCTTATGCTCAGAGAGACCTAAACCTGAAGCTTGGAACCAGACTGAAGGACTTAAAATGGTCGTATTATGCAAAATCAACTCTTCTGACATTCCTACCATATATTTGTGTCCGTCCCTCATCAAAAACATGCCTCAAGTTTTGTTTAGAATCTTTCTTGCATGTTTGTGTAGCCCTGTGTTCCTTTTTTTGTGAGCTGAAAATGGCCAATCAGATTAATAGCTTGCACACCTCATCTCTATACAGATCAGGTGCGCTGCCTGACCCGGAGATGAGAACAGCAGACCTGCACTGAAGAACAATGCAGAGAAAGTGTGTTTTCTGTTGATAATAATGTAATAGGCATAATGTTGTCCATCGTAAAACATGATGACATCGTCCCAATCACCAACTTAGAAACACCTTAAATCAATTTATAATGTAAGCGAAACACTATTAGAAAGAATAAAATCAATATTTGCATGAACTAGTTCTAAACTTTGTTCATTACCTTTATCTCACGCAAACAGCACAAGAGATTGTTTGCATACACAGGCACTGAACTGCTTTGAAGCGTGTTGTTACTTCTACATGTTTATGGTGGACTCATTAGCTTGCAAAGTGATGAGACTTACACAGAACTCTTCAATGCACTTTGGACTTTATTTATGTCCCTTTTCAGCCCAGGTGACACACAGAAAACTCTTAATTCTCATTTGAAAAACTTCATGCCGTTCTATTTGACTTGCGACTGGCAACCATTACACACTACATTCCCAAACTATAAGTCCCAAAAGGGGTGTGGCGAAAGCATGACTAAGAAAAAACAGGAGCAAAAAATATGATGACATGATTCAAAATGTTTTTACGATTATTATTGCATTTAGAGACGTGCAGTGCTTGTACAGAGGGCTCAAATATGTATTATAAATGCTTTAAAAATAGCATAATATGGCCCCTTTGACTAGTTGTATCAGTTGGGTTTATTTAGGGTTGAAGCTAAATTCTGCAGGGCTGTGGCTATGCAGGAATGGAGTTTGACACCTTAGGTTATGCAATCCCGGGTACAGAGCAGGAATGACCTGCATGCAGTGTGTAACATGATGGAGGAAAATGTTTTGAGTTTTAAATGTGAAAGTGCTATAAGTATCGAGTTACGGTCATTAAAACTAAAGAGTCGACTCTGAGAGGCTGAAACGAGTTCTTTCTTCCCACCGAACCTTTAGCTCAAACGTCACAATGTACTACAACCCCTATGACATCACAATGTACTACAACCCCTACCACCCATGCGTCATCCATTCATGTTTTATAACAAAGCTCCTCCTACTTTCAGTGCCAAGATACTGGTACCATGCAGATTCCACATGTGCACCTACATAAATTCAAGTAAAAATGTGTCAAA
Source organism: Danionella cerebrum (assembly GCA_007224835.1). Classification (NCBI taxonomy): domain Eukaryota; kingdom Metazoa; phylum Chordata; class Actinopteri; order Cypriniformes; family Danionidae; genus Danionella; species Danionella cerebrum. The sequence goes on along the minus strand of SRMA01026524.1, from coordinate 162,964 downwards.
GTTGCAAAACGTTAATGTAACTGCAAACTTACCACTGAGAGGAAACCTGCTCTAGTCACTTGGAATGTCATCAGCAACTGAGCTCTCTTCCTCTGTATTTATGTCTTAGTATTTTTATGTGTTCCCCGGAGGAACAAACGGTTTAAAGAGAGAGATGTTTATGGATTTGTGTGCCCCATGCTTTCCACAGCATGTCCACTGTGTTGAGTTCTCAATTTTCAGCATTGTGACAGGTTCATACAGATAAGGCTGTGTCAAGGTATTGTTGACTTTCAATGTACTTTTTATATAATATATGAGTAATAACTGTGTAATATTTTGTGTGTGACACGTGGTATCATGGTATATTGCGTAAAGGAGGAGTTATGAAACATTCATGAAGTGTTTTGTGACCTTGGATCCACCTGATGTTGGAGACTTAAAAAAACAAACAATGACCAACTTTTCAAAATAATATGGTCTCTTTAAATATACAACCCGCTTGCCATACATTTTCTCGCCAGACTGGAAAGACGACGTTGGGTTATACCATTTCTCTGATTAGATGGATCGAATGTGTGTTGGTTAAACGCAACAAACATCTATATTTAATATTAAAAAGCCATTATTCGTACAATAATATTGTATATATTCGTAAAAAATGTTTTGCGTGGCACAGTCACTATTTGAAATAAGATATAGTTTCTCCCCCTCTTCGAGAGAACGTGGTACGTTCCAAGCTTATCAACCGGCGTTCATCATTACAGAGAAACAAACACAACACAACAGACAGCAGCATCTTTTCTGTCAAACGAACTCTTTACTGTTACTCGATGCAAGTCTGTTTTAAAATGCAGACAGTTGAGCTCTCGAGGAAACCGAATAGTGCTTGAGACAGAATGTTAATGGGGAAACTTTTACCAAGTTGATCAGCGAGTCCAGCCGAACACAAAAGACCCGAGATGAACCGTGAGCTGATCGCGGGTTCTCTCTCGAGTCCAGACGGGGGCTCGTGAATCTGTCTCGACGCTTCATTCGGGTTCCGTTGACTGCGGTTCTGTGGGATTATGTCCGATCCAAGTTCATGGAGCGCGTTGCCTGGCAGCAGCAAAGCTCACTTTGTTACCGGGGCGATGCTCAAGCGATCCAAAAGGTAAACCGCAATAACGGTCAGTTTCTGTGTGTGAATTCACCGAGCTGCATCTATCGTTTGGATCTCAAAGCAACATGTGGCTCTCCTGGGCTTCATCGAGATCAAACTCTCTAAAGTGAAATCGCTGCAAGGCAGTTATTCCACCCTCTACTTGTATAGAGATGTCCCGTGTGCACTGGTGGACATCTTTAATCACTGAGCTGAGTGTAAAAATGACTGGGTTATTCGAGCATGTGTGATGAGACATGTTTTCCCTAACAGAATTACTCATGGGGTTAATTTTAATTCAGATAAGTGATGCCAGATTGCTGATGTATGTTTAACTTTTAAAGTTTAACTGTCAGTGTTGGTTTAGAATGTGACAAAAGAATATGTATTAATTCCTCTTCCTGCTTTGCTTTTGTGTTGCAGCTGTCGCAGCACTAACAGAAAAAGCCTTGGTGTTGGAACGCCATCGCCCACCCGCCCTCTTTCACCTCTGTCTGCCCACACAGGTAATACTTACTCCATGTCACATGACGCCTGCGCTGGGACAGCCGACATTGAGCCGGATTGTCACCACTTGCAGCTTGGTGTAGCTGAAGTAACATAAATCCTTCCTCTTCTTCTTGCTTAAGCTTCCTGACACCCTGACCGTGAAAGACCAGTTTATACGTTCAGCCTCGTAGCCTACATGCATAGCTGGTCTGCAATAACGCGTCCTGAAACCTAGTCAGCAATGTTTAACTTTTCTTCAGGAGATCTGATGAATTAGCTCCATCTGAGTTCCACAGATGGTTATTCTTCTGCACATTTTCAGTCAATCGTTCGGTGATTTGGTCAATATTAAGGTTTGTTGTTTAGAGGTCGACCGATCTTTAAGAACTTGGACAGCTGTCGACCGAATAAAAATGTTTAGAGTAGAGATTATAGTATGATTGATTCATTTTTTATTATTGGGTTAGGCTAAATATTTATATTCACACTGATACAATTACATTTAAAAAACATTTCTAAAAGGTATTTAGACTAAAGCTCTATTCAAACACTCACCGGCCAGATAACACAGAGAGGTTGTGGCATTGACATGACAGTCAGTTGGTATTAATGTGCCCACAAAAGTGTACCAAAAAAAAAGATCCCCCACACCATCACAGCACAGAACAGCCTGAACAGTTGATACAGGGGAGGGTGGATACATGCTTTCCTGTTGTTGATGCCAATGTTTTCCAATCTTCTATTGTCCAATTTTGGTGAAATGTGAATTTTAGCCTCAGTTTCCTGTTCTTAGCTGACAGAAGTGGCACCTGGTGGCAATCTGCCTCAAGGTTGGACATGGTGTGCGTTCAGAGATGCTCTTCGGCATGCTTCGAGTAAAGACTGGTTAATTCAGTTGCTGTTGCCTTTGTATCAGCTTGAACCAGTCTGGCCACTCTCCTCTGATTGGCATCGACAACGCATTTGTACCCAAAGAACTTCTGCTCACTGAATATTTTCTGCATGAAAATCCCAGTAGATCAGGGTCTGAAATACTCAGACCAGCGCATCTGACAGCAACAACCATGCCATGTTCAGTCACTTAAATCACCTTCCTTCCCCATTCTGATGTAACAGATTGTCTTGACCAGGTCTATATGCCTAAATATATTGAGTTGCTGAACTGTAACGTGCCCAGATACTGTATGTAATGTTTAGTTTGATTAAAATAAATCCTAGTGCACTTGCTCAGTTAGTTTGTATTGTTGGGTTAAATACACCAGCGGGCAACATCCTTGGTGAGTTCCATTGATAACTCACTTCACAAAAAAATGTGACTATATCACTGCGCCAGTGCCTTAAGCTTTATGGAAATTGCACATCTGCCCAATAACCAGACCAAGACTAAATGTATAATTTTGCTATTTTGGTCTGGAGAAAATGATCCAAGCTGAACTTTGAATATACAACAGAAAACTAAGTAAGTTGTTAAACTGAGCGAATTAACATTAGATCAGTAGACAAAACACCATGTTTAAATGTCAAACCTCTTTTAAACTCTGTTTGTTTGTCACACCCTTAGCCATGTTGAAAGGCTTTCTTGTTCCTCTTACAGCCGTCAACAGCCCTCTGGATAGCCCTCGAAATGTTTCCTCTGCCATCAGCTCCCTTAACTTCCCATTTGCCCGCAGGTACACAAAAGCTCTTACTTTTCTTCTTCACTGAATAGATTACAGGGAAGGGTTTTATTTCTCTGGCTTCGGGTCACATGTTCAGTTCAGTATCTTTTGAAATGCATTTAATACTAATCTATTTATTTCTCTCTGGTACGAATTTGGTTTTACATAGAACTCACACTGTGTCGTCTCTTTTCTCTCTCTCCTCATTCTTCTTTATTCTCACCTCAGCCACCTGGCTCGAGCTGACCGGTAACAAATCTCTTTTTCACATCTCTAGTGGCACAGCCAAACTTGTGATCTTGCATGATTCTGTGACTATTTAGCACATCTTGTACACATGTAATCTGGGCAATCTGACCAATATTTGGGGAAAAAAGAGCATGAATGAGTACACCACCTTTAAAAAGTATAAATTAGCAAAAGGAGAATTTCATTAGAATTTCATTAAGTTTTATTAAAAGAGTTATTCAACTCCACAACATTAAATTGGTTATTAATCGAACTTGGATCACAAATTCTTCAGTTTTACTTAAATTGGTTGAAGCAAAAATTAATGCACCCCTCAACAAAACCGTGATTCTAAAGGACACAAGTTTTCTTTGCATGGAACTAACATTGCAGCATCTATCTGTTTCCATTCTTCAAGAAGATCCTCTTTTAGAGCCTGGAGCTGGATGGAGAGTGTTTTTTTAATAAATGCTTGCTCGACGCCTCTTAAATGAATCGTTAGACTCACCTAATGTTGAACAACTTCTAAGATTGGGGTGTACTCATTTATTTACAACACGCATGGGTTTAAATTAAGTTGTTAAGAAAAAAAGTCTTTATTTTGTGTGAATGAACAAATCTTGTTTGCCGTCAATGGTTTACATTTGTAGGAGTATAGTATCTCATTGAAAATGCTGATTTTGAAAGCCCACTGCAAATGGGCTGGGGTGTACTCATTTATGCTGATGACTGAATATATATATCCAATAAGGGATGCAAATTAGAGTTGGGTCAATAGACGATGGCTGTGAGAAGCCTGTGTATGCTGCAAGTGTTGCATCACATGCTCTTGTGCTGTTTTTAAGAGATGACTTTAATGAACTGTAAGGTTGGATATTTCATGCAAATATTGCAATGTTTGGTTAGAATTACAACGAATATTGCATGAATACCGCAATACTCTCATTACATTTTTTTGGTGGTTTAGCGCTATCTTTTTTTATTGTCAAATAGTAGGCTTTACTTAATTTATTATGATGTTATGCAATGTTTCACATTAGACATTGTAAGATGCCAAATGTCCGATATATTGTCCTTGCTCTACCTGTACTCTTGCTCTATTTTCATTTGAAAACAAACATAACCAGACTTAAATACTTATAAACAAAACTACTAATGTAAATGTGCGAAAATTCTTTCTTGTTTTAAACTGCCAACTTTCAACATTTTGATTTTACAAAACATTCATGGTTATTGTTTTGCCTTATTCATATTTGACTGCATAAACAACACTGTGCTAGGTTTTTTCGATATTTTGTAGCATTTAATTAAAAAAATAACATGTCCTTTTTATTATATGCAACCTTTTCTCAATGTTTCACAGCACATGTGTCATGTAAGAGCCCTGTTGTCCGGTTTGTTTGGTTTTTTTCCAGAAGAGCTGCAAAGGTGGCGACCCCATATTCATGTTTTGACATAGGCTGCTCAATTTGGGTCAAAATTCTGGTCAATATTGAGATATGCACTTTAGTGGGCTTGATGGAATTTAATTTAATGATGTTTTTGTGAAGTGTAGGGGTAGTCAAAATAAATAGTTTTTACTTTTCTATTGTTATTTAATTAAAATGAACTAATTTAAGTATATATCTAGATAAATACCAGATCAAACAAATAGAAACATTTGTATGGAAGATGTAACATGTTCTATATAAAGTAGAAAATTTTGTTTCGTCCAACATTATTTTTTTCTAGCCATGCTTTTATTATTTTTTTGAAGGCTATTTGAGTGTGACTGGAAATCAGTCTGGATGTGAAAGACCATGGAATCACAAATCAAACCTGGGTTGGCCAGGCTTTGTGTACATGAACAGCTCACGGTCTATGATGCCACTCAGTAAATGTTCCTCTCTTAACAGTTCAACTTCTCAGATAAAACAATTAATAAAGTTTAGGGATTGCTACTTTACATAATTAATTTTGAATCGGCATCTGGTGAAGCATTGCTTTGGTTACTTCGATTTGGTCACTTTGGTGTTTTGCGCTCATCTGACCATGTGGGAAATGACTATGATGCAAATTTTTGCTTGTATAATGTCAACATTTTGAAGGCATGCAAGTGCATCAGCTGATTGGTGATTTGACGAGTGTAATAGAGTGGATGTTAGAGCGCCTTTGTTTTTTGTGTTTTGCTCTTAGAGTGGAAGGGAGGCGATGGTCACTGGCTTCACTTCCATCCTCAGGGTATGGGACCAATCCTCCCAGCTCTACAGTCTCCGTATGTTTCTAGCATTTATTCACAATTAATGAAACTGGTTGAAAATAACTTTAATTATTGAACACATTTTTAAATATTGAAAGAGGACGTCACTATTGAGATTTAGATAATCTTAAAAGATTGTTGCTATTTTGCAGTCCTCTTCATCATCCCAAGAACGGCTCCATCAGCTTCCATACCAACCCACACAGGACGAGCTTCATTTCCTGTTCAAACACTTCCGGAGTTCGGAGAGCATGGCTGAGGAAGATGGGCGGCCCTCCTCTTTTATACGACCCCGGTCACGTAGCCTTAGGTAAACAAAAAACATGCATTCATGAGTTAATTGCAGCATTAAAGTTTAACCATTCAACTTGCTGTAGCGGAGATTAAAGTGACCTAATACATTGACATTCTCTGGGAAATTTAGCTTTTGTATATCATTCCTTGTCTTTCCTCTACTGGAATTCACAGAGAACCTTGGGGTTTCAAAAAGAGGAGACTTATTGTAGATTGATAAAAGTGCAATTCTACAGTGTGTGATAATCAAATGGCAATTTTAATTAATGCAGTTGTTGACCAAAGCAATGCAATAGGGTCAAGATAGTTTTGGTCATGGGGAGGCAACGTAACCCTTAGGTAACAGACATAATCAAACATTAGTGAATGTGGGCAAACTAAAGCATTTTTATAACATTCAATCTTCTCCTGTATTCTGCTTTGCAGCTGAGAGGTTGTTCATCATGTGAGTGTGCCTGCTCTGAATGAAGCATGGTGTGCATTACTATAGAGCTGTAAATGAGAAAGTCGGTTGTTAAGCAATTCTCAGAACAAACACATCACCCTGCGTTCTTTTGTTCAAAAATATAAAACTGGAGTCAGACTCTAAAAGTGATTTGGTAAGTGTGCTGATAACTATTCAAAGATTCTTCTCTACAAACCAACCTGAACAGCACATTATAGCATTATAGTTTTCGCTTCCCTAATGTTTAAAGGTATGCTATAGCCGCTTAATTTGTACATACCATTTAGTTGTTGTTAAAGGGCAGATCTCCCACTTTAGTAATGACCAGATCTGTAAAAATGGTAACAAGCCATGACAATTCCCACTGGAGGCATGACATGCTATAACTTACAGTGTTTTCCTTTAAAAACACAAGTATATGTTTATACAGTATATAGAAGTAAATTGTGGTTTTGAACACTGTGCTGCTATGTAGAATCAGTGATGAGGAAATTAAGTGATGATGTGAATCAGTGATGATGTGAATTCTATTTAGTTCCCAGTCAAGTTGACACTGAAATTCTAATATAATTGGTGATAATCAATTTGCTCTTAGCTTAATCAGTCTGATGCTTTAGTTTAATGTACCGTCTTCAGCTTTAGAACACATTTCCTTGGGCTCGAGAGATTTAGATGTGCACAATGTTTTGGTTAAATGCTCACCCAAAATGTATTCAGTGAACAAGAATCTGAGCTCTTTTTTTTTTTATCCTGTGATTCTCCATGTTTTAGCCCCGGGCGAACTGGTGCTTCCTTTGATAATGAGATTATAATGATGAATCATGTCTATAAGGAACGTTTTCCAAAGGTAAGTGGCACCATTATGTACTCTATGTACCAACTTTGAAGGGCTGAAACAATACACTCTGCTGTACAGGCCACAGCTCAGATGGAGGAGCGATTGCTGGATGTCATCAATCAGTGTTCTCCAGACCGTTTCCTGCCACTTGGCGATGGAGTGCTGGGGTTTATTCAGCACCAGTTGGTAGAACTGGCAAGGGACTGTCTGGATAAATCTCAGAAGGGTCTGGTTACGTCCTTGTACTTTATGGAGCTGCAAGAGAAATTGGAAAGGATGCTGCATGAGGTGAGTCCCAGCGTTATAAAATGGTTTTGACCACAATCAATCTCTGTTTTGTTCATGTGTTGCATAATGATGCTAGGTGCACAGCTGATGCGGTTGCTGTTGTAAGTTGAAATAAAAAAAGTTATTTACGCAATCATCCTTATCCTACCACTGGGCTGGATTCCTGGGCTGCAGTCTTTAGATATTTCCTCTAGAGTTCCTCTTAGATATTTCCTCTGGAGAATACCAAGTTGTTCCAAGGCCAGTTGAAAAACAAAGTCCATTTTATCCTGGGTTTTCCACTGGGTGTCCTTCCAGTCCTACCAGAATCATCTCCCCAGTAAAGGGTCCTGGAGGCATCAAAAATAGATGCTGAGCATCTTCAGCTGGCCATTCTCCATGAGGAGGTGCATCAGCAGAACAGTACATAGACCACATCCTCAAATCTAGGAAACACAGTCCCTGCTGTGACTGTCTTTTTATGGCTTTGCTTCCTCCGCACAGATGAAACGATCACAGGTTGATCATTCATTTTATTTAACAAAAAAAAAAAGATGAAACATGTAAACTGCGCAGTTAAGCTCTTCATCCACATGTAAACACAGCATCGTTTTCATGTAAACATTTTATTTTTAAAATGCCGGCCAATGTGCGTTATTTTGAATACGATCTGAGATGTTTTTCCATGTGGACGGCTAAAACCAGTTTTCCTGAGTTTTGGGGGTGGGATTCATCTTCATTGTCACTTGGCCTCACTGCTTTGATTGCAAAGATGTGTCTAATGGTGAACGAAAAACCAATGCCATGGTTATTTAAAAACAAAGACATGTCTGCTGCTCACTGGTCTGACTTGGGATGCTGTATCTTTTCAGACTGGTACCACTAGAGGAATTCTGGGGAATTGCTGTGAATTGTGTACAATTTTCCCTTGACTTAACATCAAGTTTTGGAAAAATTTTTACTTAAACAGGAAATTTCATAGAACTCTCCACAATAGTGGGGGTTATCAAATTGTGCAAGAGCATACCAATTACTGTGCAACAGTATTTGAACCCCAGGCTCTAGAGGGGGTTAAATAATAACCATTGGCGATTGAAAAATTCACTGGTTAGAACAAAACAGAGAAATGGGGAATTTTTTTCATTCATTCAGTCATTCATTCATTTTCCAACCCACTTTTTCCCTTTATGGGGCCATGGGGGTCTGCTGGTGCTTATCTCCAGCGCACACTGGGTGAGAGGCGGGGGTACACCCTGGACAGGTTGCCAGCCCATCGCAGGAAATGGGGATTTGATTATGGTAACTATAGTAACAACTAAACGTTTTATAACATTACTGACAGGTGCCTAACAACCAAAGTGTTTACCTTAGCAACCAAGTTTTCTGAACTCTATCTCAGCTTTAGTATCTGAAAGAGGGGTTGGTGTGAAACACAAAGAGGGATAAAGGAAACATTATTTTGTGTCACTGACCCCTCCAACCAGGCTATTTACCATAGAAACCATCTCCACTTTGCAAAATTGATAGAAACAGCGGGGGTTGTTTTTTTTTTTACTCATATTGACATAGGGTACTCTGTATTATGACACAGACTCCTTCATTTAAAAAAGGCTATTTATCACAGAAACCACAGACATATCTCTATCTCAGCTTAGGATAATTATTGAGATATGGGGGTTAGTTTGTCACTTGTGATATTGACAAACATCAAAACATCATTGCAAACCATTTAGTTCGTGTTTGTTTAATTATTTCAAGAGTAGTTCATACCACTTCCCTGTCTTCATCCTTTATTACTTTCCTTTATATACCATCCTTTATTTGGTCATTTTTTGCAAGAGTCCTCACCACTGGATGGAGCATGAGGCATTGTCTGCAACCTACCAATGTTGTTCAGCTGGTGCAGCTCTCAGCATTATCCAAGTGTCATTTTATTTCAGGACTGCTTTTGTGCAATGATTAGTAAAAGAAGCACAAACAGAGCCTTACACAATGACACAACTATAGAATACAGACTTCATTACAGAGATAAGAGGACTCGACATCCACAAATAGAGTCTGTGCAGATTGTTCACAGCCCAACATCAGGCTGCCCATTTGGGAGGGGTGTAATGTTCCTAAAGGTTATGGGATGAGGCGATTGTTGCTGCCTGCAACATCGTTCAGAATGATCAGTTTGGCTGTACGTCAGTGATGGTCTGGGGAGGCAGTGGGTAGGACTGTGGCCTTTCAGTTAGAAAGTTGTTGGTTTGAGGCTTGGCGGTGACCTTCCTGGAAAGAGTTTGCATGTTCTCCTCTGGGTTCTCCGCTTTCCCCCTGCAATCCCAAAACCATGCAGCAGGTTAATTGAATAATCTAAATTCCCTGTGTGAGTGAATGTTTGTGTTGCCCAGCGATGGAATGGCGACATGTCCAGGGTGTACCCCCGCCTATCGCCCAATGTGCGCTGGAGATAAACAGAGAGGTGAATGAATGAATGTTTTCAGATAGTTCAGATTAGTTTTAGATACTTAAAGGTTTTGGAATGTCTCAAAGAAGTAACATTTTCTGTGAATGTGAACCCATATGGGCCTCCTATTTCAAGTCGCATACAAACCCATTTCAATTCGCACACAGCTTGCCAACACTGTCTCTTTGTGACTGAGCTGTACCCAGCACATTGTCTGAGATTATGCTTGCTCTTGGGAGGAATAGCAGACTGGCACTGGCATCTGGGCACTGTTCTACTTTTGTTACATGCAAGCATTGAGTATTCTCCACAGAACCATGTATTTCCACTGGCTCTGTTGAAACATTAAATGCGGGACCATGCAAAAAAAAGCACCCCGTTACTTTGTGAGCACACATATTTGCATACGCGCAGCACTTGCATGAGTAACGGCACGTGCCTTTTTGTGTATAAATGTATGCCCACCCTGCAGCAGAGGTTTTGATTAGAAATAAAGATCTCTCTGTTCAAGCTCCATCCTCATCTTTGCAGCCACAGGGTGATCGTTTCCATAGCAACTCTTGCGCCCACTCTGAATGTAGCGTTCAGACAACCCTAGGCAAGCCTGTCAGATGGCTGCTGAGCTGTGGTTGTGCTGCTCATGGATGAGGCTATTAAAGTGTTTCACATGCGTAGGCCTCCTGATGCTGCAGACCAGCCATTCCACCATCGACCTGTGGGGACTAATGGCTGAATCCTGCAGGGTTTTCACTTGGGATCAAATCAGTCCAATCACGGTCGTCTTTCATTTTATAGCTATGCACTCTTTCATAATTTGTTTATTGGGTGTGCCAAGAAGGTCCAGAACAAACATTCCAAAGTTCACTATTTAGTGAAAAAGTAAACTTTGCATGTATTCACCATTGTTTTTTTTGTGTGTTTTTTTTCTTTTATAGAAAGATTTCAAGTTCAAATGTGATTTGAATCCTTGTCTTAAGTTACACGTATAACAGAAAGCTCTAATCTAACTGAATGTTTCTGGCAGGATGCATATAGTCCAGCACTCCAATGGTTTAATCCATCAGATCTAATTTGAGCAGGCGCATTAGCTCACTGTTTACATGCCGTTTCAAATTAAGACCAACTTCTTAATCAAACATTGAGCTGCTGGGGCACAAGTCACGTTCTAGTCTGAGCTGGCATCTGCTGCTGAGAGATTTGCAGACTGCGGTGCTATTAAAAGACATGTCTATTGGTTTGATGTGACTGTTCTTATGGACTTTACTCTTAATACACTGCACTCTCTTAGCACTGGCATTTGGCTGGCTGGAAAACACGTGGCACACAACTTATCATGCTACTGAAGCCTGTCTTCTTCACTTTGTTCAGCTTCATTGAATGCGTGACGATGCTGGAATTTTAGAAGTGTGCGTCAAGCACGATCCTCGGTTTACAAAGCTTTTGAAAATACATGAAGAGACAGCAGATCAAGATGGATTAAAATCCTTTTTCAAATGGGAACTAAACATCTGTTTTTACCCATTTAACACTCTGCATGTGCAGAATAAGAATGCAGAGTTGATTAAAATTCACAAGAATGCCTGGAAAGGATTTGATCCCATAGCATCAGCTTATAAGCAGCTCATTTCCTCCCACTCCATCCCACAAGCCAGCAGATACCGCTTCACAAACAAGAGAAACATTCCAGTTGCTTCGCCAGATGCTGCCCAGTGTTAGGAGCACACTGTTCCTGTTCCTAATTAAAATCATACACATCTTTGGTTCTTTGACATTTGTTTTCCTCTTTGCTTAGTGATGATTGTTGACGTTGCATAACACCCTGTACCATGTAAAATCTGAATTTCATACCACTTTGACTAGGGAGGTCAGTTTTTAGTATTTAAACTGCCTAAGAAGCTCTTGAGTTATCTAATGAAAGACAAGAAACAGTTGTGTATAGAATATTTTCACATAAACAAAACCAGTCAGTTCGTTTACAGAAGGCCTGTCGATCTCTAAAACATGTTTTGCATGAATATGATGAAAACCGATTAATATTTCAGAACAAAAACAACCAAACAACCTTACAAAACTCAACATGGGGCTCCATCAAAATACCATGTCAATTTTTTTTAAAGTTTCCCATTTTAAAAATATGAGAGAAAAAAAAACGTTTTTTTTATGAAACCGTTACGTGTCAAGCTTTGACTCACTGGGGTGGTTTCACACAATTTTGAAAAACAGAGGGAGAAGAGTGTGGTCAGCGTTTAATATTGAGAACTGGGAGTAGATTTGCATAAAAGGAGGATTGCATAAAACAGAGTTCTTACTAAGTAAGTGAAATTTATTTTTATAGCACATTTGCAAAGCTATCCAAAGTGCTTAACAATAAAAATAATACAAGATAACCATGAAAAATAATCGGTAAAAAAACAGAGAAAAGGTAAATTAAAAAGGCAAAGAGAAAAGACATGTTTTCGACTCGATTTAAAAACAGTAATGGAAGGTACGAGGGGGCAGTCTAAAGGCAACTGGTTCCAAAGACGAGGACCGAAAAAGCGAGTTACAGAAAAAGCTCCGTCACCTTTAGTTTTCAACCGGGACCTGTCCGCAGATCTTAAAGATCTATTGGCTGACAAAGGGACTAGGAGATCTTTAAGGTATGACGGAGCTTGTTTATTAAGTGCTTTATTTTGGTGGTCTTTTGTAATATAATGTAGACGACACAACTAGATAATCAAATCTCTACACACCCTAATTCTTTATTGGAACAGCGTCTTTCTCCAAAAACCAAAACTTTTCTTGAGCACAGAGCTGGTTAATTGGCTTGTATGAATCAAAATAATACTTTTGTGCATATTTATGCAGTTTTAACAAATTCACAAAACCACTCTGAGATTGGATGATTAGCAGTTTCTTGCCCTGCACGTTAACAGAACCAGATCTTTTGCGACCAATAAGAAAAATGACGCGACAATGTAAATTACTGTAAAAATTCAGCAGACAGACTCCAATGATTACATGTTAATATCTCAAAATATTTTATGGTGTTGTGATCAACAGATCAAAACTTTTTTGGTACTCTATATAAAAAGAAATAATAGTAACTCTAAAGTTTTTACCCTTTAAAATATAAAAGCATAAATCAAAGTAGAACCACTGCGATGTGACGTCTTTGTAGAATTTCTTTAAAGTACTGAAGCTGCAAACATCTCAAGCCGCAGTTAAACTTTTGGGTCAAGTAAAACATGAAGCGTGTCCGTTCATCCACCACTCTGTCACTCCTGAGGGGAATTTAGAGTCTTCTATTGACCTGGAACATGTTTTTGAACATTGTGAGGAAACCGAAGCACAGACCCAACTGCTTCTTACATCACATGTAATGTAATTCTGTAATTACTTAGTGGCACATTGCATCGAACACTGTCTATTGATTTTGAAAGTATGTTACTCAATGGTGACTCTGAGTAGCGAATGATCGTTGGCTTGTCCAGTTGCAGATTATAAAGTGAGGGGACCTGCAGAAATAATGGGAAAATGGTTTTATTCTCCATTTTTAAATTTCATTTTTATATCAATATCTGAACCCTGTTGTCAGGTCAGTTCCTGGTCTCATAATATTTGGTTATTTTTTATTTATTAGTTTATATATATATATATAGTTTTGTGATGGCACTTTTGGTGCAGTACAACAAAAAGACCCATGTCTGTGTTTTTGTCCAATGAAGGCGTTGGAGCGTTCAGAAAGTGACGAAGTTTCTGTGATCACGCAGCTGGTCAAGAAGATCCTCATTATCATCTCACGGCCTGCACGTCTACTGGAGTGTCTGGTGAGGAATGCAACATCATGAACCTTTTTACCCTATACGCAAAGTGTATAGTCTGCGTAGGGTACCAACTGCCAGGGGGAGCACCATTACTCCATTTGTTCAAAAAATAAAAGAATTTTAATAATAATGAAAAATATTAATGGTTGTTTATTAATAGGGAAATTTCAATTTGAATGAAAAAATTTTGTTTAATTTTGTGTTGGGCACATTTTCATGTTTTCAAAAGTTCTCTACATCATTATAGTAAGTTTTAATGACTGTCGGAATCTAAATATGAATATTTTATTGAAGCATTTGAGTTATTCCATCCTGACCTTGGCTTTAAAAAAAACTAGTTTAGTTGTGGCGCACCATAGTACATTTCTGCTTAGGGCACCCAATTGGCCAGCAGCGGCCCTGGTCATTAAAACATACAGCAGTGGATCAATTATTGATTTGAATCCCTCTCTGCAGGAGTTTGACCCAGAGGAGTTCTACCATCTCCTAGAGGCAGCAGAAGGCCATGCTAAAGTTGGTCAAGGCATCAAAACCGATATCCCCCGATATATAATCAACCAACTTGGGCTAAACCGAGATCCCCTGGATGGTTTGTGTTTTGTTTATCATCATGTGACAGTCACGTCGTAGAAAGTTTTCTGTTTTTTTAAGCTTGTGAAATTTCATCTCTTTAACAGAAGTGGTCCAGCTGGAAGAACAGTTTGAGGCCGGTCCCACACTGACGGTTGATTCTGAAGAGTCTGCAGAGGTAAACACTTCACTGACAGAGCCTCACTCTGACTCGAGATAAGTCACTAATGATGCATCTCTTGCTGCTCATAGCAGAGTAAATCCTTACCCACTCCGCTGCGAAGAAAACCACTCGAGAGTGACTTTGAGACCTTGAAGCTGATCAGTAATGGTGCTTATGGGTAAGTAAACTGCTTAATTTAGTTCAAATTTCAACTGAAAAAGAAACGCAATTACACCAGTTAATTTACATGCTTTCATGCTTTTAGAGTGAGGCTGCAATGTTAGCAGTATTTTTTTTTGTTTAATGTTATTGTGAAACAGTTGAGTAAGGTTAATCTATAGCAAAATGTGTATAAAAACAAAATGTTCATTTACATGTAGTGCATATAATCGGTTTTATTGATTGGTCTGTGACACCTGTCACCTAATATCAAATCAGGTTAAAGTCTATGCTCTTGATGTACATTTTTGTACATTATCAGGACTATTGCTATAAATAGAGGTATGCTGTTAAAATATATAATTATATAGTGAATTATTTGTTTCAAATTGTGAAATATAAATGCGTTGAAATTCTGCGTTGTTTAGAGCAATTTGACCGCCCCATTAGTAAGTGAGGTAAGATTATGGGTAAAATAAAGTTTTTATTCAAATAATTGTTTTGAAAGTTTTTAGTAGATTTGTTCGTGTAATTTTCACATGCATAACAAAGCCGCAAGATAATAAGTCACCTTAAAAGTAGTTTTTGTGTGGCAATGCTTGATATAATTTTGTTATTTGTGTGAGACTACAGCTTTCTTTTTTCATAACATTACACAATAGTTCCACAGAAATCCTGAAAATGTACAAAAAGTAAAATTCTGAGTAGTCATATGTGATTTTTTTTTTTTACTGCAGAAATCTGAAAAATTTATAATGAACAAAAAAAAAGAAGCAAAGATAAGGTCTGAACAATGTGAGAATTGTATCAACAAACTGAAAAGATACTGATTTGGTGTCTGTAAAATGAAACGGAAAGATGATCACTCATCTTTATTTATTTTAAATTACCATTACTCTTGTAATGTTCATTTAAAACACATATCAAAACTAAAAACCCTTTTGGAACCTTCACGTAATATTCCAAATCAAAATTAAACAATATCTGGGTCGCTACTTAATTCGAAGCAGACGCTGTGAGTACGAGACGGGAGATGAGGACTTTGAGCAATTCATTAGAATTATAAGACATAAACAATCAGAAAACATTAAACACCACACCTGTAATTGCGCACGGTTCTGTAATGATGGAGATAATGACCGGAAATGATCCATTGAAGACCAGTTTTGTTCAATCATTATTCGGTGTTGCCTTTTTTAAAAGCTCTACCACAGGGATCCCAAACCTGTTTCACATTGTGGACTGGTTTATTGCAGGTATTTCTTTTCCCAGACCGGGTCTCAGTAAATGCCTCATTAGAGAGGCAGTCGTAGGATTACACAGAGCTGGAAATTTCCTCTTGCAAATAATCTATATTTCAAGCACGTCTCCCGATATTGTTTGCTGAGGGTTGAAGATCTAACTAATGAGATTGCGGTTAATTTTCAAAATAAAAGATCATTCAGACTCAGGTTATTAATAAAATGGAAGTGTGTTCAGTCGAATGCAACAATTGGACTGGCACCGGTCCTCGATTAAACAATATATTAAAACCCTCTTTAAAATATTTGGAGTAGATTTGAAACATTCTAGCATCTGTGATATTTCTTCATGAGTTTGCTCTGTCCTGCAGGGCTGTTTATCTGGTGAGGCACAAAGAAACTCGGCAGCGATTTGCAATGAAAAAGATCAACCGACAAAACCTGATTCTGCGGAACCAGATCCAGCAGGTGTTTGTGGAGCGAGACATCCTGACCTTTGCTGAGAATCCTTTTGTGGTCAGCATGTTCTGCTCTTTCGAAACCCGTAGGCATCTTTGCATGGTTATGGAGTATGTCGAAGGTAAACTTTCTGAGATTGTGTGCAATCAGAAATGTGCTATTAATAGGTTTTTGATGCATATGAACAAATTCTCCTCTAGGGGGTGACTGTGCTACCTTGCTGAAGAACATGGGCCCACTTCCTGTGGATATGACGAGAATGTATTTTGCTGAGACCGTTTTGGCGCTGGAGTACCTCCACAGTTACGGCATCGTGCACAGAGATCTCAAACCAGACAAGTGAGTGAGGAAAGAACCCTTGATTGCTTCGTCCATCCATGCCCGTGCAGCCGTTGTTAGGAGATATGTTCATGTCTGCAGCCTCCTGATTACTTCCATGGGGCACATCAAGCTCACAGACTTTGGCCTTTCCAAAATCGGCCTCATGAACATGACGACCAATCTGTATGAGGGTCACATCGAGAAAGACACACGAGAGTTCATCGACAAGCAGGTGGGTTTTACACCACATTGCTCCTTTTGGTTAATTTAATACTTGCAAAACTCTTTCCATGTTCTACGTTTTACATTCCAGTTATTTCCCGTTATATGTTATAAAAATGGCTGTATTCTACAATTTCTCTCTCCTTTAGATTTTTGGGACGATAGACAATTTATGAAAAAAGCAAGAGCCCCCCCTCGAGTAAACTGGAGAAAACTGTGTGGCCTTCTAGAGACATGATTATGGCTGTAACTAAGGATTCAGAAGTTTAAAGTGGCATAACTAAAACTTAGCAGACAACAAAAAACGATTTAATTTATTCTAGTGCTGTCAAAATTATTGAGTTAATGCATGCAATTAATTTGAAATTTTTAACGTGTTAAAAATGTACGCAGTTAATATGGTTGCAGTGTTTTTGTATTTCTGTGTGTTCAAGTGTGGATAATACAAAGGAAGGATTTTTTTTTTGTCACAGGCTGTTAAATTATTGCTTTATTTTCTGCCATTTTGCTGTTTCATAGTTATCCCCCCCGTGTATCTTCTTCCGCTTTGGTTATGTGATCCAGTTATGTCACTTGATCGCCTATTCTGTACTTTACAGTTGCCAGTCCCTTCCAGTCTGGCTTTCTATTTTTCTTTCACTACTCCGATTTTCGAGAAGGGTCTGGCATCTAGCACGTGACTCAACTGGCACTCTCGTACTATTGGATAGCTCACGTGTCGTGTCGTGTGCTATCCAAAAGAGTGCTAGTCACATAAGTAAGTCCAATAGTAGTAGAGTGCTAGTGAAAGTCTGAAAACACTTTTGATATTTTCCAGTGCCTACATGAGCTGTTGTTGATCACTACAGATCGCAGTCACGCAAACGCAAGTTTGTGACCCATAGTTAGGTCGTGAACAAAACCCGGTCAGCCGTTAATTTACTTTATTACCTTTGCAGAAGTCTGATGTGATTAAGCATTATAATGAAAGCAGTTCTTTCATGCATTTTTAACACATTCACAAAACCGCACTGTGTTTGTATAGTTCTCAGCTTTCGTCCTGAATAGTAACACAACCTAGAATTATCAGATAGTTGCATGATTGATGAGTAGTGATTGCAAAATACTCAATTATATCTGGTAATCGGTACGCTGTCCTTGATTCATTACGAGCTTGTGAATCACAGTTTTTTTGGTTCCTCATTTGAATAATTCCTGTATGTATTATTTCAAAACGCATGGTGAACTCCTTGATAACGGATGTGAGCGCATTTTTGGAACAAATATCCAATCACTTAACTGCTCCTTTTGTAAATATCCAATCAGTCAGCGCTAAAGTTAGAGGAGGGTGGTACACATGAGCACTCATCTGTACAGTCATCATGCAGCAAGTCTGCAAGTCACACACACAGCGAGAGAGACTCTGAATCGTTCAACCAGCCAAACCCAAGTAATTCAAAGAGACATAATAAACATATTGTTTATCTAAAGCGTTTGTGTGTTGATGTTTGATTTAGCAAAATAAAGTGAATTCTAACAAACACCTATTTTCTTTTTTATTATTTCTTCATGGGATCTATAACAAAGGATGATTAAAAAAAATTGTAATTTGCTAAGCCATCAAAACTGTGGTTAAAAACCGAGGTATGTATCGAACTGGTAGCTTTGTATATCGTTGCATCTTTAATGGCGAGTACCCACAAATGAAAAGTTAACTTTTTCTTTTTACAGAAAAAATAATTCAGGCTACAGTCTTCAGCAAACCAATTTATGTGTTAATATCTCATAAAATATATTTTAGGGTGATCCATGTGTTTTGATTTTGATGAATATATAAATCAACAGAATTGTCCCTTTCCCTCTCGAGGTCTGTGGCACTCCTGAATACATCGCTCCAGAAGTGATCCTGCGGCAGGGCTTTGGGAAGCCTGTGGACTGGTGGGCTATGGGAATTATTCTGTATGAGTTTCTGGTGGGCTGTGTTCCTTTCTTTGGAGACACCCCAGAAGAGCTCTTTGGCCAGGTCGTCAGTGGTGAGTGAGTGTAAATGAATGGATGAGATTAGAATGCTCTCTGTCAGCTGCATGACAGACACCAGTAAAGGGATCAGGAAGCTTTACCTACTGCTTTAAACTGGAGTAAAGTGATTTGATGTTTTCCTAATGCAGACGAGATTATCTGGCCAGAGGGTGACGATGCACTTCCTGTTGATGCCCAGGACATGATCACAAGGTTGCTGAAACAAAGCCCCTTGGAGAGACTTGGCACAGGTAAAATTTTAACTTTGACTGCAACAACAGTTAATTTTGTAATTTCATCTTCAGTTATTAGCCAAATCACTTTCCTTGTCTTTAGTCTTTTGCTCGTTCTCAGTGTATTGTATTTATTTTATTTCTGTTTGAAAAGATCACGCACTTGGGATAATGTCTGAATCTTTTTCTTTTCTTCCACTTACCTCCATCTCATTTCTCTTTGGTCTGTTGATTTTTTTTTTTTTTGTCCACGTCTCCCAGCAAAGAATTAGGCTTCCATTTATCGGTCCGACAGGTTAACCTGGAAGTAAATGGGTCATTTCTACAATTTTCAATTGCATTTTACAATTGAATGATGATGTGTCCTAAGTTCTCTAAAATACATTTGCAAAGCCTCGTAAAACCACTATGGGGTATTGTGTGAAGAAAACCCTTTTATTCTGTTTCAAATTATGGCATCAAGTAGTGGAGAACTAGATTGTTGTGTTTTACGTGAACCCTGCTCAGGACGTCCCTTGTGTTTACAGGTGGAGCTCCAGAAGTCAAGCAGCACATGTTCTTCAGTGGCTTAGATTGGAATGGTCTTCTGCGTCAGAAGGCAGAGTTCATTCCTCAGCTGGAGGGGGAAGATGACACAAGCTATTTTGACAGTGAGTTTCCCTAATTCAAGACGAGAAGCAGATACCTGAGCTCTAGAAATGCCTGAAGCACACTGTAAATGTCAGCTCCTCTGAGATCTTCTACCGGTATGCACTAAATGTGGTTTTTCGTCTCCCAGCTCGATCAGAACGCTATCATCATTTGGCCTCGGATGAAGATGATGAAACTAATGATGAAGAGTCTTCCCAAGAAATACGGCGATTTTCCTCCTGGTCCAATCGTTTTAGCAAGGTGCAGTCCATGTGCTCTTTACTTTTTTCTCTTTGTGTTTAATGGTTGCAACACTCACAGTTTTAGAGTTCAGGTTAGGTGGAAAAAAAGAGCGTTTGTGCCGATGTTTCTGCTAATGAAAGAAAGATGACATCAGGGCTTTGTGCTTTTAGGTCTATAGTAGCACAGAGTACCTGGCAACCCCATCAAACCTGAGCTTCTCGTCAGACCGCAGTCACAGTGAAGACCAAGAGGAGCGAGGGGATGCCAGGGACGCACACTGTCATGCAGAGATCCAGCGGCAAGCCTCCACTGGAGACAAGAGGCTCTCTGCTCACAGGGCAAGGTACTCATTTGGGATGTTTTTGGGATCATCTGGGTAGAGTACATTTGAAGAGAACAGCCTAGAATTGTGCATTTCCAGAACTTACCATCCCAATCGCAAATGTGTGTTTCCTTCTAGCCTGCGTATCCGTACTTCCTCCAGCTCATCTCAGCCAGAGCGTGCTGTGAGCCCTCTAGTGGTGAGCAGCACCCACAGCCTGGAGGCCATGCCTCGATTCGCCCTCTCCACAGATGATGAGGGTAAGTGTAGTGTAAATAAAAGAACTAGAATATTGTTATAAATAAGAGAAGTAGAGCCAATAATCTTTCTTTTTATTGTATTGCATTCGTTTCAAATAGGGGATCTTTTTTCCTGAGTGACGAGGTTTTGTCCTCAAGCGTTTTTATTTAAAAGTTTGGCAGTTCATTGTATTACACTAATGTAAAGCTTCATTCATTAAAAAAGGATTATGTTTTGATTCTCTAGCTGAAGTTGTTGTTTCCAACCTGCGGAGGATCAGATTGCGTAGCAACAGCACGGGAACCAAGCACTCGTCGCCAAGGGAACAAGCAGGTCCTCAGAGCTTTGGAAACCAGCTGGAGACGCCAGACAAGCAGCGTCTCTCGCTGGGGCGCAAAGTCCCCAAATCAGCATCAGTGTCCACCCTCTCGCTCATCATCACACCAGGTTAGACAGTAACCATAGCAACACCACAGAACAATCAGATGTTATTCCAGAGTCTTCAGAGCGTTGTTTAATATGTGTGTGATAAATGCTATACTGTACTTTAAATGTTTAATTAAAGTCTCACTTTTTATAGAAGGCTCCATTTTCAGAACTTGTCTTTTTATAGTCATCCACTTTGAGGTGTCATGAGGCACCATAACATTGCATTTTGGTTTTATCCGGCAACCATTGAGTCACTTTCACCATTTTGGACATTTGCCCATAGAAGCCTGGGGCCTTTTTAGGCAACTTTACAATTTGCTCTAATAATTTAGCAGTAAAACCGTTCCTTTAGTGGCAATGCTTAATAACATTTTCTTTGTACAATCTTAGTTTTTTTTAATTTCATCATTATGCTACACAATTATTCCACAACAAACCTGAAATTGTACAAAAAAATACAATCTGTTCAGTAAATTTTGTGGGTTATTTTTTTACTGCAAAGTTGACTAAGAACTTTTTTTTTATAGCAAAAATCAAAAATGTTGAAACAAAATAAAACGTACAAATTATTTAAAAAGAAACATTTTAAAAAACAGAAAATCTGATTGTTTATTGAATTTATAAAAAAAAAATCTAAACTATATGAGCGGTTGTATCACTGCAGCTTCATTCAAAACACCTGTGTCGCACACATCGACATCTAAGGGTTAAAAACGAATCGAGCTTTAGCTTTTTATGGTTAAATGAGTCTAAAACAGAATCAGAATGTTTGACCCCTTTGAAAGCATATGGATTTAATCAAGTCCCAGTCAATGTTTCCAATTTTAGAAACTTGCATCATAGTTAAACACATAAAGTGGTCGTGCGAAATTGTGTTTTCAGCTAGGAAATCAGAGCTGTCGTTCGCAATGCTGTAGGTTGTCGTTCGCAATGAAGCCGTTTTAGGAATTCCGGTGCAGAATGCTGTGGAAAGTTTCTCTGATCCTCACCTCATTGGCTCCATGTTTTTATTCAGATCCTCGTAAGATCCCTTTAATATCATTTCGGACCGAAGTCTCAAACACTTGTTGCTTCAACTTAGATTTCATCAGAGGCTCACAAGCCCAATAAAGCTCAAACTGTAGGAAAATGTATACTCTAACTGTATGCTTTTATTCTACGAAAGGACGCATTTGCTTTGTCAACATACAAACAGCACATATTGACACATTTTAGATTTAAAAAGTCTAAATCAAATCATTATTTGGCCTTGCTGTTGAACTGCACTTTTATAAACACTTTGTGCTTGCTCCTTAGATGATGGAAGTGGCAGCCTACATGCACGCTCCATTTCCCCTCGGTCGTTTTCCTCCAATCCGTCATCACGAGACTCCTCCCCTAACCGAGACCTGTCACTTAGCATCAGTAGGCTCCGCCCACCTATAATCATCCACAGCTCTGGTAAAAAGTTTGGCTTCACCCTTCAGACCATTCGTGTTTACATGGGGGCCAGTGACGTCTATACAATACACCACATGGTTTCGGTGAGCAGCAGATTTGATCAGAATAGAGACTGATTCACTGGTTTGTTTGTAATTTCTGTTTGTTTCCTCTCTCAGGGTGCCGAAGAGGGGAGTCCTGCTCATGAGGCGGGTCTGAGAGCAGGTGACCTGATCACTCATGTGAATGGAGAGTCGATTCAGGGGCTAGTGCATACAGAGATGATGGAGCTTCTCCTAAAGGTTTGGGAACAGTGCTAATCTGGAACTCTTTGAAACGCTAATAATGTGGTTCATTTTTTTGTTCACAGACCTTTTTATTGCTTTAGCACACATATATATTGCAGATGTGGCATGAAATTCAACATAAGACATTTCAGTTAAGAAAAATCTTAAAGACATGGGGGTTTGTTTATATTACTCATATTGGCATGGGGACCTTTGTTTGATGTCACTGACTCTAAAAATTCTGCCCTGTTAAACATTGCATTTTGCTAGTAAAAATACTTTCAAATTCAACTTTTACAAGCCAACATCAAAGTTTGTAGCTATGAAGTTATATATTAATACTTTGTAGCTTAATTTCACTGAATGCTAATTTAAGCTAGCATCATGTGTATACTTTTTCAAACACCTTCTTTATTGATAATAAACACTGGAGACAGTTTGGAAGGAACTCAGCAACGACGGCTATTTATTGTAAAGATATTAAACACAATCAATGCATTGTTTGTATCTTACGCACAAGCTATCATGAAAGCGTGGAAGAAGAGCATGGCAAGAGAGAACGAGTGGGAGCAGAGAGCAAGAGAGAGAGAGAGAGAGAGAGAGGTGGTCTCACATAAATTTATATCCTCCTTTTTGGGCAGTACTAAAGCATGACGTGTGCTCTAATGTTTTCTCCTCCTCCCTCTCAACAAAAAACCCATTTATTTTTACCTTTAACTAATAAAACACTAAAATATAATAAGTATATAAGTCTAAATAAAATGATAGTATAAGAAGAATAATAAGTAGATTTAAGAACTAAAGATCTAAAGTTAAAGAAATACATGCTATTCTCTGTCTCTAAATGACCACTAGATGGTAGTATAACACAACTAATGAGACACTATTGTTTAACATTTTTAAAATCCGTAGTGTTTTTTTATTAGGGGTGTAACGGTACGCTAAAATCGTATTCGGTTCGGTACAGTGTCTTGGAAAACTCGATTCGGTTAATTTTCGGTACAAAACAATAAGAACTTACAAAATCTTTTTTGAAAAGCTGCCAATACACAAAAGAATTCTTGCATAAAATAAATAAAAGTGACACATTTGTGTGATATTTTAAATAAATTGCACTCTATAAAGAAATTTCACAACCTTTGTTGTGAAAAAAGAAACACATTTTTTATAAAGAAACACATTTTTTAAATAAAAAATTAAATACTGCAACTAGTTAGGACCTGAAAACTTTTAACAATAGCAACAGCTTCAGCTTGTATATAAACAAAACTATTCAAGTTTTTAGTTTTGGCTAAAAAGATTAACCTATCCACATTTTCTGAAGAGAGCACAGATCTGGTTGCAGTGACAATATCTCCAGCAGTAGAAAATATTAGATGTGTTGCCTGCCACATACCCAATCTCCGTGGAACAATGTCGGCATACAACTTTAAATTTATCCACTCGTCTATCCCCGTTATGTATTTTAACAGAGAAGCAAGTGTTCCCAAACAGGAGACCGTAGTGAGGTGGGAGGGTCTTCAAGTTCTGGCTTCTCTTTCGCTGTTGCCATTTCTCACAGCTTCTCGTGCAGCGCTACTGTGCGTCAGTCAATAGCGTCCGTGCGGAAACTCGCCTAGGAACAATGTTCCGCTGCGCTTAATATCGCGCTAATAATAAATTTATATTATTTAAATAAAAAAATATACTGAAACAGTACGCAAGTGTATCGAACCAAACAGGCCACACCGAAACGGTTCAATACATCCCCATGAACCTTTACACCCCTATTTTTTATGCCTATTTATTTATTTTTTTTAATTGAAAAATATACTGTAAAATACTGACTTTCTCAAAGATACCATAAAGTGTGTCTACAAACTTTAAAATGTAATTATTAAAATTTTTCCAGAGTGGGAGTCAGGTGGCACTGCAAACCATCGCTTTGGAGGACACGTCTATTAAGATTGGTCCAGCACGTAAGAGAAGCTGCAAAGGAAAGATGGCCCGACGCTGTAAGAGGAACAAGTGGAAGGACAATCAGGACCGGTCAGGATCACGCTCGTTTTAATATTCTTATAATCATTTATTAATTTAGAGGATTGTGGAAACCCAAAACGGGGATGAATTGTCAGAGGCATTGCAAATGTTTGTAGATTTTCTAAAGATGAGACCAATGACATGATACACATATACATTTCCTTGAGTAATATATAATGTAAAACATAAATACCGATAAAGTAAACATAAAGGACTCTCGTGTCCCGTATAATCTGCCAGTGGGGAGCAGACACAAGAAGATAACATTACTGATAGCATTCACTCATCTGTCAACTTTTTCCAGTTATTGAATGACCCTTAATAGTTCAAGTTGAGTTATGGGTAGAGATGTTCCGATACCATTTTTCCCCTCCTGATACTGATACTTGGGCTCAGTGTATCGGCCGATACCGAGTACCGATCCGATACCTGGGTGTGTATCTGTATATACAGCTGTAGATACTACTAGCCCTGTATTGACATTTTATGCATTTTATAATTTAAAATAAATTATGCTGTGCTTCAGATATACTCAATATTGCAATGACAATAATCAATATGGACATGAAAAAAAATTAATAGACATGCCTATCTTTGAAACGTGGATACAAGAGAGTGGCAACTGCATACAAGGGTTCTTCCTCAATGGTTGCGAATCGTTTCTTGACGGCCTCAAGACGAGGAGTTTTTAAACCAGTGTCCTCCTGGCACTCCCGAGCAAGGTGCCGTTTTAGAACTGTAACTGAGGGGACCACTTCCTCTTTTTTCATGTTGCTTGCATTGTCGCGCAAAATAATATTAACACAGGATTCAGAAATATTCCACTTCACAAGCATACCCTCGATTGATTCAGCTATGGACGTGTGCGAGCTGCGAAACTCGTTACCCTGCAGCACTGCACTTTGAAGAGTAAAAGGTGACGGCGTCACTGTGTCCAGCTCCAGTTCGCACGTCCTTTAGTTTACGTGAAATGTGTTCACACACTGTCTCATATAATTTAAGGAGCGCTGTTTCTGAGATATATTTGCGACCAGCCAAACTGTACCGGTGCTCCAAATGTTCAATTAAGCGGCGAAAGCCCAGGTTTTCGACCACTGACAGTGGCTGGACATCAAGTACAATAAACTCGATAATCCTGTTGGTTATCTTTATTGCAAAGTTGGCTGTCTTGTGTAAACTTTTCTCTTTGTTTGAGGGTCAAATGTTCAAATGAAGCTTCAAATGTTTGTTGCGTCTGGCGCGGCTTGTCCTCCTTCTTCTGTGTTTGCATTCTGACCAGCGCCAGCGAAGAAGACTTGATTTCCGCTTTGTAGCGATAAGCAAAGCTAGCGGGCATAACTAGGTTATGTTTATGAAAATGGTATCGGATCGGTATGTGGACTCAAATACTCGCCGATACCGATGCCAGATTTTTTTGTGGTATCGGCAGCATTTTCGATACTGGTATTGGAATCGGAACAACTCTAGTTATTGGGGTCTCCTGCCCACACTGTACAGGGTCACTTTCCCAACATTGGGCAGTTCAAAGCAAAAATGTTCATAAGAAAATGCTCAAAGTAATAATAGAAAAGTGTTTTTGAGTTGTCGAAGGCAGTCTGTTAATCGCTAGATCATCTCTTGTTTTTGGCCAGGCGTCGAAACATGCTGAGGAAGCTTTCCAAGCAGAATAATGTCATGCACAGCAGCCGCAGTTTTTCTTCCGGTCTGCACAACTCTGTCTCATCTAGTGAGAGCCTGCCTGGATCTCCTACTCACAGTCTCTCGTCAGGACCTACCACCCCCTGCCGGAGCCCGGTGCCTGACCACAGCACTGGTACGACCGCATAGTTCATGTCGAATTTATTAGATACAGGACAGTATAGACAGACCGTAAGTGAGTCGGAGTGAGATACATGCTGATACAAATTTATCCACTTGCTTGGGATTCGAACTTGGATCGCACTACATATGTGTTGAGTGCACTGTCCACCACAACACAGATCTCAATTGAGCATTTATTGTTTTGTCTAAATATTAAATTGTTGATTAACTTAAGAATGTTTGTGCTAAGTAAAACATCAATAACATGTTCAAAAAATGTACGCTTTATAATAATATTGCTTTATACAATTGAATGATTCAGTCTCTCTCGCTGACGGTTTCTTCTCATTGTGTTCGCATCACATTTTAAATGGTCTCAACCCTTGTGTTCAGATGGCAGCCTACCCCAGAGCACCTCTTCATGCTCCAGCTCTCCCAGTTCTCCAGCTGTGCAGATGCGACCCAGCTCTCTCCATGGACTCAGTACCAAACTCGGAAACCAGCGCTACACCAAAGTGGGCAGAAGGAAGTCTACCAGCAGCATCCCCCCCTCGCCTCTGGCGTGCACCTCATCCCTTCAGGCCCTGTCTCCACAGCGCTCACCCTCACCCTTACCCAGTGTGTCCAAAACCCTCCACTCCTTCCATGGCACAACACTCTCACCCCCAACCATCATTCGCCATGTGGTCAGACCCCGCAGCACTGAACCACCACGTTCCCCTTTGCTGAAAAGAGTCCAGTCTGCAGAGAAACTCTCAGGCGGGTTTTTCTCTGACAAAAAGCCCCAGGCAGCCCGCAGACACACTCTGGAGGTCCCGCACTGTGAGGTAGATGTCGTAGATGCCGAGTTAGAGGGGACCACATATACTGTGGATCATAGCAGGCTTGGTGGATACCTCTGTAGCCAGCGCATAAGAGACTGGGCTGGAGAGCGCACTGAGCAGATTGTGGTCATGAGAAAATTGAACCTTTCAGAGCGCAGAGATTCCTTCAAGAAACAAGAAGCGGTGCAGGAGGTGAGCTTCGACGAGCCTGATGACCGGGCACCTCAGGTTCCCACATCCACTGGAACACGGCCCAAAAATTTGTTGCCACAAACTCAGTCAGAGGAGGATTGTGGGTTGGGGAGGTGTCCGCTGGTGCCACAGATTGCCGTACAAGGATCGGAGAGCGAGGAAGCGGATGATTGGAGGCTTTGCTCAGATGAAGACTAGGACGCGTCTTGAGGATGCCACATCACTCATTCAGATTCAGCTGAATCTAAAGAAGCTTCTTCTCTTTACCCTGATTGTGCAATCAGCAGGTTGTGAAGCAGAATCCTGGAAAAGAGATAAAGGGCCTTGAAGGACTGTTACAGTACGCAGTCGTCCATTTGGGCTGCACGCCGCTTCTGCTGGGAATTTATTTGCCAAGCATTTAATTTGCATGTCACTTGAAGTAAGCTAGTCTTGTGCAGGGAACATTTATGCTCTTTCTATTTATAATGTACAATGAAGAAGTACTGTTGGCCAAAAAAACTTTAGATTTCTTGTACAATTTTGCATATTTCCATGAATCTGTTGAGGGGGGAGTTTAAATGAACTTAATTTTCTCTGATCTTCCAGAGGTTTGTTGCTCCAAGAGCTTTTTACTCGTGAAGAGGTTTTAAAACCAATGAAAAGTAATTTTAGGTACCAAGATTTTGAAAGTTTAAAATTTCAAAGCCACCAAAAAAAATGACTAATGTGTACAATTATATGATAAATAATACTTCGACACGTTTGACCTTTTATTCACTGAGTTCTCACAGTTAATCTCTGCACGTTGTTCATTTGTTTATCTTTTTTCCTATTCATCTTTTTTTTTTCTCCCAATTTGCATTTTCAGTTTAAGTTCGTTCGTTAAAGGTGCTAAAATGAATGATCTCACAGATTCCTAAGAAACCCAATTTTCTTCCTTAAAGTGATTTTATGATGTGCACTTACACAAGAAAACAATCATATCATCATCTGAGCTGTTCTTACGCGCATTTGTACTGGGGATAATGTTTACATTTTATATATTTATATGATGTTTTATATGTATGGATTGGCTGAAGGTTCTGTCTGCCCTTGTTTTATTGTAATTTCAAATGTGTGCAGAACTGGATTTCCTTTTTGCTTTATAAACTGCAGTAAATCTCTCAGTTCAGACTGTATGGGTTTGACATTAAATGCATGACTATCTTCCAAAACATTTTCTCTGAATATATTGCTATTTGTATTTAAAATGACAGTATTGTTATTGAACATAAACTGCATGAGTTCAGTGCAAGCGTCAGTGAGATGTTATCTATTGATTATATTTGCGCTTCAGATGACCAGCAGATTCAATAAAACTCACTCTGGTGTGTTTGAGGTGTTTCGTCAACCTCGGTGTTGTTTTTTGCATCTGGCTGGTGTAACTGGGTATTCTGCAACACAGATTGATGTATACGTTTAAAAATCGGTATCTTTCTATCTGTCAGCCAAACAGTTGCATGCTGCATCTCTAGTGAATACACAGTACAGTGACAACCTGAGTGCAAAAAGTGTTTAAGTATAATCAAAGCATTCACACTGAAGTAATGCCATCAAACCGTCATGGTATGCAGTCCTTGTTCGGACATAATGACCGCGTGGTGGCTCGAGGGCCGGTGATGTTCAGATCCGGCAGGTTCCATGATTTCAAATCTAATTAACTCCTCAGCTGGCAAAGCATTGTGGATATATGCTGCTGTAATTGTGGTTTCTTCCATTTTTAGAGTTGAATTGATGACTATTGGTATGTTTTTAAAAAAAAAAACCTTTTTATAAATATTTTTTATTGTTTGAAACTGTATGTCAGATGATGCTTTGTAATAAACTGGTCATTGGTTAAGATAAATATCCTTTTCTTTCTTTTTAGAGACTCCATTCAGGGAGTAATCAATATCCAATAAAGCCGTGTAGTCAGACACGCATCTTGAAGCATCAATTTAAAATGATGTCCTGTTACTCAAATTATTTAAGTAGTTTAGTGTAAAAAATGCACAGATTTGGTAAATAACTGAATTTGCTGAATTTCCATGTGCACCATGTGGCTATATCTTTGCTAAAAAGTCCTGTTACTGTTACTAACAAGAACAAATGGCACCTCAGATGGAGCGATGCCCATTTAGAATACTTGAGTATGTACGCTATTGGAATATGTTTTGAAATCAAGTAAAACAAGAATTTTTGAAAAGTTGCAAGCAAACAGCACCCATTTTGGCTCTCATAGCAGTCTACAAAAGGTTCCTTTAAACACCCCTTTACAATGTAAATATTCTAATTCAAATCTTGTTCAAATGTACTTTAAAACCTACTCCATTGAATGATAGACCTGTGCAATGTCCCCTATTAGAGACGCAAGTCTATGCAAACTGGAGCTGTCGTAGGGAGCAGAAAGTGTGGCTAAGAGCAAAATCCCAGGGAAAGCAAGAATGACAAAAAATGTGTTAATTCTTTCAAATGTAAGTCACTTTGGATAAAAGTTTCTGCCAAATGTATAAATGTAAAATAATTCTACACGTTATCAACCAATGACATACAAAAGATGCTACGCAATTACATCACACATCACACAACCAGAATGTTCAGTAGATTTGATGAGTTTCAATTGTCAGGTACTTTCGAAATGCTGATTATAATATAGAAAGTAAATGAGCGAAATCTCATGTGTTTCTGATGATGTTCAAAATCAAAGCAAGAGTCTGGGAACACAAATAACAGAATGGAAGATCTGACGGAAGTTTAAATTGTAGCCGTTTAGATACTACATTATTTCTCGAAAATTATGCAAACAATATGGGCATTATTAAAGGTCAAAAATTGAAAACAGTGTGAAAGTAAAAATGAAAATGTTAAATTGTTACTAATTAAATTACTCATTCTCAAATCAACAGTGACTACACTAACTCAATTTACATATAAATTAATACATATCAAAATCATATTTAATCAGGCAGAATTTTGTGTTAAATTAAATTTTCACATTTTATGAGTGAGAACGATTGTTTCACTTGCAGTGAAATAACTGAGCCTGCTCTTCCTTTCTTTAACCCATAGAAATCTGGGGCTTTTGGGGGCATTTTTTATTACTTTACAATTTGTTTTTTTTTTTACAAATATTTTTCAATGACATTACACAATATTTCCACAATTCCAAAATTGAACAAACAATACAATTCAGAGTATTACATTTTATAAGTTTTTTACTGCAAAATTTGACAAAATGTATTTTCAAAAGTGTTTTTATAATTTATAACAACGTTCAAAAGTTAACTCATTTATTCATTTTCCAACCCGCTTATTCCCTTTTGGGGGTCACTTTTTATTCCAGCGCACATTGGGCGAGAAGCAGGGGTACACCCTGGACATGTCGCCAGTCTATCGCAGGAAAGAAAAGTGCTAAGACAAAATAAAAATGAATAAATCCCCCCCTAAAAACAATGTGAAAATTTTAGCAAAAAATTAGGCGAACCTCTCCTAAACCTTATGAACTGTACAAAGTATTTTTTGTGCCATGGTGCTTTTTTGTGCCAGAACTTTAAAAAACACAAGCCATCTCACATGTATTGTATTTCCAAGGGTTGTTGTCACCTTCCAAGGGTTGATGACACAGATGGCACTGATTTGGGGTCTGTAAAATTAAACTAAAAGATGGTTCAGCATTTTTCTTGAAAATTGTCAAAACTCTTTAGACCAAGATATTGAAGCTAATAAAATGTTTGAAATGAAAAGTGACTCTCACAAGCGACATCCAATAGGAGAGAAGAATATTTTGCATAATTCCTTTACGTGATACGTCTACAAACTTCAGACAGGTTAAGCCCCACCCACTGAACATGGAGCACCGCCCACGGGTCGTCTCATTGTTGTACACCCTAATCCTAAGCCTAACCCTGTTTAGCAGAGTAGTGATGTCTTGATTCAAAGTTCAGTGATCAGGGCTCCATATACAATGGGTGGGGCACTTGAGGGGGTACTTTATCTCTTTTTACTTTACACACTGCCAAATCAACATGCAAATAGCAGCTCAGTCGTTATTATCCCGCGCACAAAACAGCGTCTTTCAAAATTAAATGATTCACTATATAACTCATCTAAATTATAACAGAGTGCAATTTAATGTAATTTAAAGCAAAAATGTACATGTTCTTCACATTCAGTCATGACAGAGCTCAAGTATTTGACATCTCCAATCTGGTGGAGTCACGTCACTGGAGGCAGTGTTGCAGGTCAAAGTTCACTTCCTGTCTGAGCAGGATTCATATGTGTTTCCTTTCAAGTCAGTGGATTTTACTTCAGTGTGTCCCCAGTAGAATGGTTGAAACGTGTCAGTATTACCTCTTGATGTTTATTGGGTGCCCAACCCAGGCAACAAATGTGGCATCTATTCATCTAGCAATGGCATTCAGTATTTTGGCCAAACATGGCAAAGTCTGGAAGAAATTGTATCATTTTTAATGTAGCACACAAGATGGACCAGACAAACAAGTGTGATGAGCCATAGCTTATTAATTGCATATTAATTTGAGCGAGTCATGGTCCATATTTCTGAAATCCACACTTGGTCCAGTCGTGTAGTGAAATTCCCTGTGGTTCTTAGGCAATACAAAATCAAGTGCGGCCAATAAAAAAATGGCTATTTGTCTGCCGGAAAGAGTTCTGACTACAACCTGTATGTCTGCCATGGTTTCATCTCGCATCAGATCATCATTTAGTTTGGGAGACTCATTTTACATTCAAAAGGGGTTGACGAATCAGAGCGGTGAATGATTCCTGCTGAAGATTCAGTCAGCAAACTACTTAAGCTTGTGATTTGGCCTAATAAAAAAAAAAAAGTCACATAACATTGATATCTTTACTTGTGTGGTTGGTAGACCTACTTGAATTGGACGGAAAAGCACAAACACACAATAAAACAGATTAAAACATTTTCTACAAAATGATACGTCTCTGAAATACTATAAGGGTAGTACTCATTCTCTCTCTATAATTACAAATAGAAATCCCATTCAACATACATTTGCAGCTCTGTCCACTTCTGTCAGTGGGAATACTGTGAATAATTGCCTTCACTCTATGACGTTCGCAATATTTCTCTCTCGCGCTCAGACTGGGATTAGCTGATTGGTGCTCCAGTTGTGACCAGTTTGTAGTATGCTCCCTTTAGGCCCATCAGATAGTCATGCGTGCCCTTTTCAATGACATAACCTCGAGACATCACAGCGATGATGTCCGAGTTTTGGATGGTGGAAAGGCGATGGGCTATGACGATACAGGTGCGGCCTTCTCTTGCTTTGTCCAAGGCGCCCTGCACAGTCTTTTGTTACAAAACAGAACCAGTGAGTGCTTCAACATGATCCACATCACTAAATCTCTTCTCCCCACTTCCTGCTCACCTTCTCACTTTCTGTGTCCAGTGCTGAAGTGGCCTCATCAAGCAGCAGTATTTTCGGGTCCCGAATGATTGCTCTGGCAATAGCGATGCGCTGCTTTTGACCTCGGGAAAGCTGGGAGCCTTGGGAACCAACATTAGTGTCGTATTTCTGCACCATAAGAGGAAAAGGGCTTTTAAAGATTTTGTTGCAATGCCCAAGCAACCACCACTAGCTACTTAGCAACCAACCACAACAATCAAGAGACTTTGTGCTTATGATAACACATTTAAATTATTAAAGGACTTAAAGATAGGCAAGTTGAGACTCAAAAACAAACCATTATCGGGAAACAAATCTCTACCGGCGAAGAGTTTTGTGTGGCATTCATTTAAATTCCTGAATGCTGTATTAAATGCTTAGTTTGCTGGACAGAGTTTCAAGTATCTACCGGTAAATTAGATGTTTAATCTGGTGTATAATCCCCTATTTCTTTGTAATTGCTGAATCGATCCTTCACCTCAGGAAGTGACATGACAAAGTCATGCAGCTGGGCCTTCTTTGAAGCAGCTACTACATCCTCCATGCTTAGCTGCCGCTGGTTGTCTCCATAGCGGATGTTCTCTGCAATGCTGCAGTCAAACAGTATAGGTTCCTGGGAGACGATCCCAATCTTTGAGCGTAGGAAAGCAACGTTGATCCTGGTCGACTCATGTCCATCCACAAGCTGATCCATAAAGAGCAAGCATCACTAACCAAGCTCAGCAGAACAGTTAAAGTTGAACAGCAGTTTCTCACCACTCGTCCATGGTTGGGGTCATAGAATCTCTCCAGTAGCTGAACACTGGTGCTTTTGCCACAGCCACTACTGCCCACGAATGCCAGCGTCTGCCCTGGCTTCACACATACACTGAGCCCATTCAGAACCTGAATATCAGGCCGGGATGGGTATGTGAACTTGCAGTCAATAAACTCAATGTCTCCTTTAAAGTTATCCTAAAAAATAGAGAAAGAGGAGTCTGTGACTTTCAGACAGGTTTATCTCCATGATTCATTCATCACTGTGGCATGAAACACAAAACAGTCCTTCTACTTTCTCAGCCAGGCCATCACACGGCACACTCACTATACACAATCAAATTCACACTTATGGCTAATTTGGAAAAGAGTACAAGAAGGAAATAGTGAGGAATCGCTGTGAAAGGCAGAAGTGCTAACCACTACAGAAGAATGTGGTTGATGAGAAATTAACCACAGATCAAAGTGGTTTCATTATCTGTTTGAACAAAGATCAGCTTGAGTGAAAAGGTTAAACAGGAATGTGCCAGAGGACCAATCAGCGACTGGAATTACTGGGAGATGATGTCTAAGAGCTTAACCTTGTGAAAATATGGGAGAAACAGAGAAACTAGAGAAAAAGCATAAATCATATATGAAAACAGCTCTCACTCAAAGTAAGACAGATATTTTGCTCTTTCATTCATTTTGTGATGTAACTTTCGCTGCCCCCCTAGAGGTCCGGATGATACACATTAAAAAAGACCCTGGAATTCCTAGCTTTGCAGTTTAACCTTTATTTTCCAGTAACAGTCTAAATATTACATCAGTTTCAGTAAAATGGGTGTGTAAAGGGTTTCATTTCATTTCTTTTAACTGTTGATGGATATTGTGATCTATATCGTACTATGGAAAATATATTGTGATATCGATCATATTGTGAGAAGTGTTTTATCATTACACTCCTAATCAATAATATTTTTTCATAAAAATGTATCATTTCAATTGTTAAGGATAAATGTATCCAAACATTTTGATTTTTGGATTGCTTTATTCAAAGAATTTATTTGTTTTGTTGAAGCAGCTCTTTGTAACATTTAAATATTTAACTGCTGCACGCTGCCTCTCATTTGCAGGGTCACTCTTTCAATGCCAGTTGAGGGCTGTCAAGAGGAGCTTTTGAGACTAGTACCAGGGCCTTGTGATAAAGATGTCCAGGGTGCAGCCAGCTTTTTTCCAATCTGAGCTGGAAATAGAAATAACTAAACTAAACCACTTTGGCATAAGAAACTGAAAAGCTTTGATCAAAAGAAAAATGCCTCAAGTTCATGGCAAGTCAACTAGGTTTTGTGTCCAACCCTGACGAAACTACTTGACAAGATTATTGGGTTTTTTTTTTGGTATAAATACATTTTTCTCATGAGAAATAAAAATGTCTAAATAAAAATGCTAAAAAAAGATTCTTAAATTACCCATTTCTCTCCTTCACTTCGATAGACACTAATCTTGGGGATGCGATCTAGCAGCTGGAAGAAGCGTGCAGCAGAGATCTTGGCTTTGGCATAATCTGGAGTATAAGACGATGCTCTGCCGAGTGCCGTACCACTGGTCACGATCGCTGAAATCACCCTGAATGCAACAGAAACTCTATTATTCACTCTATTGTCATAGAAGTATTGTCAACAAAGTATTATCATCCTTTATTGAATTCAGTCACCTGAAAACATAACTGAAGTGCAAACCCTCTTGATAAACCAGGTATCCACCAAAACGGTAGGAGGCAGAGTTAGCCAAAAACACTACACATTGGGAAAATCCGTAGCAGGCGCCATAGACATTGGCTTTCTTCAGTGCTGCCTGGTATGGGGCCTCCAACTGTGTCTCAAACATCTCAACAAAATTCTGTTCTTTCCCCAGTCCGGCGATGGTGCGGATGTTGTTCAGAGCTTCTCCAGAGATCTGCAATCAGAGACAAAAAGAAAACTCATTAAAAGTGTTCTTAAGAGAGCAGTAGTTTGTTTTATTACTATTATGATTTCATGATTTGTGGTTATTTAATTATGTAGCTTAAACTGACTGGGAACCCGAGACTTATTCCACTTTAGATCTGCAGGACTTTTCACTATTCATTTTAATCATTCGGATTAAAGCACCTCTGACTTTAATTCACATTAATTAATTTATATATTTTTTACCTAATTCACCTAAAATTCAATTTGCAATTTGATTGCACAGTTTTTTTCTGCTAAATTTTCTGCAGAAAATGTTTTTTGTTTTTTATTTTACAAATTCTCAAGAACTAATCAATTCATATATTTAAAATAAATTATGGTTCAAAAGCATTTTGTACAACTTTTTTACTTTTACAATTTTGAGGGATTTGAGGGATGTCTGAAAAAATATGTGGAGAGGAAAAAAAACTATTTTTTTGTGGTTTATTGTAGTTTTGACACTTTCTTCAGTTAAGATTGACTCCATTGAACTCCATATATATTATTAAAATCTAGGATATAAGGTTTATATTGATGTATGGCAAATTAAAATACTCCAGAAAATGGCACCACAGCAGGTTAACATGAAAACTATGCTCTGGCAAAACTTGGTTCTATGGCGGGTCATAAAGGGTTAATAAGTTTTGCAAATATTCTCACTGTCTCCAGAATGCTGTTTCAGTAGCATGTTGACTGAATCCTCAAGATGACTTTTTTCTTGTACACTATTTCAACTGCATGGATTGGCCAGCAGCTTTGAATATTCAAAGAGTTATCTCAAGCAGAAATGTTTTGATG
Source organism: Danionella cerebrum (assembly GCA_007224835.1). Lineage (NCBI taxonomy): Eukaryota > Metazoa > Chordata > Actinopteri > Cypriniformes > Danionidae > Danionella > Danionella cerebrum. The sequence continues at coordinate 126,410 of SRMA01026524.1, read as the reverse complement.
AGATACAAAATAGTAGACTGCATCATCTGTCTGTACAAGTTTGAGCTGGAGTCTGACCACCAATCAGAAGAATATTTCCATAGATGGAAAACCTACTATAAATTTCTCAACACAAGGAAATAGTTTGTGGCCCTGTACTAAAGTAAGCTGACGTTTGAGCTCAGTAGCTCAGTGCTCCAAGCTGACTCTTGATTACGCTGCAGTGGTAGATTTCGAAGCAGGATTTCTGTCAGCTAGCTGCATTTGTGTCATTTGTTGTTAAAAGTGCAAGAACCAGACGTTAACTATCGATGCCCATCATCTTATCTCTTGCAATCCATTTAGGGGTTCTCTTTGTTTCTCTGTGTTTAAAACTGCACTTTTTGCACATATCATTTTACAGGCAAGATTTTTTTAAGCCTTAGGAGTAGATTGAATTTGACATGATCTCACCCTTCCCGCAGCCTCCATGGCCTCTTTGTCCTGCTTGGCAAATCCAGTGAGCATCTTAGCTTGGAAGCCACCGGAGAGCGCTAGGAAGGGCAGGAAGCACAGGATGACCAGAGTGAGCTTCCAGCTGAAGTAGAAGGAGATGATAATGGCTACTCCAATGTTGGTCAGAGAGTTCACTATCATGCCAATCTGAGAGCCAGTGGCCTGGAGAGATTAAGAGCTTGTTAAGAGAAATGACGCTTGATCTTTCTTAGGGTTGACAGACTCAGTAAAGGTGCTTTTCTTACTCCCTGGACTTGTGAAGCATCTGTGGCCAGCCGAGTGGTTAGAGCACCAGGGCTGTTTCTGTGATCGTCAAACCAACCAATCTCCTGACCCAACATTGCCTGAAAGCCCAGACGCCTCAGTCTGCGAGTCAGAAGCTCGCCCGATTTAGAGAATGCATAGCCCTAGAATATTGATTAAAGTAGCTGGAATAAATGGGATCAGTAGAGCAACACAATAGAAACTTTGTCAAGTGCTAATAAAATAAAGAGTTAGAAAAACAAACGTTAGAGCCAACAACAACAATAGTGCAGAACTTTCAGGAAGCTCCCTGATTTGACTCTGAGAATTCTGAAATTGACAGTCATTGACTGTATATGACCAGGTGGAATCTTCAGCCAATCGGGAATCTTCGCTACACCTTTGATGTGCCTCTGTGCAGGCTTTCCAATTTTCCACTATTCTGAAGTGATACAAAGGATTGCAACTACTATTTATTTTATTTTTTTTACCTTGTCCTGTCCTGCTCAAAAGCCATCACATGGGAGAGTACATGCCTTGTTGAGTTGGACAGTTTTGCTTTCTCCAGGGGAGTAAAACACCTGGTGTGGTGTTTTCTCCTCTGGATTGGAACATTGAATGTATTTATTAAATATTTATTAGTTGTGGTTCCTGCGAGTCAGTTTATAATAGTTGTGTCAGGACAAGACGGTGTTGAACTGAAAGGGGGAGTGGATAAAGGATTGGGGAAGGGTGAAGGTACACGAGTGAAAATCAAAGAAAGCAAGAGGAAAAGAAGAAGAGAAAAAAAATAATAATAATTTAGAAGAGAAGAAAAAAAAATTAGCAAATAAATAAAAATAAAATAAATAACTACTAATTTAAAGCAGAAAACTGAGACTTTACCCTAGGTTTACCATATGTAAAAGACTGCACCCTTTTAAAATAATAATAATATATTTAGCATGCCCAATTAAAAGTAATTAAAAGTATTTATATTTGCTTGCATGTTGGGGACCAGTGCTTTAAGGCTTGTCACAATATTAATTAAGCAAAACAGGGAACGAATGTTGAACACAAACCTGTAACATTTGTGTGAAAAACGAAACCAACCCAACAATTACAAAGAAAAGGCAGATGCCATTTATTTCCCTCCGTTGTTCCACAGGATCGGCCATGGAAAAGGTCTACCAGTTAAGAGAGAGATGGAAATCATAAATACAGTAAATACAGAGAACAAGAGAACAGCGACAACGGTCCTCACCGCCAAGATCTGACTGAACAGAAGCGAATACACAGGGTTCACCCCTCCATTTACTGCAGCTCCGAAGCTGCCGAAAACCATGTAGGGCCATTCAGGGGCATTATACTTCAGAATACGAGCCACTGGAGCTGGTTCCACCTCTTCTGCATCATCCGCATCAGGAAGTCCACTCTGAATATACACAGACAGACCCAGTACATCAGTTTGAGAGATGAGATGTGTCTGGCCCAGTTGTGAAAGCTCTAACCTTTCCTTTAAACTCCCGATCAACACAGGTTTCAGAATATGAGCGAGGGCCGAGCTCTCCTGCAATGGCCACAGATGACTCAGGTACAGCATTTGACAGCTGAGATCGAGATCTCTGACGAATGGATGCTCTGCAGATATTAGGAAACACAGGTTGAAATGATAAAATGAATGGTTTGGTATTTAAAATGTCTAAGTATTGTCTTAGGATCCTAGGAAGTATGTTGACTAAGGCTATATGTTCCTGGTAGGCAAACAGGTCTTAAGGGACAGGTTTAAAAGGTTCAAAATCCCTTATAACGAATGAACAATCAAGGCCCTTGACTTTTCCTGGAATGGCGCAACAGGGGCCACAACCTGGAGTCTAGAATGGGGTCGTGCTTCGCATACAACCACCTACTGGCCGGGCCTTACCCCATGAGGCCTGGCTGGGCTCACCCAGAAGAAGCAACATGGGGATAACCTCCCCTGGCCCACCAACTACAGTAGGGGTCAAAAGAGACCGGGGCATTGTGTAATGGGTTGCAATCGAAGGTAGGGACCTCAGTGGCCCAGTCCTTGGACAGGAACTCATGTTCTAGGGACATAGCTGAGCAGTGCCAACTAAAGAAAATTGGGCTCAACTCCTCTTTGGCCCTGGATCCCAATCTCTTGAGAAAGGCTGGACTCTCCACTTCTCTGGAGTTTCCCATTATGAGAGGTGGCAAGCAGGTGTGGGCTTACTCGTAGCCCCTCAGCTTAGTTGCCATGTGTTGGAGTTAACCCCAGTGAATGAGAACGCTGCTTCCCTGTGCCTTCAGGCTAGGGATAGGTCTCTTATTTGTGCTTATGATGATGCAGATAACCCAGCTTTCTTGGAGTTCCTGTCAGGTGTGCTGGAAAGTGTGCCAACAGAGCACTCTATTGTTCTCCTGGGTGAACACTTCAACGCTCTCGTGGGAAATGACTACAACATCTTGAGGGTAGTGATGGCGAGGAATGGCCCACCCAATCAGAACCCAAGCAGTGTTGAATTTCTGTGCTAGCCAGAGTTGGTCCATAATGAACCAGAGTGATGTTGTGGTTCGTGTGGTGTTCCTGACCTGGACTAAATCAGCAATGCTGCTCTACTGATGAGCCACAGCAAAGGAACATTCATGAGAAAACACTCAAGAAAAGTGTGTAAATACTTTGAATTATGCAAAAAAAAAACAAAGCGTCTCTCTATTTTACCTCAAGCTAGCACGATAGCTTCCAGCCCTGACAAGACTCTTTCTCTCTCCATCAGCGTCACACCGCTCAGCTTCCTCCATCTCTGAGAAGAGTGACAGACAGACAGTTAGCGTTTCAACAATTGTTTCAAGTTCTTTTGAGATTTTGAGGGATTTAAGGCACAGCATGTGTAATGCTCTACGTTAAACTTGTTTAAAATGGTCATGCAATAAAAAGCTTTATTCATTCACATCTGATAAAATAACGACATGTAAACTTTTAAATTTAAATTTAAAACAGAGAATGTCAAAATGACCCAAAAAAATGGGAAATCAACCATTTTTTTAAAAACCAGAGCAAGTGTGTGTGATGGTGTTTCTCACCCTGCTGAGCTTTCTGATTCAGAGCTTTGTCTCCCTGGCTCTGAAGAGTGACCAAGGTGAAGTAGACACCCTTCCTCTCCAGCAGCTCATCGTGTTTCCCTCGTTCCACAGCTCGGCCATGCTCGAATCCCACTATCACATCAGCATTCTTTATTGTGGACAGACGGTGAGCGATGGAGATTGTGGTGCGACCCATTCGGACCTTCAACATGTCATTGCTCAAGTCATTTCTATGTAGTGAACATGTGGTCGCTTTGGTCTCTGTGTGTCTGTGTTGCTGACCTTGTCCAAAGCCTCCTGCACCACAGCTTCACTCTCATTGTCCAGAGCAGATGTGGCCATGTCCAGAAGAAGGATTCTGGGGTTCCTCACCAGGGCTCGGGCTATCGCAATCCGCTGTTTCTGGCCACCACTCATCTGCCCACCACCCTCACCCACTAATGTGTCAAATCTCTAAAGAGAACGTATCAATCAAGGCATAGGTAGTGTATGGAGTATGGAGCAACTGCCATCGTACGCACATAGCATATATGGACAGTATCAGATGAGCCTTTCTTAATCGATCAGAGGACACCCTCATCATCTTATATCTTACAGACATTTGAATTAAATAATTCATGCACTGTATCCTGGCTGTTTCAGGATTATCTTTGCATGAAAACAAGCATTTTTACCAAAAAGTCTCAAGTAGTTCCATTTCTCTTACTTACCCTACCCTTACTCTTTGGTCTACACAGTCCCTTAGCCATCGAAACCGAGGGCTACGGGAAAGGGCTGAAAATGTATGCCTATGAATCAGGACACCCATACGAAGCTGTATACCTCAGCCAAATGGTTCTGAAGGATCAGCAAATGCATCAGTCCTGGTAGTTTTTTTAATTTTATCAATAAAACATTTGTTTTGTCATACACGGGTCTAATGTGTAATTTAATATTATTAGGCTATTCATATTTTTTGTTGTTGTTCAAACTACTTTTTGCTAACCTATACATAGAACTATATATAGGACAACAGAAATGGTTTTGGAAATGTCAAACTTTTAAAATGAGAAAATACAACCCCAGTCATTTTTACAAATACACAACATAAGCAATGCCTGTGCTGCAATAGGAAATAATTTTAGTTATTATTGCGTCTTGCCTGTGGTAGATCCATGATGAAGTTGTAGGCGTTGGCCTCTTTGGCAGCAGTGATGATATCATCAGTTGAGACTCCTGGTCGTCCATATCGAATGTTCTCAGCGATGGAGGTTGCGAACAGAACCGGCTCCTGCTCCACTATTCCAATAAGAGACCGCAGCCACTGGATGTTCAGACCCCGGATGTCATGGCCATCAAGAGTTACCTACATTACAGTACGTTTAGAGATTCCACACAAAAGATCTGACAGTTTTTGGGAGGAATGTAGAAAAAAATGTTAATGACTTCAAAATCCTATTTCTGTAATGCTTCTTATGGACCTGTGATGTAATTAACGGAGATTTGAGGCCATTGACATGTTGGATCTATGACCCATCTTCAACTCTCTTACTGAGGTAAGGAGGTTGTTGGTCAAAGTGTGTGATGCATGGAACCAATCCTCTCCAAGAAATGAGCCAGCCCATTTGCAGAGAAGCACCAACAAGAATGGTTTCCACCCCCATTCTTAATGTTTTAGTATGGTTTTGGGGGGTTGGGGTGGGGGGGGACAGTGGTGCAGTGAGTAGCACTGTTGCTTTTCAGTGAGAAGGCTGCCAGTTCAAGGCTGGTGACCTTCCTGGGAGGAGTTTGCATGTTCTCGCATGCAGTGATTCCCAATAAACAGGAATAAGTAGATAAAAAATAAAATCATAACTTTGAATAGAAAATCTATTTTGATATAGAAAAGTTCCAAACATCTGCGTTACTAAATAGTAAATCTGCTTTTCTGCATTCATTTGTGTGGCTTCTTTTTTATATAAATCTCATTGTAACTTGATTATGTTTTTATGGTCATAATTTCTAAATATATTTGAAATACTTGACACAGATATATTTGGTGGCCTCATCACATAATGCCAATCCTACAATGTGGCACTGCAGTAAAGAAGTGACGTTTCTTTACCATTCCTTCTTTGGGATCATAGAAGCGTTGGATGAGCTGAATGGCTGTGCTTTTACCAGCCCCGCTGGGACCCACAAAAGCTGTCGTCTCTCCCGATTTCACTTGCAGACTAAGCTGATCTAGGATCTGTGTGAAGAAAGGGAAAGAGTTCATATAGAGCAGTAACAGAGCAGAGGTGCTGCGGTGGTACTTAACTATACCTTTACTTCAGGCCGAGACGGATAATGAAAGGTTATATTGTGAAACTCCAGATCTCCTTTCACACGGTCTAACTTGTATCCAGCCTCAGAGAGACAATCAATTTTTGGTTCCTGCATAGAGGGATCTTGTAAGTGCTTATCCTGAGATATATGTCAGACACAGGGTTCTCAAGGGTTCCTTTAATTATACTGCTTTCTATTAACAGCAGAAAGACTGCTGTGATAGTTTTGAAAGCACTTGTTCGATCCAGACCATCAGTCAATCACAATAATGTAAGACCTTGAATGAATCAACAAGGTGAAAAGCATTCTCTTCTCGTTGGTAGACAATCGAGATCCAGCCAATCAGAAGCACAGGAGGGCAGACTTTAGCCTCAAGAGCCACCGTCAGAAAAAATATAGGTATTTCTCTCTTACTTACTTTGAGCTCAGTCAGGTGAAATTCCTTTTTGTTAAGTTTGTTTTGCCCTAAACATGGTTGAAATGTTAAATTGCACCTCAGGATAACACTAGCACATTTAACTAGCACATAACACATTTTCTAGTTTCCAAACCAATGTTAGATGATAGATGCAAATGTATTGTCATTTTCACACCCTGGCACAGAGCATATTATTCAGAAAAGCCATTTTTAGAAGCAGAACGCAAGTGGGGGCTACTTGCTATGTCGCTGAAAATTTCTACTTCTGAAACCTTAATGCTGCCGTTATTGATCAGTCATTTCTTATACGTAAATAGATTGCTGAGGAGATGTAATAAACATTTTAACATAATAGAGTTATATGTGTGAAGACCATTCAGCCTTGCTTTTAGGCCCAGGTCAAATTGCATGGCCTCCAACAAGTTGTGATCGGATTTGTTGGTCACAAAAGGTTCAAATCTGTGTCTCTCTTCCAACTTGTGGGGGATAGAGCTGAAGATGTCGGGTCAGGTTCGGGCTTAATTTATGTAACTGTACACAGATTCGGCTCGGGCTTTGAGGTGCATGGTTATGTGATGCACTTACATTGCCACAAGAGACACAAGAATGGACGCAGAGGAGGTGAAATAGAAGCTTGTCTATCGAGATTACCTTTAGTATAAATGTTTATGCCATGGTCTTTCTAAATACTGGATTCTGATTGGCTGCCAGGTGTTGATAAATGGCGTATAACCGCGATTTCCTCGGTAATATCAATCCGTCAGTACCCATCCCATAGTAACTCACGGTTTTTGATGAGAGTGAGATGGCAGGAGAAACTTCCAGATTCGTTGAATTAAAATTACTGAAGTACTTAAGCGTTTTCATAGACACATACCGTCCTTAATTATCAAAAATCTTGATATGTGGAACACAGCTGCTAGTCTCTCGCCAAAGTTGCGCCGAAGGTGACATCGTGTTAAAAACCTTCTTATAAATTTAGTCACACAAACCATTAACCCAGAAATTACTACTGTACAGAAATTGGTGAGATTCTTAGTTAAATAAACTCGATTTGGCTCATAGTGGTCTGTTCAGGTAAAGCATCTTGAACATGGAACAATTTTTCCGGTTATCCACATTTTGTGGGTTAACTGACAAGACAACTGCCATTTTCATCGTTTCAGCCATGTATTCAGCCTAGACATTATTAATTCTTTAATACGTTTATGTTGCCATAAACAGTACAATTAACTTTCAACCGTGGTTTCTACAGTAAAATACGCACTTAGCTGAGTGGTTCTGTGGCCTCTGCCTTGTGAAGGCTCATTTGAAAATTTTCAGGCGTGGCTTTGGCTCTGGCTCATAAATAAGACAAAGTAAACTAAATTGGGTTTGGGTCAGATAAATTCGCTCAGGCTTGGGACAGGCCGACAAAACTTTTTCAGCTCTAGTGATGGTATATAAAATCCCTGATAGTGCTTCTTATAAACTGCTGCGAGTGCTGGTCTCTGTGTCTTTTTCCGCGCAATCCGATTTTAGACTTAAGCCTCGAAGCTAGACACAGACAATTTTCCACAACAAGATCATGCACATATTGGTTAAGTACATGACCCTTTAAAAAGGGCTCATAATATTATCATTTCTTCATAACAATGATTTTTATGTTTAACAAAAACTACAGTTTTTATTTAAAAAAATAGTTACCAATGAGACTTTAATGACTTTAAATAAGAGAGAAAAATAAATTTTACCCATTTTACTTAACAATCTTGTCTTTTTCTTAAGGTTCAGATTGATAAAGAATAATGCAAATATGAATAAAATAAAACATTTCTGTGCACATCCTGAGAGGTTGTTCTCCCTATGCTGTTCGAGTACCTCCAATTTCACCCACAAGCAAAAAAACATGCTTCATCTTAACTGAAAATACTAAATTCCTCTTGCCCTGTGATGAACTAGCGACCTGTGTAGGGTCTGCCCTGCCATTAGCCGAAAAGTGCTAAAGATCAGCAAAACCCTGTGACCCTGATGGAATAAATAAATAAATAAAATGAAAGAAGGAATGATTCAAGTCTAAAATGATAAAACTCTCCGGAAACTAAATTTCACATGTTAGTTTGCATATCTATCATTTTTGTGCACACATGTTATTAATCTATCACTGTGTGTTCAGAGTTTCTCTCCTGTCGGATATATTTAGTTCTGATTACAACATCCAGAGCTTTTATGTGCATTTCACTGAATGATCAATGTCCACCGTCTTAACAAATGGCTTTGACTTTGAAAAGATTGAAAATCTCTGCCAGCAAAATATGAATTTTAATCAATGCTGTGTCTAAAAGAATAATTTTAATATCTGTATTAAAACAAGACTACAACATGGTGTGCATTGCTTTAAATATGTAAGTATTTATTTTAAATTATTCAAAGATTTAATTGGTGAATCTTGTGAAAGCATTTTATGCTAACTTTAAGTATATAGTTTGTAATTATTTCAAGTTTCCGATGTGGTCGTTAATTTTGATGTTTTTCTATATCTTTTTTTCTGTTTTGTCATACATTTACATTTATAAGGTTTTAATATACGCTTAGAATCATTTCTAAATTCCAGCAGTATAAATTTCTTTAGTCTTGATGACTTTTCTCATTTAACAAATACCCAAAAGAATTTAATCTAGATAGCTTTCATTCAATCAGCTTTTGAGCTGGAAGTGGAAGTATAATTATTCTTGAAAAAAAAAAACATTTTTCTACAGGGATGCTCTTACTCGATCAATGGTCTCAAAAATGATTGTGGCGGCTCCTCTTCCTGCAGCAAAGGCCTCCAGACAAGGAGACGCCTGTCCTAGATTCAGTGCAGCGATGAGCACTCCAAAAAACACCTCCCAACACACAACACTTCATAAGTACCTTCTACATTTACAACAGCTGCAATAGTAACGAGGTCAGGTCTTGTGCTTGTGTTTTGTCACCTGCAACAAAGTTCCTGGACTGTATTCTTGTGTGTCCACGACCAAACTAGACCCATACCAGAAAGCTAGTGCGTAACACAAGAAGATGATGAACCACAAATATCCAGTGAAAAAGCCCATGATCAGACCTTTCCTGATGCCCCACTGCTGGGCAGAGATTAGGTTATGGTCATACCTTGAGAAAACCGTTGGATAGTAGATTAGATTAATTCATCAATGTCCACATTTACTCTAAGATATTAAGGAATAAAGATTACTCACCTCTCCACCTCTTTTCTCTCTCCACCAAAAGCAGCCACTGTGCGCACAGAGGAGAGAACTTCGTCGGCCACAGCACCAGCTTTAGCGTATGCCTGCAGCTCCATTCCTGTCAGCTTGGCCACAAACTACATACAGAGTCATATAAAATCCTTCAAAATAATCTGACTAGCACAAAAAACTGTTCTGTAAAACATAAACAGATAACAATTGATCTTTGAATTCCTAAATTATGAATTATTTGAATACGTTTCAATTTCAAGATTCTAGTCTCCTAAATGAACGTTCCAAAATCCAAACCTGTCCTTTAAACAGAATCTTAAACGAGAGGTATTTTTAGATAACTTCATCTTTCTCATCTGTGGCCATAGGCTGTGGCTCAAGAAAATTCCTCCGGCTCGAAGATTGGCTAAAACACATAACCACTGTGGCTAGACAGCCCCTTAGAGGTAAAGTGAGGAGCTCTGTCACAGGAGTTGTTTCTTTACCAGTTGAAATGGCTATGGGTGTCCATTTCAAATGCCTCATTAACACCTTCCAAGCCATGTCCACCCAGGAGGAGACCCCTGCAGAATCCTTGAGATGCTGCAGGAATCTTCTTTCTTGAGTTGCCTCCAAACACTTGGTAAGCTGATAGGTGCATAGATAGCTGTATGGATGGGTGATTGAGTTTTACTCAGTAAAGCCAAGTGGTACGTTAAAATACCAGGGAAAGCAAGAATTGGTGAAAATATCCCTGCAATGTATGGCACTTTGAATAAACTGAATCCAAAGTATTAGCACCCATCTTATTATTATTATTATTATTATTATTATTATTATTATTATTATTATATCTACAACACTGTCTGAATCATGAAGTCTGATGCTTTGTTTCATCTCACCACAGCCATGAGACCTGCTCCCAGCCCAATGAGAGGAGACACTGAGACAATGACCAGCGTTAGTTTCCAGCCCTTTGCAAATCCCATCAGAAAGCCGCAAACAAACGTGGTGAAACGCTGGATGAAGATGCCCACCTGGTCTGCAATGGCATCATTTATCTTGTTGATGTCACTTGAATAAGATGGAGACACAATCGACAATAGTCGTGTTAAAAAAATGTATTCTGGTTTTGTTCTCTTTTACCACTTGATTCACAAGTACATGTGTTTTAAGAAAATGCAGTTCTTAGTAGGTTAATACTGCACAAAAACCACCTTATACTATCTGACATAAAAGTTTTTCTTCCTGTTATACAGAATTAGCCTATCGTATGAGTTGGCCCAGTATGACCAACAACTTTTTAAAAAGTAAAACAAATGTATTTGACATAGAAGCAGGATGTGTATGATTTTTCCTCTAGGGGTAAAACTCGAAATCAAAGATTATTCTTGTTTTCATGATAAACAAGAAGGAGCTCAGAGAACAATCTCGTGATCATAACACATGGTACATGGAAACGTAATAGGGATTAAAACAACATGGAGAGGATTGTAAAACAAAACCCATCCAAAAATCTGGGAGAGATTAACGAAGAGTGCACTTCATCTGGAGTGAGTGCTTCAAGAACCACCAAGCACAGATGCATGCAAGACATGAAGGTATACTTTACAGAAATTTCCTATTGTAGAAGTTGAAATAAATAAACTTTTCCATGATCTCATAATCAAATGATAGAATCCCATAGAATTTAGGATTCTCTGAGAATTTCAATGTGATTTAACACCTTTGAGAATGACAAACTTTTCTAGTTCTCTTTAACTATCAGCTCGCTTTAACCCTGTATGCACCGGTGCATGTCCCAATCATACTTGCTGTTTTGAATTACGAACGGATGACGTGACCCACTCATTTTTAAATTTTGATTTCAAATATAATGTGTAGGTTTCAGTAAAGTAAATAGTTTTGGTTTCATTTTCAGTTTCAAACAAACATTACAAGAAATATGAGACATTATTTGCAAGAAAATTAAAATGTGACAAAATGCGCAATCGTCTTTCATTTTACAGACCCCAAATCAGTGCCATCTAGTGGTGAAAAGAAGATATAAATCTTGGAAGTACAAGGCCTGTGATATGGCTTGTGTTTTTTAAAGTTCTGGCACAAAAAAGTTTGTGGAACAGTGTATAAGGTTAAGGAGAGGAATGTCTGTTTTCTCAACACTTTTATTTCTGTAATAAAACATAAAGACTGTTCATTCTCAGTTGCAGTAAAATTTTTTTACTAAATTTAATGCTCCAAAATTTCTGTACAATTTCAGGTTTGTTCACAGAATTAATGTATAATGTACTGAAAAAAAAGAAGAAGTTGAGGTCGTACATAAAAAAACTATATCAAGCATGGCCACAAAAAAACAGTTTTAAAGATAATTTAATAGAGCAAATTGTAAAAACACTCAAAAAGGCCCCAGACTTGCTAAGGTTAAATCCAAAGTTTTTGTAGCATCTTTTCAGAAAAGTGCCTTACTCGGACATGCGCGTGTTGAGTTCCCCCACAGAGGTGCAATCAAACCAGCCGATCTCCATTCGCATCACCTTCCGGAAATACATCCTTCTGATGATTTGAATCTGTCGAGCTGCTGCCGTGATCCACAGAGATATCTGCCAAATACAAGCCGGAGAAGCAAAAGGACCAAGGCCTAAGTGAAGTCACATAAAGATGATTTTCTTTTCACATTTCTAAAGATTAAGCAGCTGTTCCCTCACATTTATTTGCAAAACAAAAGACAGAAATCTCAAAAGACTCACCTGGAGGTATCCCAGAATGAAGACCCCTGCACCAATGCCCACGTAATAATAGGCAAAATTGGTCATTTCGTGTTCAATGTTTAATAACCTGAGGAAGAACAAGCATTGCATTCTTGAAATTTCACATGCATTGAAACGAAGGAATGCAGAACTACACTGCAGTAATATAATAGTGATTACAAATGTTTGTGACTGTGCACAGCAACAAATGGGAAAATCAACACAATCAGAGTTGATTCAAGGGTGTTCGATATACTATTTTAGAGATATGATAATATTATCCTGCCACTATTTCTCATTCTTTCGTTATCATTCATACACAACAGCTAACTACAGACAAATCAAATAAGGAACTCTTATACAATGTGATATTTTTAATGTGTCAGATAATGTCACATAGTCTAGAGCAGGGGTTCTTAACCTTGTTGGAGATACTGACACCAACCAGTTTCAAATGCGTGTTCACTGAACCCTTTTTAATTAATCTCAAATTCAAAACGTAGCTACATATTTGCACATCATGACAGTTACCATTCGACTTGTGTGTGCACCAAATTCCCTGCAGCACAGATAGGTCAAGCAATGTTGCGCAATCAGTCAATGATAGACACGCGGGGCATGTCATGACAAATCATAGGTGTTGGGTGTGTGTTTTGACCAGTGCCCTAGGGTTCGATCAAGGAAAGTCACAAAAAGACTCTTTAGGAGTTAAATAAACACATGAACTACAGAAAAGTCTCTTTTCTAACATTTGACAATATTGTTTCTAAAAAAAACCTCTGTAAGGTGCCACCCTCCTGATCTTCCTGCTGCCTCTAGCATCACCAAATACCAGATCAAGCTGTAAATCTTTGAAAATCTAAATTGAACAAAGCTTCCATCAGTGTCTTCATAATAAAGTGCATTCAAGCATTAGTGGGCCAATGGACAAAACAAAAAAAAATGGCCCACTAATGCTTGAATGCTCGGTCATGGCCAGCACAGTCCTTGCCCATTGGCAGGTGTTACAGGGTGAGGTATACAAGACTCACCAGTTGATTACTGGGATTATTATTCTATCAACTACTCTGGGTTCAGTCTTTCATAGACTGTTTCTCTGCTTAGGCAAACTGACTGAATAACTAGATAAAAATTCATCAGTCGTGCTCTCAACAGGCACTTGTTGGATTACAAAACAAAGATACCAAATAAACACCAACCTTTGTAAGCTATGCTGTTTCTGTTTAACTATCGAATTGAATTTGGCATTTAAGAATCTACATTGAATGATCGTTGCGGCCTAGTGGATCAGACGGTCGCTGGTTTGAACCCCAGCTCCATTGGGAGTTGAAGATGGGGTGAGTGTTGAAAGCTGTGACAACCACGACTGTTTGTCCCTTAAGCAAGTCATCGGTTACAGCTGCCCACTGCTCTGCTTGTGTGTTTATGATGTGTTTGTTCCATGCTGTGTGTGAGAGAGCACAAATTTCGAGTATGGGTCACTCCATACTTGGGCGTAACGTCACTTTCACTTTGCTTGTTAAACAACCACGTGTCTAAGACAAACCCATTTGTCTCAAAGACCATCTAATGTATGTTGATTAGGTTGGTGAAACTTCAGAGTCCTGTAGATGTTGCTTTTAGTTACATTTGTTGGTGATTATTCTGTGATCTAACCACACCTTTTTAGCACATCCTCCAGAAGCTGCTTACCGTTTTAGTTAAAGGTTCTTGGATGATTGCAGCAACCAGAAACATTGTAATTAAAATACATGTTTTATGATTTCTCCTAGTCTTCAATTTTAGGATAATTAGGGGAATGATGGGTATTATGCAAATATGTTTTCCACCGACCCGTTTTGTAACGGCACGGCTCAACTCAGTGGGCTTTTACACCAAGTTCTGTTTTCTTTAGCGGTTCTTTTTTTCAAATCCTTTTGGATGAAGTTCTAAAAACAGGCAAAACTCTTCTCGAAAGAAACACTTTTCTCTAATTAGAAAGAAAACCATGACTACATCTTGTTCATCGCTGACTGGTCAATTGTTGAGCCCACCAATTGGCCAGAAAAAAAAAGTCATGGCAGTGTGCAACACAAAAATCAGTACAACAACGTATTTCATAATATCCAGGAATCCATCTTTAAAACTGAGCCTTACCAAGCTGAGTCATGCCATTACTTAAAAAAAGGCAAATAATCCCTAATCTTTCATAAACAGTCATTAGAAAGATCAGACACACAGAATATTCAACTCAACATCTTCATTTCATTCTCTGGTCATATCTAGACTGGACCAATGTAATGGCAGAACTTCTTTCTTGTGAAGTCCGACCAATGACTTTATATGCAACAGAAAACTTCTTCAGAAAACCTTAGACAGCCATCTTGGCTAATGGTAGCAGCTCGTATCAAATGCAAACCACTGAGGCTAATCAACAGAACATCCATGGCTTTTGTGCACAGCAAAATTCACAGTGTTAAATCAACACCACTGTCAACCTATACAGACAATACCAGAGTGTTAATATTTTAATGTTTATGTAACACTATTCAAGTTTTATTTTAAAAACTATTTTATTTGAGCACTGGTTTAGCCATTAATTCAACTAGTGGTCGTCCAACACTGGGACAGTGTTTTTACATGTCTGCATCATTGACACCAGCATCTACATCACCATTGACACATGAATCCATATCCCTGCCCCTAGCAGAAGCCTACAGTCAGAGAATCATCATTGGCATTAAAAAAAAAGAATCCGATATTCTGCTCTCACCCGCATGTTTTGGTCATGTTTAGATCCAGGTTCTCTTCTTGACTCAGGTTCCTCCACTGGATGGTATTGTTGATACATGCTTTGGCAGGATCGGTGAGCTCATTGAGCTCAATGTCGTAGTCAATAAAGGTGTCTGTCAGCATACCAAACACCAGGAGCATCAGAGGCTGAGCAGAACCATGAGCGATTGCACATAGGCTCCCAAACACCATCATCAGGATCTCTCGGCTACTGGCGAAGCGAAACTAACGAGGAAACCAAGGGGATATCTATAGATTTACAATAAAACTCACTGAACATGGCTTTTCAAAGACAAGGCATAAGAAGTTGAAAATTCGCCTGGTGATTACTCCTAAACCCCAGATTTTAACAAAGAAAGGGTTTCGATACATTCATCATTGTTTCAAGATTCACCCAGAGTTACTGCATTTAGGTCTAGCAACCTGAATTTTGAAACTACAAAGTCCTGTTTACGTCAGTCTTTTCTTATTAGACAAAGTGTTCTTTTTTTGTCTTTCAGACTGACTACCCCTCCCTTTCCTGTCCTCCTCATGCACTACCCCTGCCCTCCCTGTCCCTCTCAACGACTACACCTCCCTATTCCTCTCATGCGCTACCCCTCCCCTCCCTGTCCCTCTCAACGACTACACCTC